>BLZB01000009.1:0-337991 GCA_013423405.1 Zygosaccharomyces siamensis
AGGAAAAAAAAAAAAAAAAAAAAAAAAAAAAAAAAAAAAAAAAAAAAAAAAAAAAAAAAAAAAAAAAAAAAAAAAAAAAAAAAAAAAAAAATGCAAAGAAATCTGTTAAAATACGAGTTAAAAATTTCAGTCTAATTTCTTATTTTTGTTACCCTTGTTCTCTATAATAATCTGTCTTTCATATTCACAATTCATCGTGCGTGAAATCTTGCATTTCTCTGATATTCTTTGTAATCCGCGGATTTGCACTAGCAGCAGTAGTAGTAATTGTGTTTGTGTCATCTTCAGCCACTGAATTTTCGAAGTATCTTAGCCATGTATCAACTGAACCTTGGTTTCTTGTATCCAAAAATACTATCGTAGAGCTGCTTAAGGTGCGGATTGGTACATCTTCTTGAGCATCGTTAATTAGATCCTGATCAATTTTTGCAAGTGAAAGTACATCAGCAGATAATCTTTGATAATGGATTCTTAATTTGTTACCACCATCATACGCACGTAAATTTCGTAAATTTACCACAAACGTTGGATGTACAGAATGGAATTTTAAGTTTCGATCACCAAGACGTTGAGACCAGTAGCGAGTTTCCCAATATCCGTGACCAAGCATTCTATACATTGCAAAAGGTAACTTGGTTTTTACCCTTTCGTTGAATTTGAAAGGGTCTGGTAGTTGTGAAATTAAAGGATCCATGTAGATAACCCGAGAAACTGATTTTGGGAATAATACATCGAGAAATAAAACTTTGAAGGCATCCATTCTTCGTTCCAAAAACCTTTGAGGTCTCAACCATGGTGGCCACTCATATTTTAAGAGTTCTATATTCCCATTTAACTTAGAATCTAAATTTATGGCATTAATGAATTTTCTAAAGGATGAAGAAATAAATGGTTGATCTAATAACCAAAATTTAACACCCATATAGCTAGTCTGTGGACTGTACAAAATATGCAAAACCATATTTCGGTATTCTTGCTCAAATAAAGGCTCGTTTCTTGGAACAGTAAAAATATTGATAACATTATCCTCTGCTGTAATTTGAACCGCATCATCTGTTTTTTCCAATTTTACATAAGTAACCACAGGATTGAAACTTGTAACATTCACAGATTTCCCTGGCATGTAATCAGCACGAGCATCTGAGGAAAAGGAAACTACCCTATAACGGGGATCGCAACTGTCAATTGAGAAATTAGAACCTAGTTTGGGAACAATAAATTGGCCATATCCAAAAGTTTTCATGGTGATAGTTTTATCTACAGATTTTCCGGTACCATCAAACAACTCCAAACATACATCTCCCAAACCGTCGATTATCCCTTCGCTCACTGGTTGTCTTTTATCGAAGGCATGAACTTCGATTAAATATCCAGAGACATTTGTATGTCCATCAAGCACAAAATTTTGCGGAACCTCTACTTTTACGTCAAATTTAGTTTCAATATCATTTAATTTGTTACTAAGCTCATCAGGAAAATCGGGCACATAAATTCTGTCAATAGGCATAAAATTGAGATCCGTAGTGGGATAAAGAACAATTTTTACATTAAGAAAAGGCAGATGTTGTACATCCGTGATTAAGGAGAGAAGTTTTTGTGATCTTTCCTCCAGTGGATCTATGACAAGAACCAAGTCAATCGGTTTGTCTTGATAGCTGTCACTTTCAAAAATCGTGAAATTGTTTATTGGCAGAATCCCAGTCATGTCAAACCTTGAGAGCGAGCTTTCAGTCGTAAACGCTGGCCCATTTCCGTAAAGTTCTGTACCTTGATAAAACATTTTTGCTAAAGTAGCAGATATCGTTTCAATGAATTCCGGATCGATTTTACTGTTTGTGAATCCCGGAAACATCGTTTCCAATGTTTCCAAGACATCAATAGTTCGCTGAGCTTCTCTCTTAAGAGTTACCTCAAATAATCTGATCTGTGGGATTTCGTTTTCTTCAAAATGAATAAACCTTCCATTAACCAGCATAAAAGACTTTGCAGAAAGAAACTCAGGTTTTAAATCAAGCAACCAATTCTGCAAAATAGCTGAATTCAACTGATTATTTGGGACACCACGGCTAGAATTCCTAATTAAAAGTTTTATTTCCTCCAAAAATGATGGCTTAGAAGAGATTTTCTTTAAAGTATCCCAAGTAGCGCCGAGCACCCCAGAATGAATTATCCGAAACTTAACTCCGACGAATTTTATTCCAACCAGGTTGTGTAACCTTTTCAATGCTTGCAAAGTGTTGAAGTCATCCACAAGAGTAACAGTGTGTAAAATGTTGTATTCTTTGCCCTTGAAATATTCTAAGATCCTTTCGTCCCATGCCTGCATAGCTCTGTTATCCAATGTAGTATAAGTAGAATCTGCAAAGTAGTCTGGTGTATACTTCATGTGTCTTGTTTCGGAAGACTTCAAATGGAGGACACCCCTCACATCTATGGTTGGCTGTACCTTGTCACCTTCACGTCTAAGATGCCTTTTCAATTCTCTCTTTAGATACCTTACATCTTTTTTGATTGTTTTTGCAATTAGATAGTGCCATGTGTTCTTCCTAAAAGGATAAATTTCACCATTAATAATAATAGAAGTTTCGTAAATTTGAAGGTTTCTCAGAAGTTTACTGACATCTGGTATATCGACATAATCAGAAGTAATTTTAGAACCACTAACTAGCTCATCACCTAGAAAATCTTCCAATTCTAACAAATCTCTATTTTTCAATTCATAAATTTTTCTTACAATGTTATCAGAATTACCAGTATTAAGTGGCAATAACCCTATCCTTTGGGGATAACCTTGAGTAACTACACCAATTGCACGCTTTAAACCTTCTAAAGCCAATTGAGTATCTTGATCTTCCAATCTATTGAAGTCTATTATAAAAATCAACTCACTCCAATTATGCCTATATTCTGGTATTTCACCAAATTTAGACTTTTCAAAGAATGCATTAATATCTTCTGAAAGATCCTGATATTGGTTATCTATTTCGATATCGTTGAAGTATATGATACTTTCTGAGAATCCACGAATTCTATGCATATCAATCTTGATAGGTTGAGATTGTTGTAAATTAGGAATAGAGATTTGTGAAAACCTTGTTATGAGATCTTTAGCCGTTATTAAGGAAGATTCAGAGTATATTTTGAGTAAACCGGAAACAAGTTGTTTCAATCTGCGGTACTCTGATTCTATAGCATTAAGCAACGTATATTGGTCAAGCGAGGACAATCTCCAATTTTGCCCATTAATATAAAGCCCGAGTAATTTATGATCTACTCCAGACTCAGTTAGGTTTGTATTACTCTTCATAATAGCTTCTGTATCGTTCTTTACAGTGATTAACTCAGGAACCAACAAAGGAAAATTGTTGATAATCCCTCTAGCAAAGTCCAGAGTAGAATTAAAGTCTTTACTGGAGTTGTATTTTCGAGCAATTAAATGGGCCACTTTCAAATCTAAATCACTCATTTGATCGTCTGTAGGGTTAATTAGACCATATTTTGATTTGTCAAACTCATGGGGAATATCTAGGTGATCCATTGGCAAGACATCAATATTGCTTTTTCTATCTCGAAGACTTAATTCCACTGGGAAGGGTCCAACTTTTACATCATGCCCTACAGAACAGGTAGATCTCCATATAAATCTTAATTTACCGGTTTTCGTAGCTTCAGCATACAAATTTCGATTAAATTCCTCAAACATACCTTCGTCTTCATTTGGACATCCATAGAAGTATATTATTGGTGCTTCTAAATTATAGCCAATTACTACATCATTAGCCGCTATCATCGTCTGATCTGGAACCTGCGCCTGTTTTTTTAACTCACTAGATTTCAAGTAAAAGACATCATCAGAATTATCATAGCGTTTGTTATTCAGCACAAAATATGAATTACTGTTGGAATGGTTGTAGTTATTCGTAGGGGGGAATCCCATTGGGTACCGTTGACAATACAGTGGCATCAGTGGAGCTAAGTCTGGCTCTCCCAGTTCGGAAAGACTATTACTAACTGCTTCACAAAGACTCCCAACAGGTATATTTTCAAACTTTTCATCCAACTGTGTAATTAGTGGATATATTTTTGGAAGTATATCTTTCTTATCACCTCGAAAGAGGTGTTGAGCAATTGTCCATATCTTGAGTTTCTCAGAAATACCAGCGGACTGTAGAGAAATCGATAGACATATTGTACATTCTAATACCGATAAAAAGGCAATTACGGCGGTTAATAATTTCATTAGAGCTTGAAGTTGCTCACTATACTCGGTTTCTAATCATATGAGTTAGTCCAATCTTTTAGTACGCGTGTTCACACATTTTTTTTTTTTTTTTTTTTTTTTTTTTCAGGCTTTGTTTCGAGGAGATGAGATGAGAAAGAAACCAATACTGAAAAGTTATTACACTAAGGATACTGTTGAAATTTCGGCATTTTTAGGTTAGGTTCAGTGTCTGAACGGTATATAGGACTGGATCTGCTGCTGGATTTTAGTGAGAGACGTCTTTTTTCGTTAATAAAAGATTTTTTCCAAGACGTTTGGTTCCAGATTGTTATATACAAGTCGAATAATATCGAGAGATTTTAGGACTTTACATTCTCAAATGACTATTGGTGATAGAGAAAAGTGGACCGCCACTAATGTGCGTAAGGCGTATTTAGATTTCTTCAAATCCAAAGATCACAAGTTTGTTCCATCATCACCAGTGGTTCCCTATGATGATCCTACGCTTTTGTTTGCCAATGCTGGTATGAATCAGTACAAGCCAATCTTTTTAGGGACTGTGGATCCTTCTTCCGATTTTTACCACTTGAAGCGTGCTTATAACTCCCAGAAATGTATCAGAGCTGGTGGTAAACACAATGATTTAGAAGATGTGGGTAAAGATTCTTATCATCACACATTTTTTGAAATGTTGGGTAATTGGTCCTTTGGTGATTATTTCAAAGAAGGTGCAATTTCTTACGCTTGGGAGTTGTTGACTAAAGTTTACGGTTTACCCGCAGATAGATTATATGTGACTTATTTTGAAGGTGATCCTAAGAATGGATTAGAAGCTGATATTGAAGCTCTTGAACTATGGAAGTCTGTTGGAGTGGATGAGAGTCATATTTTGCCCGGTAATGCTAAGGACAACTTCTGGGAAATGGGTGATCAGGGTCCTTGTGGACCTTGTTCCGAAATTCATTTCGACAGAGTTGGTGGTAGAAATGCTGCCTCTTTGGTCAACATGGATGATCCTGATGTTCTAGAGATTTGGAACCTTGTGTTTATGCAGTTTAACAGGGAACAAGATGGTAGTTTAAAACCATTGCCCGCAAAACATATCGATACTGGTATGGGTTTTGAAAGAGTTGTTTCAATTTTACAAGATTACAAGTCCAATTATGACACTGATGTTTTCACTCCGCTATTTGCACGTATTCAAGAAGTAACTGGTGTGAGAGCATACGCTGGCAAATTTGGTACTGAAGACGCTGATGGTGTGGATACTGCCTATAGAGTTTTGGCTGACCACGTTCGTACATTGGTGTTTGCCATTGCTGATGGTGGTGTCCCAAATAACGAAGGTAGAGGTTACGTCTTGAGACGTATTTTGAGAAGAGGTGCTCGTTACGCCCGCAAGTACATGAACTATCCAATTGGAGATTTCTTTTCCAAACTGGTACCAACTTTGATTTCTCAAGTTCAAGATATTTTTCCTGAAGTAGCTAAGGATCCATCTTACTTGTTTGAAATTTTGAATGAAGAAGAGGTGTCTTTCGCTAAGACTTTAGACCGTGGTGAAAGATTATTTGAAAAATATGCTGATGCTGCTATCAAATCAGGGAAGAAGACTTTGGATGGATTGCAAGTCTGGAGGTTATATGACACCTATGGTTTTCCAGTTGATTTGACTGAGTTAATGGCTGAAGAAAAGGGGCTCACTATTGATGGACCAGGCTTTGAAAAAGCCAAACAAGAATCTTATGAAGCTTCTAAAAGGGGTGGTAAGAAAGACGGTTCAGACCTATTGAAATTAAATGTTCATGACATTTCGGAATTGAACAATGAAAAAATACCTAAGACTAACGATGAATACAAATACGGTATGGAAAATGTGGATTCTACCATTTTAAAGTTGCATGATGGTACAAAGTTTGTCAACGATATCTCTGAGCCAGGCAAGAAGTATGGTGTTATTCTAGACAAAACATGTTTCTATGCAGAGCAAGGTGGTCAAGAATATGACACTGGTAAACTTGTCATCGATGATGTCGCTGAATTCAATGTCGACAACGTGCAGTTGTACAATGGTTTCGTCTTTCACACCGGTTCACTAGTCGAAGGGAAACTGTCTGTGGGCGACAAAATCATCGCCTCTTATGATGAACTACGTCGTTTCCCTATCAAAAACAACCACACCGGTACCCACATTTTAAACTTTGCCCTGAGAGAAGTCTTAGGAAACGATATTGAGCAAAAGGGTTCTCTTGTAGCTGCCGAAAAGCTCAGATTTGATTTTTCCCACAAGAAAGCTATGGCTATTGATGAAATTATTAAAGTAGAAGATATCTGTAACAAACAAATTAAGGAAAACATGGATGTTTATTATAAGGATGTGCCTCTAGTTGATGCCAAGAGTATTTATAGTGTCCGTGCTGTCTTTGGTGAAACTTATCCAGATCCTGTCCGTGTGGTTTCCGTGGGTAAATCGGTAGATGATTTGTTGGCTAACCCATCTAATGAAGAATGGTCCAAATATTCTATAGAATTCTGTGGTGGTACACATGTTGTTAAAACGGGGGACATTAAAGTTTTCGTTATCTTGGAAGAAGGTGGTATTGCCAAGGGTATCAGACGTATCGTCGCTGTGACAGGTTCAGACGCTTTTGAAGCACAGAGAACTGCCAATGAATATAACAAAGAATTAGACGCTGCCGATAAATTGCCATTCTCACCTTTAAAAGAAAAGAGATTGAAGGAATTGAGTATTAAACTGGGTCAATTATCTATTTCAGTGATTTCCAAGCAAGAGTTGAAGACCAAATTTTCCAAAATTGAAAAGGTCGTTAAAGATGAAATCAAGATTAGAGCTAAACAAGAGTCCAAGAAAACCTTGGATGAAGTCAAGGAATATTTTGCCAAGAACGAGGACTCTCCATTTTTTACAAAGTTTATTGATATTCCAACGAATGCTAAAGCTATCACAGAAGCTGTAAACTATGTGAAATCTTCTGTTAAGGACAAATCTATTTATTTGTTCACAGGTAATGACACTGCAGGTAAAATTGCACATGGATGTTACATATCGGATGCTGCTCTATCCAAGGGTATTGATGGATCTGCTATTGCTAAGCAAGTTTCTGCTATCGTTGGCGGAAAGGCTGGTGGTAGAGGTAACGTTTTCCAAGGTATGGGGGATAACCCATCTGCTGCTAAGGATGCCGTCGCCGAAGTGGAAAAACTTTTTAAAGAAAAATTGTAGCTTTACTGAGACTCCCTATCGATAGGTTTAGTGTCAATAAATACTATATAATTTTAATATTAATTCATTATCATTTATCGTGACATGCTTCACTACGCCTTTCACCCTCCGGTGAAAAATTTCGTTACTCAACGAAATGACACTTGAAATTATTAGCAGATGGAACGAACACAAGATAAACTGGAATGGTTAACCTGGAATGGTTCGTTTAAAGACCCGGTATATTCTTTTTGAGATACTGTATCCATGTGATACTCCAGAAGCTAAACAATCTAATGAATTGAGATCTCTTAACACTGGTATACTATTACGACACCACAGGATATCGCCGTCTCAGATTAGTGCCAAAACCATTTCACAAGAGCTGCGGCGTTCCTTGCAGATAAATTTCGGTGACTATGGGTTGGGTAAAGCCGGATCGTTACTTCAAATAAAATATTTCTCTAATAGAACCTCTACTGGGATAATTAGATGTCATCGAGAGGATACCGATCTTGTGCTCATGGCATTATGTCTCACAAATAAAATTGGTGAAGTAGGTTCTTTAATATTGAATGCTGTTAAAGTTAGCGGAACTATTAAAAAAGTGGAACAATATGCTATCAGACGTTCTCAGAGGTTTTTGGCTGTCATTCAAAGAAACGACAAAGATTTCTTAGATGATTTTGCTAGAATAGATACCAGCGAAGATGGTCAAGACGAATAAAATTAACACTTAGTTAAATAGATTATTATAAAAAAAAACCTTTATTGTAGAGTATTATTATTTTGATAATCCGTATTCCTTATGCTCTTCTTCCTTTTCATCTTGGTCATTTTGCCCGCTAGCGGTAGTGAATTCTATCGGTTTAGTCTGTCCTGCAGACGAAGACATCTCGTCTTCGACATCTTTATCCAACTTATTCAAATTAGCTCTATACGAAGATCCTAATTGCGAAAAAAGAGGACTATCATAAACTTGTTCCTCGCTTCTCTTTAGCTGTGTATGAGCACCTTTAGTGAATAGTCTTACATCATGATGTGCCCCTGTAAAATTCGTTGATTTAGCGGCACCTAATACAACCTTTTCTGATACTTCCCTTCCTTGTGAGTATGCTAATTGCCTTAGACGATCAGCAGTACTCATTTTTGATTTCTTTATGTCCTTTTCAAGTTCTTCTTTTCTTGTTCTTTTAATTGTCTCACGGTGTCTTACTTCATCATTATACCCATCTTCAATCGTCCCATAGACTCTTTTATTTCTTTTGAGCGATCTTTCTTCTCTTGATTTTTGTGCTAGAATTCTCAGTTTCTCTTCCTTTTCTCTAGTTTCCTCTTCCGCAATTTGTTTCTTAGCTTCCGCTTTTAATTTGAGTTCTTGTCTAGCTTTCCTATCTGCTTTTTCTAATGCCGCGGAGAGTTCCAAAAATCCATCATTAATTTCATGAGCCTGCATTTGGTCTCTGTTGTATCTACCATCCATTGTTAGTCTTTTATCAATACCAATAGTGTAGCCATTAGGATTTTTCCAACTAGAGATAGCGGGCGGAATTTTCCACATATCTTTTTCCTCTTTACTCACCTTATTAGTAGTTTCAGCTGAATCAGTCTTGTGGAAAACCGGTGTTATTGGTTCATCAACAGGTGGCGCAACTATTTTCTTTGCTCTGTGAGCGTTCGGTTGCAATGGATCCTTAGCATGTTCAACCACTCTTAATTTTCTGTTAAAATTCCCCCCGGAATTGTGAACTAAGATCTCATTGGTGTTTTCAAGCACCTGTTGATTATTTTTTATACTAGCTGCATCAGGCTGTGTGTTCTTCAATAAAATCTTTTCAAATATTTCCTTAGTACGTTGATAAGTTTCATCGATTTCATTTTGCGATGGTAAGGGTATCTGCAAGTCAAAATTCCTTTGGCGAATAGGCACAAAATCTTGGAACCTCAAGTTATTAGCAATAGCAGAATCCAATACTGGTTTTTCAACATCTTCTTCATTCTTTTGGTGTGTTAGGGCTTGAACAGCCAGTTCTTTACTCTTTTGTTTTGTATCTAGGTTATTTTTTGGAACATTGTAGGAATGCTTTGGAGCAGGTAGTAGAGAGGAAAAAGACATATTGTTTAGAAGCACAAAGGTCTTCTTGTAGATATGCTTTCGTAGTTGTTGGTTTGGGAGCGTAAGCGATAAGATGAGCTGAGGCTTTATATTTCAGTAAGCGGTCGACACAATGACAAAAATATGATGGGTTGTATATATATAAATAAAAAATAAAATAAAATAAAATAAAAATGAGAAAAAATAAAAATAAAAGTAAAAAATCTATGTGCTGCAGTACATGACATATTGTGCATTTTCTTTTTTATTCTGTTTTGGTCTATTTCAACTTTTCACGTAATTTAGAGGCAAACCGATGAGAAACAGATTCCCGTTGTGGTGGAGGAGCTATTTCATCAAAGGCAGTAGACATCGAATTTCTATTTTCAGTAGATTCCTTGTTCTTCTCTTCTCGAAGGCTTGTTCTAAAAGCTATACCTTCCTGACGAAGTCTAAATTTTTGACCCAAATACTGTGGAGGTGGTGGTGGATAATGCAATACTGCTGGTTTTCTGTACCATCCTCTCTTTGTTGGTCTAGCAAGTTCATCCTCCGTCATTGGTCCTACACCTGTGAAACGCACTTTCTTTTGTATAGAGTGTAAATTATCGGTGTTCTGGATAGACATATGTTCATTCTCATGAAGAGAAGATCGCTTACTTTGATCTTGTTGCGAGTCTGTTGATTGCACCTCTTCCCCTGATCCCTCTCTGTTTAACTGTTCCTGTCCTGGCTCCATAATAGAGGACACGTTTTTCTCTCCATCTGATGTTTTATGATCAAGAGACTTCCAATTTTCGTACTCTGTCTCTTGACTTTGATTATCTTGTTGTTGTCCCTGAAGCTGAACACTGTTACGTAATTCACCTGTGTCTTGCTGCTGTTGAGTTTGCTTTTTAACGCTAGAAGAACCCTCGATAGATGGTACATTGTCATTCTGTTCCGTATCATGTTTCTTTTTTTCAGCATCATTAGCTGAATCAATGCTTAATTCTTCCAACTCAGATAAAGGTGAGGTCTCTGAAGTGTTTTTAAAAACTTCTCTACCGGAAGTTGGTGGATTACCAATAAGTGACTGTGTTCGAGTTTTCTTCGCACTTTGTTGACTTTTTCTACCATTTGGTCCTCCAGAAATACTTGACAACCCATTTATGCTTCTGCTTCTTGTCAATCGAGTAAAATTATCTTGTATTTTTTTCTGGTTAACTGTAGCATGAGTCTGTAAAGAATTAGAACGCGAAGGTAAAGCAGCTTTATGATTGGTCTTAGTAGCTTCATTATGATCTGACTGAAGAGAAGATGAGCGGGGACGTCCGTTGGTAAGTCGACTTGTTAGTGGAGACCGTGGAGCGTTTTTTTGATCATTAGTATTTTTTGCAAGGACTGAGCTAGCTAGTCTACTATCTGATATCGAACCTCTTCTTGATACTTGAGGTGAACCTGAATGGGATGTTGGTGAAGATACTCTAATATCTACATTAGAACTCCTTGGTAATTGAGGTGAACTAATATTTGAACCCTTAGAATTTGTTTTATCTACAGGACTGTTTTGACTTGAAATTAGTGGTGGAGCTTTGATTGGGGAAGCAGGATTACTTGAAACAGCAGGAGACGCTGATGGGCTTAACCGTCTACTATTACCTCTTCTAATTGTGCTACCCGTACGAGTAAGCCCTCCAGTTGTTGAAGGAATTCTATCAGGGGTCAGTCTATTCTTCTGTTGTATCTCCGTTTGTTTCGCTTTATCCGTAACCAATCTTTCCTGTAACATGTTAAACAGTTGTTTTTCATTCAGATTTTGTAATTTTTCGTGTGAATTGAAATTATTGTCAACATATTTCCATGCTTCCAACCACGAAGTGACTGACTGTAAAGTGTCTCTCAAAATGGGTGTAACCTTACAAATAGAATTTGTGAAAATTTCAGAAATAGTGTTGGGCGCTACAGTAATGTTCAAATTCGGGTTAGAACAGCTATCTAAGACAGCTATGATGGGGCTTGTAATTTGACTCTTTGGTTCCCTGCAAATTAAGTCTATTTTATCTAAGACACACCTGTAGGTGTACACATTCAAGCTAGACAATTGAGATCTCAAACTGTAGAAATTGTCTTTATTGGGTAACCATAACTGTCTCGTCATACTAATGATAATGTCCAATACACAAAGTACTCTATAGATGTAGGAGTACATTCTGTGTACTGAAAATTCCCAATGAGGTAATTCCTTCAAGTTAGTAACCGCTGAACTCCTACTATTGCAAGCTTTTTGTAATTGGTTGAAATAATTTCTGATCGTAGGAAGAACTTTTTCATTGATATTTGATAAAAACCTCGTTAATATCTGACTTTGTAATTTTTTCAATGAGTTAAACGATGTGTCTTGTTCTTGGTCATTAATTAACACTGCCCAGTCGAGACACAGTTCCATTTCAAACGGCCTCAAAATGTCATCAATTGCTTCATAGTTCATAGGAATGACCTTTCCTGGGAAATCCGCAATTCTCTTAGAAGCTCTTTCCGTGGAAACATTTCTCAATTTCTTCTCATAAATATTGAGGGCATTTTCGGATATTGACTTGAGGCACCCCATAAGCTTCCACTGTAGATTAGAGTTGTATATGCTTTCTCGTAACCGCAATAAATCTATCACTAATGGAGCAAAATCCACATCGTATTCTACATTGGAGGTTGATGGTGGCATATTGATTTCATTCTGTTTAGAAAGTTTACATTCACTCAATAAAGTAAACCTTTTTCTCAAAATAGGATGAACGTTAAATACAGGACCCTCGCACAGCGAAAGAACATAGTTAATCAATGGTATAATTGTCTTTCCAGTCTCTTGCTTTTTTTCTAAGTTTCTCTCAAGAACTCCCAGTAACCTAACGGTATCTGAAAGCTTTAACATAGCTGATCTGTATTGAATAATTCTCACATCATAAATATCTAGATGTTGGGTGCCCTTAATTTTGGCGGGCCGAGTTGCATGAGCAGCTGCTACAGCATACATAACAATATCTGTTTTGTTTGAGGCAAAATCTTACCGTATGCAAAGAATTTTGATCTACTCTTTGATAACTCCTAAATGGTTTGTGCTTTTTGGAGGAAAATTCCGCCACTTTTGGTGAAAAAAAAAGGGGTGAACCTATAATTTAGGTTGTGTTATTTTAAATTGGTACCTCCAATGGTAAAATTTTCTAAAGAATGCACCTTTATACCACTTTTTTCTCCCCTTTTGAACAGGTTAGCCCTTACTCTACAAGCGAACTTTTGTTGATGTTGCTTGTATTCCAATCCCTTTGATGTCGTTAAGCGAAGCGACACGCAAACCGAGCAAGGGAAAAATAAATAAAAATGCGGCTTACATGATTCGAATGGAGGAGTCTAGGTTATGGTATTAACGGTTTTTCATGTTTCCATTAAAAGTCTTAATTTGTATATACAAGGAATTACTTTCTTTCATCATCCAGAAGCCACCTCCATATCATTTCCCTGTCCTCTTGACCTTGCTTAAAGCGGTTTGAGCGAGTCTTACCATGCCATATATTTGTCGTCCACCTCTTAAAGCGCTGCCATAGAAGTGGTATATGCTCCTCGGCGTACTGTGTTGCCATTTGTCTATGCCTTGGTGAACGTGCACCAGAATGGTTGTTGAGCATTGTAAGTCTCGTAATGGATCTTAAAGCTCGGAAATTTGCTGCAGTTACTATTAATGCCGATGCTACAGAAAAAACTACTACTGAAACAAATCCCCAGTTATTTTCTTCAATAAAATTTTTTAAATTCATACCATAAAATGCTGGGACCAATGTAGCTACTGTGAAACCCAGCGTGTAGATTGTGACTTTTAATTCAAGAAGCATAAGCGCATTTCTATTGGCGTCTAAAATAATGTTGACAATTTCTTCGGTAGATTTAATATCTTGGATTAGAGATTCAGCTTGTTGCACATATTCATCACATTGTGTATAATAGGTTTCTAACAACATTTCCAAATCTGCAAAATCATCCTCTGCTGTTTTTTTTATTTCCAAGTACATTCCAGCTAAGTCTTCATCGTTTTCAAGTAATTCGTCGAGCATTTCTCGAATTAATAACGATTTCTGGTAAAAGAGTGACAGATTCTTAGATTTAATAAGGAGGTCTCGAAGTTTGTCACGGTCGACTTCGTTTTCCAAATCGCTCAATATATGGCCACACAAAGAATGATGAATCTTGTATTCGGTTTCTAAATCACTCATAACATTAATTAGCATACTTTCTAGCGCACTATGCTCATATGTTTGAGCCACAGTACCATTTATTGTGGGACCAGGTCTTGAAGATAACTTAGATTCCAAATCATACATTAAGACACCCAACTTCGTTGCAGCTGATGGATTGGATGTATCAAAGACATAAACTCTATCTTTTTCGATAAGCGCCTTAATATGAAGCATGTTTACCACAATACAACGAGGTTTCACCAAAATGCTGGGAATTATGTCGACAGTAGTAGTATCAATCTTTCGCAGGTCTCGAGGGTACAGAGAATGGTCTCTTAAGAAAGTCCACTTAGGGAATTTCTGGGAAACTGCCGTAACATCACCCCTATCATTAAATATTGTGCAGCTTACATATGAATCACTTGGTGTGATGGGCTTTAAAGATAACAATTGCTTATTCTTGGTTGTTAGTGGTGACCTTTGAGATGAAGTATTTGTTGTAGAGACAAACCTAATGGGATTAAAACGACGCAGAAACCTAAAGTGCGGTATTGGTCGAAAAAATTGTTGCATAACTGGTGATCAAACACCTGAGAGCCGGCTCTCACGTTTAGTTTTTACTTGAAGGTCCTTGTTCCGGGGTTCAATTAGTCTTTCTTCTAGAAGGTTAATCGATTTTTTTTCGACAATGCGATATACTGAGATGAGTCGCACAATACTTTATGAGCAGCTAAGTATACCCACGAATTTAAAGCGTATCTTTGTTGCTATTACATTTTACCTGACTGCGTATGTATTTTTATACAAAGTAACTTCCTAATCCAAGAACCTTCTGGATTTGGAACGACCAAACAATTCCAAACGGATGGCTGGTAATGCGCTTTGGCTCAACATGTCAAGACGACTTTCCAGAGTGTTATCTACGGTAATTTTACTATCAGAATTCGTAACAATAGCACCACCAGTAGTCTTTTTATCCAAAGCCTCGTCAGAAATAGTGATAACCAAATCGTTTCCTGTATGTTTCTTATACTCGTTAGAAATAGATTCAAGCAGTGATTCAGCTAATTTCTTATCTTTAGCAGTGACTCTGACCACAACATTAGGTTCTAGAAGTCTAACAGTAGCTTCTAAGATGAGTGACATCAATACTGGTTTGTAGTCTTTCTCTTTTCCCACAATATCTTTCAAATCTTTCAAAGCTTTATCAAAAGCAGCAGTTAGACATTCCTCTCTAGCAGCTAAGACTTTTAATCTCATTTTGTTCGAGACAGTAGATTTCGTAATTTGTTGTTTCAATGATGCTTTCTTCATTTTGTCCTCAAAATTGGAATCGATGTTGCTGGTTTCACTACGCACGATACTAGTCTTTTCAATCTCATATTCTTGGTCAGCTTTGAGTTGAATTTCCCTTGCTTTCTCTTCAGCTTCCTTCCGGATAAATGCTTGCATTTTATTCAATTCATCATTTACCTGGTTCGGTGTCAAGGCAGTAATTACGGATGACATATTGACTGCAGATGTAGTTTAGAAGGTCTTTAAAATTTGTAAATCTGTCTAGATGCTACTAGAACCCTAGACCAAAAGTTTCAACGTTGTGTCTCCTCGAATGTATTGTTGTTGGCTAGTTAGTTGAAAGGGGACATAGAAGGTTGTAATGTTAGAGTCGCACGTAATTCACGAATTTCTGGTCATGTGACTGGTAGCCGAATAGAAGAAATTGTATTGGAAATGTCTAACGAATCATACAATGGACTGCATCCATTTCAGTTGATTTTAATTTCTGTTTTGTTGTTTTCTTGGTTATGACAATCTTGACTTGTTGGTATATACTGTTTTCTACGTGAGGTAGAACTATATCGAAGTCTTCGAATACCTGAACATAAAGGCAATGTCTAATAAAAAGCATTGTGCCATTAATATTAGATTGAATCCAAACGTTAACCATAATATAAGCAACAACTTCATGTAACTAAACATATATTAAGTTAAATTTACTTTGGTAAACAAGAATTATTTCAGTAAGATTGGCATTGACGATGTCATATGCTGAATAGAGAAGCAAAATATTCTAAATAGCTTCCTATGGTTCATATAGTTCAATGAAGAATAAGTATGTACACATCAAGCTCTTGGAAGGTTCTCATCACGTATATATACCTTTCGCATTCTGTGGTTTATCGCGCCGTAGCAGGTTTCACCGATATAATAAACATACAAACTTAACATGCATTCACTTTTGAAAGAAATGTTGACCAAAAATAAAGCTGGATAAAAAGGATTTTATATGGGCACTTAATGACATCTAAGGATTCCCACTATGTCAAGTCGAGTACGAATTAATTACTTCTACCACACAAGTGCTTCCTCTATTTCTTTGCGATGCTGTCGGCTTTATCGACATAGAAGTTATTCGGTTACAACAAAACCAAAAGCGGTGCCACCTGAAGAACCAACGATTAATCCAGTAGGGATACAGTATTTAAGTCGAAATTTGCATAAGCAGTTATTTACTGGTAAAATTCCGAGCCACAATGAGGAACCTATAACACCCGAAGAGAGGGCAGGACTAGTAGAATTATCAAAGCGTTTCCTCAAAACATATCATCTTTTTGGTAAAAAAACTTCCATTTCTGAACCTTTGTCTATGGAGTTACCAAAACTACAAGGAGACTCCCTCGATGAGCATTTTCAGAGATTGGGTCATTTTGCATCGGAACCTTATAGATCTATGTGCCATGCTAAATTCACCAAAATTGTTGAACGTCCAAAAAAATGGATTAGATGTGAGGGCTGGATGAGATACGAACCTGGTAGTAGGCCTGAACCGGTACCTTGGCCCTTGGAGGATACATTGGTTTTTGATGTGGAGACTCTGTATAAAATTTCACAATATCCGACTCTAGCCGTAGCGCTTTCAGATAAGGCGTGGTACCTGTGGTGTTCGCCCTACATATGTGGATCAGATTCTTTTGAACATCTCATTCCGATGAACACACAGGAAAGAACAGGTCTAATTATAGGACATAATGTTGGTTATGATAGAGCTCGTGTTTTAGAGGAATACAATCTTAGACCGTCTAAAACTTTCTTTCTCGATACCCAATCGTTGCATGTAGCATCTTCTGGTCTTTGCTCAAGGCAAAGACCCAAGTTTCTTAAGACGCATAATGCTAAGAAGCAAATAGCGGTAGATGGTGATGAGATAGAAAATGATCAGTTATCTTCAGCATTAATAAACGCGGATGTAGGAGCGGATCAAGAAGTAGAAGAAGATCCGTGGCTGAAGGTGTCCGCTATGAATTCTTTGAGGGATGTAGCATTGCTACATTGTGGTATACGCATGAATAAGGACCCGAGAGATCGGTTTGCTACGACGGATAAGAATGAGGTGGTTCGAGATTTTCAAAATTTGGTAGATTACTGTGCTACTGATGTAGATACTACCAGCAGGGTATTTGATAAAGTTTGGCCTCTGTTTCTCCAAAAATGCCCACATCCGGTTTCATTCGGCGCATTACGTTCTCTAAGCAGCTGCATTTTACCTACCTGCTATAACGAATGGGAAAACTATTTAAGTCGCTCTGAAGGGATCTATCATAAATCTAAGCAGAGTATAGAGGATAAAATTGTGGAGATTGTCGAGAATACTGTTAGAATGAAAGATGAAATAAAACTTAAGGAAATCTGTAAGGATCCTTGGCTTAGACAATTGGATTGGACTACAAAACCCTTAAAATTAACGAAAAAAGGCGTCCCTGTTAAAAACCAGAAACTTCCTGGGTATCCAGAATGGTACAGATCTCTTTTTCCTAGTAAAACTGAAACAAGACCACAAGTTAGTATTAAATCAAGGAATATTCCTATTTTTTTTAAACTTTCTTGGGAAGGCCATCCGACGATCTGGACAGATTGTGGTTGGTGTTTTCCTTCACCCGCTAATTTGGTGGATAAATTCAAGTCTAAAAATTATAAGTTGGCCGATGAACATATCATTGAAAGGTATCGATCGGAGACCAACGAAGTTTGTCCAGGAGCAGCTGATAGTCAGGTATTGTTTAGAATTCCTCATCCTAATGGTCCACAATTTGACTGCACTACCCTCTTGAGTAAACCTTATATTCACTATTTTGAAAAAGGTATTTTAACATCAGGTTCTGAGTTTGCTCGAGAAGCGTTACACATGAACTCTTCAGGTTCATATTGGATGGCTGCTCGCGAAAGGATTATAAACCAGTTCAACGTTCCCGCTTCCAAGTTTCCCAATCAATTCAATTCCTTGGATGGTTCCTCGCAAACTGCTAGTAAAGACAATTTAGGAATTATATTGCCAGGTATTGTTCCTATGGGAACGGTTACCAGAAGAGCCGTTGAAAACACTTGGTTAACCGCTTCAAATGCAAAGGAAAATAGGATAGGTTCAGAGCTGAAAACTCAGGTTAAAGCTCCTAAGGGATATAGTTTCGTCGGTGCAGATGTTGACAGTGAGGAGTTGTGGATTGCATCATTAGTTAGTGATTCAGTCTTTAATATTCACGGTGGCACAGCAATTGGATGGATGTGTTTGGAAGGTAGTAAAAATGAAGGAACTGATCTTCATACGAAGACAGCCCAAATTTTAGGCTGTAATAGAAATGAAGCTAAAATATTCAATTACGGAAGAATTTATGGTGCTGGGGTGAAGTTTGCTACTCAACTTTTGAAGAAATTCAACCCGTCTCTACCTGATGAAGATGCTCAAAATATTGCTAATCAGTTGTATGAAAACACAAAAGGTAAAATCCAGAGGTCTAAAATTTTTAAAAAATTTTGGTTTGGTGGTTCTGAGTCGATTCTTTTTAATAAATTAGAAAGTATTGCTGAGCAGGACGAACCTAGAACTCCCGTACTGGGATGTGGAATTACTTTTTCGTTAATGAAGAGGAATTTGAGATCCAATACTTTTTTGCCTTCAAGAATCAATTGGACCATTCAATCTTCAGGTGTAGACTATTTGCATCTCCTTTGCTGTTCTATGAATTATTTAATTGAAACTTATCATATTAAAGCACGATTATGCATTTCGATTCATGATGAAATTAGATTTCTTGTCGCGGATGAAGACAAGTATAGGGCGGCTATGGCTCTGCAGGTGAGTAACATTTGGACAAGGGCTATATTTTGTGAACAATTAGGAATTAATGATTTACCTCAAAATTGTGCCTTTTTCTCTGCGATAGATATTGATAAATTGTTAAGAAAAGAAGTTGATATGAATTGCATTACTCCTTCAAATCCTGACCCTATTCCTCACGGAGAATCAATCGATATGAGGACTTTGTTGGAGAAGCCTAATGCCATGTTGAATAATCCTGACCCCACAATAGATGTTTCGCATTTTCCTGCATCTTATAGAGAACCTGTTTTCTCTAAGTATAATAAGGCGTACAACAAACAATACCGAAAATACCTTTTGAAAATGCAATTACAAAATGCTAAGTGGAAAGTGGATGATTTGGAGAAAGCATATTTGCAGGAAGTCCAAGAATATGTACTTAGACGAAAGACCGATACTACTTACGGTTTGTTAGATTATTTGAACGATATTAAACAAAACAGAAATAAGAAGAAAAGCATTATGGATACTACCATGTTTGGTACAGATGACCAGATGTTTACTTTGGAGCAACAGAACGCTGCAGTTACCAAGAAAACAGAGGATGTTGGTCGTCCTCAAAAGAAGAACCTCAAAACATCTAGCAAACGCAACGCATTGTACCGCGGTAATAAGGCTTTCGAAGCGTTTTATAGTAGTATGGACAAACCTCCTGAGCAGGTACATTCCGTTAATCAACCTTTACATGTTCCTATAGATGATGTTGTTCTAGATTTGCTGCGAGATACGCCAAAACCTCTGAAGCGTGCAAAAGGGTCTATCAATAGAACAACATCTACAAGAAGAACGGGCCCTGCCAAGGAAAAAGATAATGGTAAACATAAAAAGATTTCCATTAATCTTAATGATAGACATGAACGGCTTTCACAAGGTAAATTACATTGAAACAAATATTTGTTATTTAGTAAACCATTCAGTTGTTGACATTATGATGGCGATCTAAATATTGCTTGATTAAAATATCAATATCTTGTTTAGTCTTCGTAGGTTGCAGGAACTTCCTAACACATTCCTGCTTTTGTAACGGGTTCAAATCATCCTGCTTCTCCCATATTAGTCTAGATTTCACGGATTTATTTATATAGACGTCGTTACTGTGGTGAATTTCTACTGGCTTTGAATATCTCTCATAGAAATCTACGGGATGCTGATAACTGTTTGGGGACATTTCTGCAGCTATTGTCTTTAAAGCAATGCCCTCAGCTCCAAAGATAGAATTTTGATTGTCTATCGCCTCCTTATCTTGTTCATCTTTTGCTAATTCATCTGCTTGTTCGTATTTTTCTTTCTTTTGACGGTATCCATCAGTAACAATTTCTTCTGCATCTTCAAAACCTTCCAATTTTCTTTCTAATTTTATCTTGACTGATTGAGCATGCAATTTATCTAGCTCTCTACGCTTCTTAGATTCCAGCAGTTGATGCATATATTTCGAACGAGAAGTTTCTAGTTCATCAGGGCCAACACTGCTAGACAGTTCATTATCAGATATTTCGTTCTCAGCAATATTAAAGTTAGCAGAGCTGTCCTTAGCTCTTTTTTTTGACCGATCAGCTTTTTCTCTTATATAGTTCTTAAAACTGTTTTCACCTTCATCAACATCGTTATCATCGTTGAAAACACTTGATTTTTTTCTTTTAGCCATCTTTCATGTTTTACACTTAAATTCAAGCATTAGATGGATCAATTTTGCCCTCCTTTTCTCAAGTTTGAAACTTTCTTCACTTAGTTGAGTATTTATATTAAGCTTTGTACAGATAAAGGAGAAAGTAGCTTTAAAACTCGGATAAGTTCTAATCGTTTACTAGAGAAAGTCATAGAAAAAGAGAAGCTGGAACCGGGATGTCATTTGAATGGTTGAATATTCCAGGTCTGAGTGTAACAGATGAATCTGGTAGTTCTGGTTCGAGTATATCCCAGCCTCCTCCTAGCGTTTCATTCAATTTTGGTGCTCCTAGTGTAGAGCATGTCCAGCAGTCAAATCCCACATTACCTCATCAATCCCCAGGTCCCACAGATTCTCAAAGGTCTCATATTAATACCTTTAATGGTTTAGATAACAATCAGCACTCGTTAATGGAAAATAATGTCCAATACAACAAAGGACAATATCCTCAACGACATTCACAACAAGATCCACAAGAATACTCGCAATATGATCCATCGCGGCCGTATGCTCAACAACCTCCTCGTTATTTACCACAATATCATCAAGGTGGTTCGCAACGGCATAGGAGCCAAGTTATTCAAGATGATTATAGAGAAAGCCCAGAAGATCTCAAGGTGCCACTGTCGCTTTCAAATTCACAGCTTACCAAAGAAGAAATTCAGACTTATTTAAGATGGTATACTTATATTACCGCTAGAACACATGTTAAACTGGTGAGATTGGGAGACGTGTTCAAATTTTTGTGCAATTTTAGGCTGTCAGAACAATTGAAGGCAAGAGTTACTTCAATTTTTAGAACTTGCAAAAATGCGTTAAACATTGGTCAATTTTTTGCAGTAATAAGGCTAATTTCTAAATCTTTAATGGAAAATATTCTTCCTGAGAGAAAGATGGTTTTGGAAAAGGCTCCTGTACCAAAACCTAGACCGATTTTATGTACTAATGCTAAGGAGGAGACATATGAAGAGGTGGAAGAGGAGAATGTTGAAGATGGTGATAAGGTGGATTTTGATTCGTTTGCCTCAATGCTGTTAACTGGTAATAAACCAGGCAAAAAAAGATTAAGAAGGAAGGTGTTTAGTCCGACCCTTAGGAATAAAAAAGTTAGATTTTCTGAAAGTGTTACATTTCAAGATCCTCCCAGCGAAGATGCTGATAATCTTAGCGTGACTGCTCCGGAAGATGACGAAGATGATGTTGTAGATTTTTCATTGCCAATGGATCAGTTATTAAAGAGAATGGCCAAAAAGAAAGAAAGAAGCTCTGCCCTTGTCTCACAGTTACCTAGCGAACAACATGAAACAGAAGAGGAGAAGGAAGTTTTAGAAGATATGAAGGATTCCCTCTCGCACTTCAAACAGATTCAAACACCAGATATGCCTGGTGTTTCAGAACAGATGGCATCAGGGACTATTCCGGGTAGTGTTAATGATGATGGACAGGGGTCTCAGCAGTTTCCCCTGCAGCCTTTGAAACCTACTTCTACTGGTTCTGCCAATTATTTATTCAAATCGGCAATGCAACCAAGTACCGGTGTTCCTCCATCTGGGAATGGTAATTACCAAACGCAGTCAGATTTGCAGCCTTTGAAACCAACAGCCACTGGATCTGCAAACTATTTATTCAAATCGGCGTTACGACCAACACCAGGTGATAGTGCGTCATCTGGAGGCAATGAACAGCAAAATCAGCCACCGCTACAGCCTTTGAAACCGACAGCCACTGGATCCGCTAATTATTTGGTTCGTAGTCAACTTGATTCTGAAATGCAACCACAGCACTTTCAGGAACAGCGACATAGTCAGCAGCAACCGCAACAGCAACAATCTCAATCACAGCTTCAATCTGCTGTTGGCGGTATTGCACCATTGAAGCCTACTGCTACAGGTTCTGCAAATTATCTGATGAAGTCACAGTTTGATCAACAACCAACGGGTAATTCAGAGCAGCGCCTAAGTCCAAACCCGGTAGTGAGTCCTGCAATAAATCCGGATATGGGTTTGTCGCCTCAAAATACGAATCAGTATATGAATTTAAATCAATTTTCTCAGGGTCAACAACCCCTGCAATATCAGCGACCCACATTGCAGCAACAGACGTCTCCACCTTCATCTCAATATCAACACCAACAGCAGGCTTTACAACCACAAAGCTCTCCTCAACTCTCAAATCCCAATCTTTTGGTGGCGCCAAATCCGGCTCAAAATTATTTCCAATCATTATTATCACCTTCACCTTCACCTAGTCAGCATAATTTAAACGTTCCCAGCGGAAATAGCAACTTGAGTGTTCCTAATGTACCTTCTAGTTCGAGCCCTTATTTGTCTCCGTCGAATGAAACTTCTCAACAAGGATCAATTCAACGACAAGAGCCTGTGATGTACAACAATGGTTATCAGTATCCTTCTCCACTTCCACAGCAACAATCTTCACAACAGTTACCTCAATATTATGGAACTGCACAACAAAGGATGCCCTATTCTCAACAAACTTATTCGAATAATTTTTCTCCGATGAATGGTCAAAACAATTATCCAATGCCTTCACCTGGCCAAAGTTATGGAAACCATGGCAACATTTTGGGTGATCTTCATAGTTTACAACAACAAGTAGATGCTCTACAAAACGTGTATGGTCGTCGTTAATTTGCATGGATTATATGGATTGTAAGTAAATTATATATGATACTCATTATGACTTTATAAACGATTTACGAAGGATGCTCAAGAATTGGCATGTTCAAGAGGCCTGAAAGTTCGTTTTGGGGAACTTTTTGGAATGTATGGAGTGTTCGCCCTGTTCTACCAAACGTTAATTTAAAAACTCTACTAGAAGCAAGTATCTAAACTAAAGCACATAGCATTTTTAACACCAAGAGAACTCCACTAGGAACTCACACGACCGATGAGGATATGATAAGATTTAAGGCCAAATTTTCTTAAATCCTATTAAAACACCAAAGCTATTTCATAAATTCTAAGACACCTAACAATTCCACTAATCTACGATTACATAATTTTGACACAAAGTAGATAGCACAGAAAATTCTCTATTGCATGGAAAGTACATTTGATAAGCCCTGTAAAATTCTAAAAGGAATACCTAATGTAAAGAATCCAATGAAGATGGTTCCAATCTTATATTTTTATACCATTTTACACAGAAGTAACTTATTGTCCAAATACACGTAAAAGCGGCAACTTTGTCGTTTGAAAATAGTATGCTTTAGGCTCTATTTTCATTAATATTATTTCAATTTACTGGGATAGGAATGCTTGCAGCATAGTCTAGAATAGATGTTTCCAAAACGTCACACTGACACTTGGCACTAAAGAAGAAATACAAAAAAAAAAAAAAAAAAAAAAAAAAAAAAAAAAAAAAAAAAAAAAAAAAGACAAGGTACAAAAAAATAAGCCCAGAATAATCCATCTACTACTTTATTTCTCGTTCCTTAAAGACTTCAGATTTGGGCAAGAGCCTCAAATACTGCAAGTTCCAAGCTATTCCCATCTACAGCATCTTCTAGGTCCATATTTTAACCAGAAGAAAATTTTTTAAAACGAAAAGCAATTCCTCCCTACAATTCCAACCCGCAGAATCCGATAAAATGACCATCAAGCCTCTAGATTTAGTGATTATTTGGCAATAATTATCTTTTAATTAACATATACATGTAAAAAACACATGTTCGTAGAACACGACATGTAGGCGTTTCGCGAAGAGACCGAGCTTCTTAAATAAAGAACATTAAACATGATCTTTAAACACCAAACTCAAAGAACTCAAAGGGTTCTCCAAGTGTCTATCCATCCTACTCCAAAGGAGATTTCTATTTGAAATACGACGAGTAAATATACTTTGGTCAAGTAGTTCTGCGTGAAAATTTAAACATATTACAACGGAAATGTCCTCTTCGGTCCCATATGATCCATACATTCCTCCAGAGGAGACTGGTGGTCCAAACAAAACCGCAGCTTTGAAAGCAGTATGTTATATTTTATTTTCTTAAGTTCAATCAGCATTTTGAATAGTTATACTGACGAAAAGTAATTTTTTAGGAAATTGATGATACTGTTGGTATTATGAGAGATAACATTAACAAAGTTGCTGAACGTGGTGAAAGACTGACGACTATCGAAGATAAAGCTGATAACCTTGCAGTTTCCGCCCAAGGTTTTAAAAGAGGTGCCAATAGAGTCAGGAAACAAATGTGGTGGAAGGATTTAAAGATGAGGTTGTGTTTATTCTTTGTATGTATTATTTTGATTGTGGTTATTGTCGTTCCTATCGTGGTACATTTCAGTTGAAGTATTTTCAAACTAGTATAGGTGGTCGATATTAGGGATTAAAAATTAATAATAAAAAATAAAGCTATAAAAATGCAAAATATTCTACAATTTAATGAGTATTTTATCGCGTAAAACTCGTATTGATACGTTAAAATGGATTCTACGCATTATAACGATAACAGATGTGACGTGTTTGGCATTCTTTTCACAAAGCTGTCACCATACAAGAGTAGATCTGTGTTAGACTTACGTACATATGTTAAAGCAATATATATATATATATATCTACATATATATATTACTATTATAAGTATTATCAGGTATTTGTTCTATATATTGCATTACCTATCCATCAAAGGTTCACCTTAACAGCGATGCAATTTTATTTATTTACTTATTTATTTTTTCTTTTTTGGTTAAATTTCTACCATGAATAACTCATTCACTCATTCAGTATTTTTTTAATTTTCCTCTTCTCTACCGGATCCATCAAACATAGGGTTTGACTCCTGAACAGAAACTTGCCTAGTGACTAATTCTACTACTCTTCTCGTAGTCGGTAAATTTAACCAAGCCGGAATATATGCTTCAATTTTACGGAATTGTCTAGTTTCCATACCCACATAAGGATCTTCAAAGGGGCCTGTCTCAGTCTGTAGAAAAATGTCATCACTATGGACCTTAGATTTACCATCGGATGACAACGATGCACCTTTCTTCACTTTTTCAGCAACGTAATTCAAAATTTCTACACTTATTGGAGCTTCATAATCTGCCACTGCATATTGAGTCATCAATTTTTGCATTTGTGCTGGTTTCAAAGCTGTACAGATTTCACATAGCAATTTAATGTCATCGAGATCTTGCTTTCTTAATTGTAATAATTTGGAAGTCTGTACCAAATGCTGCAAACACTCTGCACCTTCAGGAATATAATGTGTCTTACACCATTCTTCCAATCTGGTAACGTTGTAATTCAACTGTAAACCGCGTTTCCATGATAAAAAGTTACGTCTCATAATTAAATCGTTAAAACAGATAGCATCCACGTAATTCAAAAGGATCAAAACCGTGTCTCTGAAAACCTCATTTTCTACATGGAAAGATTTCATGCACCAATAGATACTATTGAAGAAGGTCAGAATATCATCCATAGTGTACTCAGGACCAGAACCGAATAAATTAGACAAAAATCTGTTAGGCTCGTTCTTGAAACCGGGCAAAGATTCGGATAGAATTACTGCAGGAACAGCCTTCTTTTGTAAATCCTTTTGCAACTTCTTCAACCATATGTTATAAATATTGTAACTCAATGATTCAAAATCTTCTCTCAATTCTGTCACAAGAACCACATATTCCTTGTATTCATCTTCTGTGAGACCCTTGTTATAGGATTCATCATTTAAGATAGACTCTTGAGCAAAGATCACAAATGAATACAACTCACGAACATTTGTTAACCAGAAAGCACCACCAGGTATCACATCAGCACCTTTCAAACCTTGAACCACTTTTTGAATGGTTGTCAATACTTCTGCAAGAAAACCTTCACTTTGTTTCGTTAGGCCTAGCCTCCACATATCACTCAAAATAATTATCAAAATTCTAGCCGGATATAGCACCTCTCTTTCACTTAATTGGATAGCCACACCAGAGTCAGGAACTTTGAATGCCTTGATTAGACCTTCGGTAACTTCTTCGTTAAGCACTTTGGTGTCCTCTAATAACCTATACAGCTCATCGTTGATTTGAGACAAAGTACTCATCGTAGATCTGTTGTCACTCATACCATTGGCACTATTATCAACACCCAAGCCGGTAACGGGTACAGTGGTAGGAGGCCCATTCATGGCGATCAAATTCTTTTGACCAGGAGAAATAACATCACTACCATTCATACTATACCTCATGGAATTTCTTGGCGTTTGAGCAAGGCCTACACCGGAAGCCATCTGGTTTTGTAAACGTGAAATTTCTTCCTTTAAGGATTTCACTTCGCCATGCAAATCGGAATTTTGAGTCTTTGAATCCCTTAATTGATTCTTTGTATTTTCCAATTCCTCCAATATGGTCTTCGAATCCTCTTTCATCTTATTGTATTTTTCACTAATGCTACGAACTTCCTCTCCAACATGTTGCACTTGTAACTCAGCTTCCTTCTTCTGGTCCTCTAAATCTTTATAGACATGATCATGAGCCATTGCCTGATTCTCAAGAGCCTTCGAATGTTCACGTTTTTGGTCTTCGATTTGAGATTGCAAAGTAGCAGAAGCAGCCAATGCGGCTTGCAATTCCGCGATACGTGCAGTCATCTCTTTGTTGGCCTTTACCTTAGATGCTAGGTTTTGAGTCAATTCAATTACTTTATTTTCCAACTGGTAACTGACCTCTTGCAAATGATCGACGGATTTAGCTTCAGACTTCAATGTCCTCAATTTGGCCATAGCAGATCTTCTTCTTACCAAAGCTTGAACCTTAACCACGTCTTTCTTATTGCGGGTAAATTTCTTACGTGGTTGAAAAGATCTGATTCTACTTTGGATGGTGAGGGCGGCGTTAGACTCATGCTTAACTTTCATGTCTCTAGCAGACAACTGTCTCTTTACCAAAGTCTGGATTCTGACAACGGAGTCTAAAACAGACGATGTATATGCTCTAATACTTTTAGCCCTATGCATTGTTTGTACAACAACAGCTGCCTCGGTCATGATTTGGTCTTGAACTCTTTGACGAATAATGAGACCATACACATGCGCGCTTAATGCTCTCAAAGAACGTTGGATGGCCAAATATTGTTTACGTTGATATTTGGCTCTGATATTCTTTTGGATCAATACACTGGAGTTACGGATCTTATCGGACCTTAGTTTTTCGAAATAGGCCAACATACCGGCCTTAAAGAAAATTTTTGTGTTACCGATCTGGTACTTGTCCTTATCTGTTACCGTAGCATCGAGAATCATTTTACATATTTGCACAACGCTACCTTCCGTAGGACCTTCCGAACCTAGAATCTTAGACCACTCATTAGAAGGTATCAAGAGGTAATACCTCAGAACAAATTCACTAAAAGTCCATCTAGAAGGGAATCCAGCACATGATATCCTAATAGTCTCCAAAACACCACACGCTCTCAACTGTGAGAGAACCATCAAATTGTCAAACTTCCATGGCTCCTTTTCGCTATTGGGCTTTATACAGCGGATGTAATGAACATTTGTAGAATTGATCGTATCCATTAGCTCGATTAAAGATTGTTTAAACATTGAGCCTAAAGTCGGTTTCCTTTGCACAGTCCTAGCAGGCCCAGGTCTCTTTTGAGCCTGTTCTTGCTGTACTTTCTTTGCCTCTTCCAATCTTGCTGCTGCTTCCTCAAGATTCTTCAAGATGCCCTGCAAAGTTTCACTCTTGGTAGCTTTGAGAACTTCCAAATGTCCATCAGAAACGGTATCCCTATTCTTTTCAATGAACCCGCCCACATCGTATGCGACATCATGGGCATAATGGCTAACTACGAATTTTGTCTGACCGAACCTTGGTTTTGAGAAGACCCTATTGGTAGGTGGTTTATCTAGGGTCTGATAAAGTTTCTGAGTCCAAGATTCATCAGAACCCGCAGGTAATCTGGATTCTTCGTCTAGCAGCGATAGGATACCCAGTTTATTCTCAATCAAATCGATACAAGGTTGATTGTCGTTGAATTCGATGAAGGACCACTCAATCTCCTCCTTAACGTACTCCTCTTGCTCCAATTTGAAAACATGTTGGTTAAACTCTTGTTGCAATTTTTCATTAGCGTAGTTGATGCAAAATTGTTCAAAGGAGTTCTTCTCGAAATGTTCAAACCCATAAATATCCAGAACACCGATAAAAGATTCCACTTGGTCGCTAACTTCAGGGTTACAAAGCACCGTATTGATATTCTCGACCAACCAATCGAAAAGTGCAGAGTAGATAAATTTGGCCACAGAATCTCTAGCGACTACTGCTTGAGCATAATTCAAATTTGATACAATTTTCTCAGACCTGGTATTAATTTGCTTCTTGGTAATCCATTTAGCAAAATTGTAAGCATCTATTCCCAGTAATTCACAGGCTATCTGCAAATTGGGTTCATCAGAGGAAAGAGATGCATCGTTCCTCGTCTTTTTAATTTCAATGTTACCGATATGTAGGAGAGCTGCCAAAATTCTGAACACTTGAGACTGGATGTCTTGAGCTACACCAACTAAGGTTAATGCGTCTACCGTAGTCTTGTACTCCTGAGCATCGTCAACACCGGGAATTTCTGTTTCTCCACCTTGATTCATATAGGTATAATCTCCTGAAGTGGTCAAATGCAACTCCTCCTTGAAATCTTGCGGTAGTCCTGACAGTAGCTGGTAGAAAATGTGGTAATTCCTTTCCACTTTTGGTTGATAGACCAAACGTGAACGTTCTAAAAGGTAAGTTCTGATACGAGCACCAATAATAGAAGTATTCCTATCGAAAAGGATTTCCAAATATTTACCAAACCTGGAAGAATTGTCATTTCTAGTGGTTTTCGCATTACCAAAGGCTTCCATGATTGGATTTGTCGCCAGAATCTTTTGTTCCGTCTCCGACATTTCCACCTGATGTTGTACATTATCCATGGCGTTAGAATTCTCCTCTTCGACGGATGCAAAGTATCTCATAATGTACTTAGCTGAAACCGTTTTACCAGCACCGGATTCACCGCTGACGACAATGGTTTGATTTTTCTTGTCGTTTTTCATCATTCTATATGCATCTTCAGCAATTGCGAAAAGATGCGGTTCTAGTTCACCCCTTCTCTTACCGGCATAAGCCTGAATCATGTCTTGACTGTAGAGTTGATCTACTCTATCAAATGGATTTGTCGCAATCAGAACTATACCCGAATAAGTGTAGATATTCAACTGTGAATAACGTTGCTTTATGGCATGCAAGACCGCAGGCTCATTTAAGTACGACAGCGAAGTTAAATCTTCCGTTGCTTCTAGAATTGGAGGATTTCTCAATTGTGGTAGTTTTTGAGTACTATCTTCATTACTAATACTACCTTCCTTAACCAACGAACCTGTGACTACCGGTACTACACTACCGTCCTCTAATGCTAATTCCAGATGGTGTTTGCCATCTTTGAATTCATACTTGGTCACTTCACCTCCTATCCATCCTTCCTTCTCATTAGGATACCAACACCTCGTCCCCACTTCAAAAGACATTGTGTGTTGTAATCGTATTTGTGATTATAATGCAAGCAGTGGTACGAAAGTGAGAAGAAAAGAAAACAAAAAAAAAAGGAAGAACTTCGAGTAATTAATCCTTTAATAAAGAAGAACAAAAGAAAATGACTTTGTTGTAAGGGGGAAAATGTTTTCTTTAACTTCTTTTCTTCCTGTTTTCCTTTGGTCTTGTGGTTTATACGTACGTCTGTTGGCTTTTAGATCAACATCTTCACATAGATCGATTCTTTGAACAACGAAAACGTGTTTTGTTTGTTTCAGTTCCACGACACTTGCCCGGGTAACCATAAATATGTTGTTGAGTGCATTCGGGTAGGGTAACAAGATAGCGGGAAAAAAAAACTTCTCGCGTTGGAAATGCGCTCGTCACAAAGAGTTCCGATACGGGGAGTTGAACCCCGGTCTCCACGGTGAAAGCGTGATGTGATAGCCGTTACACTACATCGGAGATATACATTGGACAGGCACGTCCAACACACATATAGCTAAAAAAGCGTTACTCTGTTATTATTTAATGAACGAGGGTCGGACTCCTTCGATAAAAGTAACAGTCGTCCCAAGTTAGATCACTTGGCAGATAATAGATTATGTATAAAAAGTTGTTTTCCTCATCAAACTCCATCCTAGTCCGTAACTAGATTCAAGCTCTCATATAATCTATATCTATTCTAAGAGCACATGCCTGGCATATTTACAGGCACAACGTCTCCTTCGAGGTTGGAAAGCCAAACCTTTACGTTATAAAGGACTACCAGCAACAAATAAACAGCACCATCGCAGTTCGTACTTCTACGTCTGAAACTCCAACAGCAACAGTGATCGAGCAAAAAAAAAAAAAAAAAAACTCCGTTGTTTACTCCAAGTGTTCGATTATCCGGGCAAGCAAATCTAATGGATTTGCTAACATCCTAAGGGTCTCCTGATTAGTGATATGCCAAAGGACGTTTGGCACCGGGTAAAACAAGGGCGAGCAATTGATGTATCGAATAAGTTAATACAATATGCTGAGCTCGGATACCCATGTTTTCCAAATTTTTTTCCCTCCTGTTTCTTTTTTTTAGTATGATGTTTTCCATGTGATAGTTGCTATAGTTACTAGATTTTTTTTTTTAATAGTCCAGAGATAAGAAAAGAAATACTTCAAAAAGCACAAAGCACTGAGGGTCGGCCATAACTAGTGACTCCATGACCTGGACGCCTAGAAAAATCCTACTTCTGGCGCTCCATAATTTCTCTACGTGGGATCACTTGCAGAACAAGAACAGTCCGGGGATCAAAGAGTGTAATACCGATGGGCACGTGTGATCGTACCGGTTTGCTTCCGTCAAGTTCTTCTTTCTTGAGATAACACTTGTACTAAGCATTTTTTTTTCCCTTCTATCTTCCACCCTCCAAAGTAGGACGGTACTCTGATTTGGCCCGCGGCGATAGAAGGAAGATTCATCGCAACTATAGTACTGTACGTAGTTGTTTCAGCGATTCCTGATACTATTTTTAGGCCGCTCTCTGTCCTTAACACAAACACTTTCAATAGGGAACGGAAAACTCCGAAGTACATGATTTTGTAACTTTAGAGGAAGCGATCAGAGCATACCACAAGACTGCATATATCTTGGTTAATGCGTTTAACTGTCCTGCCCCCGTATGAACCCTAGTTCAACAGGATCCGAAAGCTCCGTCGTAAATGTGTCAAACCGCTCGCTCGTACCACAGCGCTTCTTGTCTCAACACCCTAACGGCTTACTTGTGGTACACAGCCGAGCCCTTCACATTCACATAACGCGTTTTGTCTCACTTACGCGTTTGTTTACAAAATATCTACAAAGGAAAACTATATTACCACTTCTGTCACCAGCTGGCAAAATCACTCCATACATCACGTGTCAGCTCTCATGATTTCCTGAACGAAGCCTCGTACAAGGAAAAAAACGATTTTGGTTCGTTTAAGAGCAACTGACGCTCGTATAAGGAATATCTCACCATATCCCACAATTTCCTCCATTTGATTCTTGTGGCGGCTATATAAAGGAGGCATCAATGAGCTGAACGACTTAGAGACGACAAATCCATCGCCTCAATAACAGCAAGAGAGCTATCGGTGATTGTTTCCTCCTTTTTCGAAGCTTCTGAGATGTTGGCTAGAAATTTCCGTCCATTGTCAAACAAGATGTCCATGGTATACCTATCATATTTAACACTGGGGCTTACTATACCATTCGCACTACCTGCACACATAACCCAAAAAAAACTGCACGACTGTCCTTATTTGAAAGGTAAATCGACTCATCGTTGCATCTTTTAAAATGTGATTCTAATTCTAGCATGTTTAGTATATTATATTATGTGATATCAGATTATATCATTTGGGTTGTAAGAAATTGCTTCGGATGCTGGTTTATTCGATTTAATGGAGCGGAGAACGTTAGTATAGATTTTCTATTTAATTTTACTTTTTAAGTTGTTTAGGTGTTCATCTCAACAAAGTTACGTTGTTATCAGTTGGAAACTTATTGGAAAACAGACAAAAAAAAAAAAAAAAAAAAAAAAAAAAAAAAAAAAAAGACAGAGGACAGAATAATGCCTATTGTATGGCAAGAGGCAAGAGATTACGTAGCCAGTGGACATCTTGAGTTGCTCAAACGTTCGCCTGAAGGTACCGAGAAGTATCGCCAACATAAGCAAACGTTGTCCGGCGATATTTCTATTGACGTATGTGGTAAGCTGGAATGGGATCCACAAGAAATCATTGAGCTAAATACTGTAAGATTTCCTGATGTTACACAAAAGGTCGAAAACGCGTTTGGTTCGAGCAAATGGTTTAAAACCACGGTAAATGATTTTCCCTACGATTTTGAGCCTGGCATTCATCATCTTTTGATATGGTCCAAGATTTCATTGCCCATGTACACTGAAAACTCCGAAACAATACAAAATGAAATTTACGAGAAGATATCCAGTTTTCTAAAGTACAACTTGGAATTACTTTGTCACTTGGATAATCAAGACTATCTGTTCTTTATCAACTACAGTAACTTACAGAGCGTTAAGGCGATCTCTCACGTTCATCTGCTTTTACACACAGATGAATCTGTCGCTAATAAAATTTTATCGAATCAGTTAGAACCTTATACAAAGCATTGAAGAGAAGAAGCCAAGGCATAAAAACGGGAGAGAGAAATGGAAATAGACCGGCTACAAGTCGAGCTAAAGCAGTTATCGGCATCGAATCCGGCCGATGCGAAGGTTCTACAGGATATAGAGAAGGATTTGCAATATATAAGAAATCTGCTGCGCTGTTCGCATAGTGACAACGACGATGTTGTTGTGCTGCCGCCGTCATGGAAACCATTGGAGGTAAATACAGAAGTAATGAAGCATGGCCAAGAAGCTCTCAGGGGCTCGAAATCTAGGTGGCCTTCAAAAAATGCAAATCGTGAATTTAGAAACGTTCCTTTATATATTTAAAAATACCTGTTCACTATGTAATCATAAGGAGTTTGGCAGAGATCTATATCGTACAGTTTGTTTACAATATCATCACAGTAATACAGTAAATGCGCAGGTATTATAGTCATGGCAGCCTGCAGCCATGAGCTCTTGTAGATGAATAGAAGTACAGCATTCCTGTACAGTGGGATTATTAATGGCGGGATGTTTAATCCACCAAGAATTCTAAAATTCATATCACGTTCGTTCTTCTTCATCTGGTAGTAGACTAAATTTTCATACAATATAACGCCCAGGCTAGTAATGGGATCTTCCACACTACTCATTGCTATGATCGCCGTGAGAAGCATTAGTATCATCCAACAGTACCTTCTTTTATGCGGAAACGAGTTTTCCAATATTGCTAAATTGTTTACACTCAGGAATATGTCTAATACAGATGTCCAACTAAGTCCTCCGTAGTTGAAAAGTGAATAGATTAGCCTTTCATACTGTCCCTTTCTAAACACCAGGTCGAAGTTGTACAACATCTTTGTGGGATCAATAGTACGTGTAGTCGAAAGTAAGGAGAACCCAACACATCCTATTGCCCAGACTTTGGTGACTATTGGAATTTCACCGACGATATTTAGCAGGACTGCATCCATACTCTTCTTTTTGCCTCTTTTCTTTTCCTTTTCTCACCGAATACTCTAACCTTTCTAAAGCAGCGTATTTTGTATTCACGGTGTAACTAAACACCTTCACCTGTTACTCGCAAATTAAGTACGTAGGTGCTAACGACCTAATACCACTAATAATGCATGTTGAGGAGTTGATTAACAATTCGCCAGTATGGGATGAACATGATGAGATTGCTATCGTAGAACCATATGAATATATCGTCTCGAAACCAGGTAAAAGCTTTAGATCAAAACTGATTAATGTATTTAACGAAATATACCAAATACCCATTGAAAAGACAAATGAAATCTCAACTTTAGTGTCAATTTTGCACAATGCAAGTCTATTAATTGACGATATTGAAGACAACTCCGCTACAAGGAGAGGTATACCGACTTCGCATACATTATTTGGAGTTCCGCTAACGATAAATTCTGCAAATTATATGTACTTTAAAGCTATGGAGGCTTTGCAAGTATTAGCTGGTGATAACAAGATCCTTCTACATGACTTAATGGTTATCTTCAACCAGGAAATGATCAATTTGCATAGAGGTCAAGGTTTAGACATTTACTGGCGGGAAAATTTGCTGCGCTTTATACCAGATGAAACCAAGTACTACAATATGGTGATGAATAAGACTGGTGGATTATTCAGATTAACAGTTAGGATTATGGAATTGCTTACTGATGTTAAATTACCGCATTCCCTAGTGCCGCTGAGCAACCTTTTAGGAATAATTTATCAAATTCGTGATGACTATCAAAATCTTTTAAATGAGCAAATGATAGCCAATAAGGGTCTAGCAGAAGACATCTCTGAAGGTAAATTATCCTTCCCAATTATTCACGGCTTAAGGTATGGCCAATCTCATAGTGAAACATTTTTGAAAGATATTCTACGATTACGAACGGATGATATTGAACTTAAAAGGAAAGCAGTGGAGTACCTTAATAGCCAGAGTCACTCTCTAGAGTACACTTGGGGAAAGCTTGAGGATCTCTCGAAGTTGGCTAAATCGAAAGGTTACATCCCTAAAAAGGATTTCCCAGATGCATCAAACAAGCTAATATCTATAGTAGATTACCTCTCAACAAAATAACGATAATAATAACTAAGAATTGGCTCAATATTTTGTATTTTTTTTTTTTTTTTTTTTTTTTTTTTTTTTTTTTTTTTTTTTTTTTTTTTCCTTTTTTTTTTTTTTTTTTTTTTTTTTTTTTTTTTTTTTTTTTTTTTTTTATAACTCATTCCCATATATTTTCTGTTATATATGAGTATTAAGAAAGTATCTAGCCTATAATTTTCTGATAAATGTCGAAAATTTCTTTCAGTTCTGAAACTTTTAAATCTTCAAACTTGTGATCCTTGTATTTTTTCCAATCTTCATGAAGTTGGGCAGCTGTAGTGGTCGTCGTTGATGCAGATGAGGACGTTGTGATCGGTTGCGCAGCTATGCCATTCCTAGTAGGACTGCTAGACGCTTTCTTATCCACCTCTAGGGATAGAGTCGAGCTACTTCTTGGCAAGTTAATCGGTTGCACCGGTGGAGTATATGACCTTATCTTGCCAAAGATGTTCTTCAATGAAGTATCAAATGCGTATTTGAATCCATCATAAGAGTTCGATCTCATGGCTTCAGGATGTGCCTCATGCAATGTAACATCCACATTAACACTCCCGCTATTTTTCAATGGACTTGGTAGACTTATTTTACTGCTGATTGGCACTTGTAAAATATCCTTTTCAGAATCAGTCAATTTTTCCTGCGAACTTGATATGAAATCGGTACAAGTTAAACCTTCTACGAAAACCAACGCCGCTTCGAAGTTGGTTAGTGCATACATCTCTTGCTGAACTAACTTCTTCTTATTTCTGAAGAGTTTAATGAATTGAGCATTTAGGAAAATATTCTTAGGACAGACTTTGATGATATAGTACACCAACATCGGTAGAAAATCATCATTACACATCTCTTGTGAAAACATCATTGATTCATGTATTTTCAATATAACGGCAGTCTTCTCACAGGGGGCGATGGTGTGTGAAACTAAATTGGTAAATAGATCTTCAGTTTTATCAAATGATTCTCGACTTTCTATATTAGGGTTTTTACCTACTGGCAACTTTAAAAATTCTACCAAGTCAATTTTATCATGGTTAGCCAGATTGGATAACGTATGCAATTTTTCAGATAATAATTTATCAAATTCAATGAATTCGGGACTATTTCTGAACAAATTAGTAACATTAAAAGTTTTCTTGTGGTGAGTGGCTCTGGTAACTAATTCTTCCTTAGAAGGACTTGCCACTGATGTACCAACTTCTAAAATTCTTCTGAATACTTCTCTTTCACATAATGACATAAGCTTATCAATCTTGTAGTTGTTTAGCTCGTTAGTTCTTAATTGTTTCTGGATTTCTTCCGGTGACAATAACGGTTGTACGTTACTGGAATCCATACTAAATAGCGAAGAGGATCTTCTACCTCGTCTTAAAGAACTACCACTACCACTCCTGCTTCTTGCAAATATCCCACTTAATCCACTGCTTAAAGTTTCTCTTGCCACTAAAAATGCTGGTTGACTACCATGATTATTCCCATTCCCATTTCCATTTAGGTTATTATTCCCACCAGTGTTGCCGCTATTTTCAGCTGTAGTACCATTGTCATTATTCCCACCGTTTCCGCTACCAATACTACCACTGTTACTATGAATCGTACTCAAATACTGAAATGAAGCCCTATCGAACTTAGTGTAAAAGTTTTGAAAGAGTGAGGATAGCTGTATAACAGTTAAGGGTTTAATGTATTTGGGTTGCTTCAAATCGTTGATGAAAAGATCAATCAATTTGGAAAGTTCCGTAGGTAGCTGCTCTATACTGTTGATCTCCCTATCTATTTCCTCTTTACTCAACTCAACATGATTGTGATTTTGGCCTGGACTATTATTAGTAATATTACCTTGGGTTTCATTCAAATTTTCCTGTGTTACACTTAACTGTGGTTTATATGATTCCCTAATAGATTGAGAGGTATCGAATTTCGTATTCGTCATTGGTGGTGTATGTAGAGCCCTTATCTCTTCCTTGTTGGACATTATGTGATCTTCTAGAACAAAGGTATTCCAATCCTTAAAGATAAAATGTTAAGTTTAATTCTGCTTAGGCTGGAAATAGCTAAATAGTTTAAAGAATAAAGCTACTGATGGGTAGTATATTAATCAGTTACTCCTATAAGAACCTTTCGCGTTTTATTTCGCAGCCTTTTAAAAGAAATGGGAAGATTTAGGCACGGCTAATTCATAACATTATCATTATCAAAACTACAGTTACTAAGTAGCGTCTAGACACATACCCGCCAATTCACATACATATTTCTATATATTGTACTAAACACGTACAGTAGGCCAGGTGTTAGTCATTATACTCGAAATGTCGTGGTCAAATAGTAATACTAGTACGAATAGTAGTAGATTTAAGCTGAAGAGGGCCCATAGCCCTGATCCCGTTGGGGTCAATAATTATAAGAAGCAAATGTTAATACAAGATTTCGAAAGATTAAGCCTAAGGGATAATTCCCATGAAGTTCAAAATCAAGTTGTCGCAGCGAACAATAATGCATTAAATGAAGTTGGGATTGGTCTGATAAGTATACCGAGGGATGTAAAAAAACATGTAAGGAAGCTTCGAAGTACTGATGCTTATAATGATGAAAAATTGGTGTATGAAAAACTACGAGAAGTTATTCGTAATAAGCATTTACAGGTCATTAGTTGGTATAATCCTTTAGAAATTGTTTATCATCAGTGGCTGAAATGGATACAAACAAAATGGATAGTTTGGCCGACCCAGTCCCTCCGTAACGACATGAATCATGATATCTACGAATACGACAATTTTTACGCTGGTTATGATAGTGATGTGGATATGGATACATAGATTTTAGGACATACTTACCTATTAGTTATTAGTAAAGAATTAATTAATTGCATACAAGCGTATGGTAGCAAAATTGTCTGGTTCTAATTCAAGCGTCATAAACTGAGATTTTTAATTTCGCTTGAATCACTTGGGCTATTTGTTCATCATTATTAATCTCTTCAGCATCAAAATCTGCTTGTTTTACAAATAATCTAAAGTTCTCAGTATCAACACGAGGGGAAATCTTACTACAGAGTTCAGCATATGTGATGTTCGTATTAAGCATTAATGCAAAGATATCATCTTTGTAGTAAAATTTTATTTTTATTGGCTTTATGGGTGGTGGTAGTTGACTTGGAGGCCTCGATTGTGCTCTAGAATTGGTTAATGATAATTCTGACAATTTTTCATAAAGTTGTAGATCTTCACCTGTTAATGTGTTATCTTCCCTGGGTACACCCAAAGTATTCGTCGAATTCGTCAATACGGTATCTTCTCCTTTGTTAACATTGCTACCATTAGCAGGGATTTCACCCATTTTCAGTGGAAATTCATGATCAAATCCATTTTCTCTAATTTGGAATAGTAAAAGCACCATCTCAGATCTGGAAATATATTCAGGTAATGCGATTAAATCTCCCACGTAGACATTCAAATCATCCATCCTCTTCTTTGTTATGGTATCAGTCACATAGGGTACAGGTCCTGGAATATAGGGCATGATTCTTCTTGTCCACTGGCCGTTAGGATCCCTCAATTTACCTGATTCCGCTGGGAATGAGTCCAACAACCTTACCTGTAAATCATAAAAATCTTGATAACATCTTTTTAATCTACGACCTTTACCACTTTTTAAATCACAAGTAACTTCAAACCAATATTTTTCGTCTTCCATTCCAAATGCTTCTACAGCAGCTCTTGTCACGACATCAGGATCTATCACAAAACTCTTGTGCTTCGGCTGTGGATGAATTTGCTGCTGCTGCAGAACTGGTACCGAGGAAGGTTGAGCATGCTCCACTGATCCCAGACTGATATTACTAGCTTTGTATCTAGCAATATTAGTTTTCCATTCTTGCACTGTGGGCAAGTTAACAAAATTTATGTCGTCCTTAACATCATTTCCGGTAGCATAACCGGTAGCAATATCAATGATACTAACAAATCCTACAGGAACTAACCCTGGTCCACCTAATCTACCAATTGGTTTTGCAATAAACCATTCAAAATTGTGATGTGCACAAATAAATAGATTTTCACCCGCATACGAAGTCAACTCATCACTTTTTTCAGCCTGAAAATCGTAAAGTACAATTGCATAAAGTGTCCCCATTTTGGGAGTGTCACTATGTTGGCTCATCACACTTGCATGCCGCGAAATCGATCCATTTCTATCAACAAGTTCAAAATACGCCCTTGGTACTAATCCTTGCTTTTTCGTGGATGGATTCAATGCCTGATACCACTCTCTTCCTTCTTCAAGGACAAAAAATACTTCACTTTCAGTGAATGAGACTTCTTCAGGAGTTTGAGATCTGTAGCTACTGATTGCTCTTATCCATTTCTCTGAAACACTTCTCGAATTCTTTTTTGACGATATAGATTGTGACGATGCTGATACGTTTCTTGTTATTCCTGCTCTACCCAACTTACCATTACTGCCAGCACCAGTAACGGTACTTCCTGCCGGCGTAGGGGAAGATATATCCGAGGAAGATATTCTTCCCTTCGATCCACTTCCATCTTTCTTTGTAAATTTCAAACTCTATTTATAACAGTGTTGTTAGTATGATGTAGGGAATAAATACCAAAATTGGGAATTCAAACATACCTTTAACATAATTCGCTAATCCTAATTTTTGAATATCTATCTGAACCTCGGAAGTCAACCCTAAAAACCGTCACTATCCTGGGAAGCAATGGAGTAACTAACAAAACGAACGCCGATGAAAACTCTTGGGATGTAATAAATGTCCGAGATATGAAGATTACTTCCTTTCGAGATATTTTCAAACTTCTAAAGTAATTCACAAAGCAATCGGTTACTCTCGGTTCAACTATAACCCTTTATAAGTTTTGATTCTATCTATACCTTTGAATAAATTCCCCCATGTTGAAGATTGCTCGCTATGGCGAACGTTGGAAATTTTAGAGGTCACGAGTATCTAAAAATATTATCACCTTGAAATTGATGGTATTGCCATTTACAAATACTTAAGAATACATAGAAGGAAACCTATGCATTCATACGTTCATAGAATAACATATACACGTACTTAGTCTCGTTGAGAACTTCTTCAGGTTTCGCTTCATGAACAACAGTATCTGAGATAGACCAATAAGGGTACTTTAGAACACTCTTAATCTTTTTCAAGTGCCTCTTACGAGTCATTGGATCAGTACCAGATATATTGTCCGTATCACTAGCACTAGGTGTTGTTCCATAATTATTGCTTTCAGAAGAGGTTACGGCTGAGAGATCAGAGGAAGACTTATCGGATGAAATGCTGCTTGCCCTACTACGAGAGCTCTGCATTGAGGAAGTACTATTAGTTCTACTACGAGATCTACCTTGTTTCGGAACAACACCACTTTCTTTAAGATCATTAGAGCTTCTTGCAACACTTGAATTTCTACTGTAATCACCAGTATTTCTAGATGTAGTCGATCTTCTTCCACGACCTACATTTTCAGATTCAGAAGCATCAGGAGTATCTAAACTAGGACTACTGACCGATGACCTCCTTGATAGAAAGTTGGTAATCTTTTTAAAGGCAGAAGGCTTCCTTGACATTTTTGAAGAATCATCGTTATCAAAGACATAGTCATCCGGATCATTCTGATCGCTCGTATTAGATACATCCGTTGAACTGCTTACATGATTGCCGCCTAAATCGGATGGAGGGTCACTGATTTGCTTAACTGGTGGTGGTTCCATCATTTCAGTAGCAGCAACTTCTTTACTGTCCTGTGGATCATGAATATTAATTAAATTGGCATCGATCACAGGAGTTCTATTAATTACGGCATGTGTATGAATGTCTTTGACCAAATCAGGTTTATGTCTATAGCATTGATAATGACCCTGAGAATGAGAGCCTGCGTGTTTAACGATAGCCTTTAATTGGTAAGGTACGCTGTTGATCCCAACACATCTATCATTTTGGATTACCTGTTCTTGCAAATGTAAAATTTCATCAAAATTTACAGCACACGGATTCCTCGTGTAGCTGGTACCATTGAACATAGATCTAGACAAATGTATGAGAAGCACTTGTGGTGCGTCTACAACCACATTTTTCTTGACAATTGTAGATTTAAGTTGTGAAGTAACCAACCCATCTCTGCTGTATCCATTGATGTAATTCATCAACTCCTCTGAAAGGTCATCATTAATGGTCAAGTTAGGCGAAGCCTTTATCAAGGATGCCAATATGTTCTGCTCAGCGACCTCGTAACGAGATGAATCGCGACCCTTTTCATTTTCTAATATTTTTCCCACTTTACATGTTAGACATGAATAACCTTCAATAGATTCCACTTGGTTGTCAGATACCATCTCTGCTAACTTAGCTGAAATTGCCTGTGGTACTGCTAGTGGTAACATATTAAATTGAGTCACTCTAACTTTGCTAGAATTACGACACGCAGTACAAACCAAATGATCGGCACTCTTTCCTCTAAAAGGAATATCTGGAATATTGATAGACAATTCTTGGTTTTTAACAAATTCACAGATTTTATTATTCTCCTTTTGCAGCGTCTCCAGGATAACCTGGGTCAATTCATGAGCATCATTTTGACCGCTTGAGATTCTTGCATTGAAAATGACTTCCAAAGAGTGCAAGAGAGGCCAGATGGATAAGTATCTTGGTGTAGTAATTGTACGTTGCAATTGTTCCAGCATACTTGCTAAAGACCTATGCAATGGTAACTTTGGCAGATTCGATCCATCAACAGGTGTATAACCTTCTTCTTCGCCATTGCTATCTTTACGATCGCCCGCTTCTCTACTAGCATTCATATTTGGAGTCTCATCATCACCATCTTCTTCATCCTTCAATGTTGTAATTGTATTCGTAGATTTAAATTTCGACAGACCCGGTCTATTTTCTGGTATATCGACCATACTACTGACATGCACATCCAAAGGGTTTTGCTCCAATTCAGCCTTTGGGGTCGCAGCCTCTGGCTGATGCTGAGGTGGAGCTAGATGATTATGATGACGGTCATGTTCCTGGTGTTGCCGCTCCAGCTCTTCCGGGGACCGGTTCACGGCATGAGGAGCTGAAGGTCCAGGTGATGGTTCTTTTGTCTTATGCAACTCCTTCGAGGCCTCACTCTTTTTTTCCAAATGATAAGCCAGTTGATAAGCTTGGCCCAAGATATCATTTAAATAACCGGTCAACCTGGGCAAGGCAGATAATGCTTGTATTGAAGAGTTGGCAAAACAATCATTTCTATTATTGATAAGCCCCGTCGTAGTTCTATCACTTCTTTTCGAATGTGAAGAAAACATATCTTTACCAATTATTAGACTGCTGACACTTGGTGCTAAAATGTATAAGGAAAGGAATGCTAGTGCTCCGTAACCAATATATCTAATTCCCCTACCGTTGCTTTGAATAAATTGATCAAGCCACCGGCCGTTAACGTTCTGTTCTTGTCCTCCTGTTACTAAATAAACTACTCCGGCCATACAACGCAGTAGCAATTGGAGTATAAACGTGTGTTCGTTTGTGGGTATCCCTTCTGCTGTAGGCGTTAGGTGTTTGTTCACTGAAAAAGCCAAAATTTCCTGACTAAACTAACCCAGGAATATGATAAAAAAGATTGACGTCTAAAATTTTACATAACCATGAATAAGCATACCTAGTTAGCTTCTAAATTACCTGTAATACCTCGTCGGAATTAAACTTGCCAGTTAAAATAGATACTCTTGCATGGCCCCTTTACCCCGGATAGGTTCTAGTAACTGTTTTCGTTCTACGTTCTTAGTAAGGAAGAATGTAAGAATGTACTACTAATACATATTTAGATCTTTTTGATCCATGATATACTTAATCCAAGTTGCTTGACAATTTTCAACCTCTAGATTATCCCAAGGAACAAAGAAACCTGGTCTGCAATCCCCATTACATCTATCAGAATCCTCTGGGCATGCCGGACAATTTGTATACGGAAAGTGGGTATATGCAATATCCCTAAACCAATGAATTCTGCGCCTATCAGCAAAAAGAGCCAATGCCAAACTTCTTACGGGTGCATCGCCCCAACGTTCGTAATAAAAGCCTTTTTGGAAATCCAAATATTCCATATACGCCTCATAGGCAGGTTCTCTCAGCCAATCCATGTCCATAATTTCAAAATTAGTCCAGAAATGACACGTAGAGTAACCGTGCGTGATATCGTAATTATCCGGCTTCTGTACGTTGTCCCTAATCCATTCATGTGCACAATTCTCATTGAGATAGTAAGGATGTTCCCGTAAGAAGGATAATGTCTTGGTCCATAAGGTTTCAATGGATTCTGGGCTATCATATAGATTTAGCACATATCCATATATCTTGTCATTCCTCTGCATGAATTGGAAAACATCGTATTCAATTTTACAGTAGAAATGGACGCCAGGTTCGACTCTCCAGGTATATTTATACTTCTTTAACAAAGGATGGTGGTAGAAGGACCTAGAATAAAAACGACACATATTATGATATGACAGTTGATCGGCATGTTGTATTCCACCTAACTTTTTCATATGTTCTTTAAACTCTTCTTCATTGATATTTGGGGGCATGTCCCAAAGCGATGGAGCAACATTGCCAAACTCAATATTTCTACCCTTTGGTAATGCTTTTCGGATGGCATTTTTGAATTCCTCCGTAAATTCACCATCGTTAAGGAAAACATATGGATAATTGAAATCCCTATTAAACTGCTCTTCCAACTCTTGGATTGACCCAATAATTTCTTCTAAGTCTTCATTCCTCACGAGACATAGAAAGCATGCCCTTGAAGACCCAGCTAGTTTATCACCAGGTCTTACAAGGCCATCTACTTTAGGCTCCGTAATCGGTGTATGTAACGTATTCCAGTAAATCTGTTTCCTTTCTTTTAGTAAATCGTCAACAACTTTCCTATCCAACAATTCATTGTCCACCAGTGGACTCTGTAATTTATCTAATAATTTCCTGCTAATCTCAGGTAGGGTGCCATTAACAGTATTATTTAACATTTGCGGATTATAGCCTGTAGAATACCATCGGTATGGTCTTGAAGCCATTTCACTGAGAACATCAGCATATCCGTACCCTGATGCCAATTGGTAACCGGATACTAATAACGCCAGTACTACAGCTAATACCGCAACCTTGCTAATGATTCTTCTGCTAGGCCAACCAACCATCACTACCAATTTGTTATTTCAGAGCAGAAAAAGACGCAGATGATCACTAAGTAATTGACCACTAGATAGCTAATAGATAACTAAGAACAGTCGAGATATTTAGTAGATAATGAAAAGCATAACATAGTTCCTAAACTTTCTAATGTTAGGTTTTGAAGCTAGTGGCATGCTATTATTGAAACTTCACAATGTGGCAGCTAGACATCCTGGTCCCTTATTTGCCTGTAGCAAAAGTTCTTTGAATCATTCTCAGCATACTTCTAAATTACCTTTTACAGTTGATATTGAGGGTCCAGGCGTTTTCCAGTGCGCTGTACCTGTCGCGCGACACACGAAGAGTGAAAATAATATGTATATATATATATATATGGTTTCAACATACTATTACAGTACTACCTTTGAATATTATGAAGGATCAGTGAACAACATAGAGTGCAATGGAACTCAGTATAGTTTTCAATGTACTAGGTAATTACGCACCCGTACTTCCGAATCCAGCCGCCCAATCTTGATATTGTTGTAACGAAGCGGGTGAGACACTCATCTTGATTGTGAGCATTGCTTTTTCGAAATCTTTTACCGTAACTGGTCTGATTTTATTAAAATCTGCATCAACCAACCTATCACCTAAATCTCTGATTGGTTCCATAGCAGCTTCTTTAGCTAAAGCTGTGATATCTGAACCCGAAAATCCTTCCGTCATCTCTGAAATTACTTCAAAATCAACTTCCGAGAGGCGATTATTTTGTTTTGACATTAATTTTTTTAAATGGTGAAGTCTTGTTTCGAATTCAGGCAAGGGGATGTAAAGACGTCTAGAAAATCTGCGTCTTGCAGCTTCATCAATGGCCCAAGGTAAGTTGGTGGCTGCTAAAACCAAAACACGGCTATCTGCATCTACACCATTGGCGGTAGAACTTGAAAGAGACGACCATTGGATTAAAAGTTCTGTCTTCACACGTCTTGAAGATTCATTCTCAGTATCGGATCTTGCTGTTAGTAGAGAATCAATTTCATCGATAAAGATAATAGATGGTGCCATCTTTTTTGCCATGTAAAACAGTGCCCTTACTAATTTTTCAGACTCACCCATATATTTGGATAAAAGAGAAGAGGCACTAATACTAAAGAAAGTTGATTTGGATTCTGTCGCTACGGCTTTAGCTATCATGGTTTTACCAGTTCCCGGAGGTCCGAATAGTAACATACCTCTAATTGGTTCTCTGAGACCTTTAAAAAGATCCGGTCTTAAAAATGGGTATACTACAGTTTCTTTCAAAGAACTTTTGGCGTTCCTCAAACCAGCAATATCCTCCCAATGTACTTCTTCATCCTGTATGACAATTTCTTTCATAATTTGTCGACATGCAACCGAATCCACGCCATGAACATTGCTACCCATGTAGTTATCGGTAGAAGAATTAGATTTCACATCACTACCGTCCTCATCGCTACTGTTTGAGCTAAACCTATCATGGCCAGATGCAATTAACGGTGGTGATGAAACTGGTGGTGACGAAGCCGATCGAGATTGCGGAGTTCCGTTTCTCCTTATTGATGTAGCGTTTTTCTCTTTGCGAATCACCGGCTTTGACTCGTCTGTTCCTACTATTTCTGGAGATACCGCTCTTCCAGGAACTCTCGGTGATCTTATCGGTTGTCGACGAATTACCGGTTTAACGTATTCGTACCGTTTTTTCGGAACACTACTTTTACCACCAGTAGAAGAATCTTTAGATACAGAGACAGCCGGGCGAAGTCCTCTTTCCTCCGCTGTTTTATCTGTGGTTCTTTGTATCGGACCCCCATTGGCATATATACTGTGTCTATCAGGTCTTCTGGCGGTGAACGTAGATTGTTGCGATAAGTTAGGAGAGCCAACTACTTTCCTCTCAGGCATAGACTTTCTTTTTGAAGCAGTAATAGCATCCTTCTTTGCCTCCTTTTCCAAATACTCTGCTTCTAATTGTTGTTTTACGAGAAGTTCAATTTCTTTTTCTTTTTGTGCATTCAATTCTAATTGTCGCTGTTTCTCTTTTTCCAATTTTTTTGATTCTTTCTCCCTTCTAGCGTTTCTCACCTGTTCAGCAGCCTCGATAGCTGTATTTTCTTGCTTTTCATCTTCAAACTTTGGCTTACATTTCTTGGTGCTACGGCTTCTCCATTTACCAAATATACTTTGATTGTTCCTAATATTTTCTAGGACTCCAATTCTGTTATTGCATTCTCTTCTTGATAACCTTATATCTAGGCCCAATAGTTGTAGATCTTCAAACTTTCTTTTTAGATCTTTATCCTCTAACGCATTCTCTCTTAAGCCGCCCTGGCATTTGTATGTTTTTTCAATCCTAGACAATCCATCATTCATATACTGTAATAAATTGTCGAACAAACGGTACAATTTGACCAAATCATTAATACCCAATTCTAGATTTGCGGTTTGCTTCTCGTAATTTTCACACTGCGACGCTACAATAGAATACAACAATTGTAGTGATTGCAAGAGTGTAAAATTTGCAGGTATTACGAATTTCTCAGTTCCCATGCCGAAATGAATCTTGTGGTATTCAAAAGTGGTCACTGACCATTCGATTAATTTTTAAATGTATCGCTGGAATCTTTTGTTTTCAGAAAATGTTACTTGATATATTACAAAAGGGTCCGGTAGCAATCTTGTCGGAAAGGCGACAAGGGTTGTTGTACTAAACTTTACTAAATAAAAACAAACAGAGCAAAATACAGACTAAAAATTGAGCAATAGTGCAATATAAGATATGAATATTGATTTATAGTATTTAAATTTTTCATAATACAGTACACTTTTTTCTTTTCAAAAAAAAAAAAAAAAAAAAAAAAAAAAAAATAAAATAAAATAAAATTCTAGAAAAGGAATTACTCGTTAACGTTAATCATCACCAACCATAAAATAATTTTGATCATCAAATCAAAGAGATTCTTTCGTATGCTGTCTTTTACAGTATCTATTCTTCTCTTCTTCTGTCATAGCCCTAACTGACCAATTTTTAAAATTTTGGAAAACGCAGATTTCTTTATTTTCCCTCGTCAAATTTTTGAAATACATAGAGAGGGAATTTAACGTAAGTCCATTGTTAATCCTAAATTTCTCTAAATCACCAACGATTATCTTCCTAATATCTTCTCTTGGTTGATCGGGGTTAGTGAATCTACCCAATTTGATGCCCCTATCACACTCCATTTCGATGTAATCCATGATTATCCTCCTTGTTGGGAAGAAATGCGAATCATCACTCACTTTCCAACGCCTTAATCCATACGTTTCTATTAGACTCTTAATCGAGGACTGTCCATTGAGTCCAATGTACCATTCCGTGTAAAGGTCCCAAATAGTCTTGTTGTCTCGAGACAGTTTGTACTTGATATGTCTGTTGGGCCCTAACTTCTCCACCGGCTTGTTGGATTTGCCGCTGTTACTGCCATTGGTACCAGCGTTATCCTGGTTGCTTGCGGGTGGCCGTGACCGTGGCTCAGTTGATTTGGGACTCAATGCCTTCGAATCATCGTTTTCATCGCCATTCCCATCATCTGCACTAGCGTTGGCCTCCGCTTCTTCATTAGCGTTAGATCCACTGGTTTCGTTGTTCACCAGAGGGGTATTGGGCAAACTGTTGGCGTTGAGAGTCTTGGACGACGGATTGTCAATGCCGGAAACTGCTCCCGGAGCCCGAGCAGGGATTGCAGAAGCGGCTGCCGTGGTCGCGGTGGCCGCTGTTTCCGTCGCCGTTCCATCCGCAGTCGCAGCTGTCGTTGGACTGTTTTGGATGACGAGACCAGAGATGTTCCTCGGATTTGAGTGAATCTCAGGCTGTGCCATCCGGGGTGCCAGAGGAACAGGGTTGTTAGGTAGTACTGCACCTGGTGAACCAGCCATAGCAAATGCAGTCGGGCTAGAATAGCGCGAAGATAGCCTCTGGTTGTTAGGTATAGATGAGAATCTTGGACTCGACACTGTCTTTGCCAAAAGGAAATCCAGTGCGCTCTGGGAAGGGGTGGGTTTATCTTCAATACGGAGTCTCTTGGAGTACGGGGATTCCGCTACCGATGGCAATATAGGACCCGGCGAAGCTGGGAACGGTGACAGCCCCGGTTGCGGAGGAGGTGGCGGTAACTTTCTCTTCTTGCTCATCTCAGTGTTCACCAACGGGAAAGAGGCCAGCATGGGGGCCAGATTCAAGCTCTCCTGGGGGTCCTCGTTGTTATTAGCGCCACCTCCGGGAGGACCAACAACACCTGAATTTTGAGTTAGGTTGTTCCAGATCGAAGAGTTGACAGAATTCTTATCAAGAACTATTACCCCGTTATTGCCCTGGAGATGATAGCCCCGACTATTGCCGCTGCTACCGTTAGCGTTGTTACCGTGACTACTGTTGACCAACTGTTGCTGCTGCAACTTCAAAATCTGGTCGCACATGTACTGAACGTTGCTAAGATCGGTCTTCAACTGTGTAATCTGCTGGGCCAGCCTCACATTTTCAGTCGTGAGCCTCTTCGAAAGCTGCAAAAAATGAGAGTCCTCATCGCTGCCGTTTCTCCCGCCAACACTACCACGACGATCATTGAACACAGGCTTTGCACTGTGAAATTTTGGATGCTGGAAAAGATCCGGGATAAACTTCGCCACAAACGTAACAATGTTGGGCAGCAACTCGGAGTGAAGCTGTAAAAACTTCAAGTCCTGCACGATCGTGCGCGCCATAAACTCAAACAGCTCCAGAAACGAATGCAGCTTGTAGTTGCTTCTATCCACAATCTCCATATCCTGCCTCAGGGAAGGGAGCCAGGGGAATATAATATCTGCCAACTCGCTCGCCGGCTCAAACGAAACTGACCTCGACACCCTGTAGCCCTCCTTCGTGTGGTTCAACTTTTGGAACCCCTTGTTCCACGAGATCGCAGCCGGGTCCAATAGAGGGATGCGGTCGAAGTTCTCCACAGTAACGGGCGGGTTGGGATGTGACCAGCGAATGACGAAATACGTGGCCAGTGCGAAAATCGGACACCTCGTTATGTCCTCCTGCCTCGGCACCGTGTTGAAATACTCATACGACCTGACGCTCGCTCCCTCATTCAACTTGCGAAGCGTCAAACTTTCCGCGTACGTCTGATCCACGATCAAATCCACCAGTTTCAACGACCTCAATTCCGTAAAGGACACCTTAAAGTACGCCTGCAGGATGTACTGCGTGATCAAGTAAAAATTCGACGAGATGTTCGTACTGCTTACCCTTGCCTGCTGGTCCTGCGAATTGAGCACGTGATACAAGTCATCGTTAGCATCTCTGATATTGTCTAGCGGGAAGATCGGTATACCCTGAGAAGAGGAAGACGACGGTGATGAGCCATTTCTATTGCTACTAGAAATTCTATTTCTATCGAATGGATCTAAGTTCATCTGATAGGCTCCGAAACTCGATACTCTTCAACTTCTTATCCATCGCCTATGCGGTTCTATAAACGAATAAATCGACCGCCTATCCTTAGTACGAGTCGAAATAGCCTTCCGTCTGAAAACAATGTCCCTCCTCCGCTTTAAAAGGCGCTCACCGTGCTCGGAAGCAACTGGCAGCATGCATATCATCATACCATTTTATAACCTCTTTTTTCGTCTTTGTTTTGTATTTCCTGATTACCAACCACTATTAAGATACTGGCAGGTACTAGTAGCTGTCCCGCTGAATGAGTCTGCTAACTACCTCTTGCTTCTTTTTTTCTGCAGGTTCCAGTGATCTACGGGTGGGCTCACCAGAGTTCAGGAATCCCTCTCTTTTCCTTTCCTCGCCCTCCTCCCCCGCCCCCTTAGTGCGGGTATGCCACTGTCCTGTTCGTACGGAGCAAAACAGGAATTCCGGTGTCTGGGTCCTTGCACGTGTATACATCACCTTCCACGAAGCTTTCTCCTTTCTCCGATTAGTAATCGTGCATGGGCGATAAGATAGATAAAACAAAAAATTTTCCAGACATGCTTCGGCGAAACGTTCGGCGAAAGCGAAAAGAATCGGAGAACGGCTCACACTTTGAGATGCTATCCTGTTTAGTCAAGCCTTCGTGGGCACTTCCCTTTTCAGACATCCCGGGGAACGAGTAAGCAAGTAACAAACGAGGAGCATCTCACCACAGGCAAATATCCATAGTAAGAATCACCTTTTTGTAGTGCCGGTAAAGTAACGGCAATTTAGTTGTTATAACCCTGAAGTTATTCTGCTTGACGTTTTTGTCTCCTTTTTGCTTTAGGCTAAAACACAAATCTCTCAGAGAATCTCTCAGAGAAAGGCTGGTAGGTTGTCCAGCAGAGTCTTGGTTCCTCGGCATTCTTGCGTTCGTATCAAATCTCTCAAGTTAGGTGTGTTTGTTGTTTTTTCTTTTGTTTTTTTTTTTTTTTTTTTTTTTTTTTTTTTTTTTTTTTTTTTTTTTTTTTTTTTTTTTTTTTTTTTTTTTTTTTTTTTTTTTTTTTTTTTTTTTTTTTTTTTTTTTTTTTTTTTTTTTTTTTTTTTTTTTTTTTTTTCTGTTCTTTCCTTCTCTTTCGTATTACTTATCGATATTTTGGCGAATGGAGGGAGAATTAGACTGATAGATTTTGATAGTAATCGATAAAAGATAGCTCTTTCCTCTTTCTTTTTTTCTTTTTCTTATTTTTTTTTTTTTTCTTTCAATAATTCTTTTCTTCTGTTGTTTTGTTTTTCATTTTCATCTGGAGACCTGATTAGATTTTGATTTTGGTGTCTTTTCTACTAGTCTAATTATCTTGGGGTAAGGATATTAGTTTTGAACTGGTTACAATTTTCAACGATTTTAATTTTTTTAGACATAAGCGTAACAGACCTTTGGTATCTTCTGAGACCTATCGATAACAAAACAGCGGCTACTTATTACAGCTAACATCAGCATTCTTTCTTTTTTTTTTCTTTTTCTTTTTCTTTTTCATCCTCTTCAATACAATGACAGGTTCGACGGCCGCTGCTTCATTTGTAAGTGAACCAAGAGTAGATGAAAAGCCGAACGGAAGCAATGGGAATAATAGCGATGTTAGTTTTGTAAATGGTAGTGTACACGGAAGTGTCAATGCCAGTACCAACACCAATGTTTCCTGCTCGACGACAGACGCTTCACCAGCATCTTCGTCGGATGCACCTTCTCCTTCACCATCTCCATCAACTGGCGCACCGCAGTCGAAACCAAAAGCGGGAAGTGCAAATGCGAATGCAAATGCAAATATGAGTACGAATATGGGCGTGAATGGTAATGCTGGAAATCACAATACGGTTTGCAAGAATTGCTTTACGGTAACCACACCGCTATGGAGACGCGATGAAAATGGCGCAGTGTTGTGCAATGCTTGTGGGCTATTTTTAAAGCTTCATGGCAGACCAAGGCCCATCAGTTTGAAGACGGATGTGATTAAGTCAAGGAATAGAAAGGGTAACCATAGCCATAGTCAGAATCAGAATCCGGGCCAGAGCCAGCAAACCCAGAACCAGAACCACACGCCGCCCTCGCCAAGAGGGACGCCTAGTGGCGACGATAAGAAGAGGAGGTCAGATGACTTCAACAAACTGAAAACCAAGAAGGTGAAAACCGAAGGCAAGGAACCCCAGCTGGAGGGTTCCGAGATCACCAAGGCTGCGAATACTCTGGGGAATATCAACCGTGGTGGCAATGGAGTGAGTTCCCCCAACTTGTCGGCAGCGGGTGCTTCGAGGCAGTTGCCGCATCTTTCGGCACTCCTGGGTGAGGTGAGTCCGCCGCCGCAGGTGCAGTCTGTGCATCCGTCTCAGTCCCTGCAAAGGGGGAATTCGCCGCTGCCACCTCCGGTGGCTATATTAGACTCAACGCGGTCGACGGTGTCTTCTCCCTCTGTGCTACCTCATAATCCGAAGGCTTTTCAGATGTCCTCTATTAACGACGTATTATCGCCGGCGAATTCTTTTCCCCCACCACCGCCAGCACCGCAACAACAACAACAACAACAACAACAACAACAGCCATCTTCAACTTTTACTGACGTACGAGGTCATTTGTCTCCACCACCTCATCAGCAGTATCACCAGCCGCAGCCGACGCTTCTGCCATTGGCTTTGCCAAGAGTCCATTCGCCGCAACCGAATCAGCAGCAGCAGCAGCAGCAGCAGCAGCAATCACAGCCTGTGCTAGAAACTCAGCTGCGAAATGAAGAGGAAATCATAAGGTTACGGGCAAGGATCAACGAACTGGAACTTGTTACGGACCTCTACAAAAGACACATATTTGAATTGGATGAGAAGTGTAAGTCTTTGCAAGATGGTGTAGATCAGATCAAGCATCGGCAAGAGCAGCAGCAGCAGCAGCAGCAGCAGCAGCAGCAGCAACAGCAACAGCAACAACAACGACACAATCAATGATGCATGAATTTTTATTTTTAATTTTTTTTTTTTTTTTTCTATATGATTCGTTATCTTTATGTATATATTTCTATTCTATGCCCTTTTCTGTATTGTATATGCGATCCACTTATCTCTATTCTGTACTTTTTTCATCGCAGAATGTAATAATCCCCTTTAATCAGCTACAACAACTAGCGGGTTGAGAAAGAAGAGTTGGTTAATCAAGCTGCGTACCATGTCTCGCAACCAGGTTGGATTGGAGAACACGTTGTTTCAGTTGAAGTTTACTTCTAAACAGCTACAGAAGCAAGCTCAGAGAGCCGTCAAGGAAGAGAAGCAAGAAACCACTAGATTGAAGAAGGCGTTGAACGACAGTGAGGAAATCGCCAAGATATATGCGTCTAATGCGATAAGAAAGAAGAACGAAAGGCTTCAGCTGCTGAAATTAGCCTCGAGAATCGACTCTGTGGCTTCAAGGGTCCAGACTGCCGTTACTATGAGACAAGTATCAAGTTCAATGGGGTCAGTTTGTCGTGGTATGGACAAGGCGCTACAGAGCATGAATTTGCAACAGATTACTATGATTATGGACCGATTCGAGCAGCAATTTGAAGACTTGGATGCAAGTGTAAACGTCTACGAAGATATGGGTAATAACAGCGATGCTGTGATTGTTGACGGTGATAAAGTCGATGAGTTAATGAGTAAAGTTGCGGACGAAAATGGGTTAGAACTGAAGCAACAGGCAAAACTGGATGATTTACCACAGATCGAAGAACCTCAAGCTAATGAAGAGAAGGAGGATAAGCTCGCTCAAAGGCTACGTGCGTTAAGAGGTTAGAAGATGGAATAATAAAAAAAGATTGTATAATAGAAGTAATGACAGATTTACGTTTGTTGATTGATTGATTGATTGTTTGTTTGTTTGTTTGTTTGTTTTTCTTTCTTTTCTATTGTTGTGTCTTATTAATTACATCTATTTTATTGCATAGGCATGCCTCTGCCTCTACCTTGTGGTGGTGCACCCGAGTTACTGGCAGAATCCTTGTTAGTAATAGTTTCGTCGACCGATAGGATTAGATTCGTAGCTTCTGCTGCACTGTTTAATTCGTTAATTTTAACTAATGCTGGTTCCCAAACGAACTTGGCAAAATTATCACCGATGTTTTCAATTTCAAAGTCAACACCGTACCATTTTTCGCCTTTACTGTGGGCCATTCTTAATCTGTTTAGAATTTCAATAGAGTCAAAACCTGCATTTTCACATAGCTGTCTTGGAATAACTTCGAGTGCTTTAGCGAATGCGTTAATAATTAATTGTTGTTTACCAGCAACTGTCTTGGAAAAATCCCTTAGATGTCTCGAAATTTCCATTTCAGTTGCACCACCACCGGCAACGATTAACTTGTTTTGGAGTGCTCTCTTAACAACCATGATGGCGTCATGCAGTGACCTTTCTACTTCGGCAATGACTTGTTCTGCACCACCTCTTAGCAGCAATGTACAAGTCTTTGCCTTTGTGCAGCCTTCGAATACGTTATAACGTTCGGAACCAATCTGGATTTCCTCAAACTTGTCACAGGTACCTAAATATTCTGGCCTTATATCTGTTGTCGTCGATTGTATAGATCCACCGACTGCCAAAATCACACGGTTTAGATCATCACCACTGACTCTACCTGCGCAGAAAATATTCCTGTCGGCAAAATACTGGGTAGCTAGATCACCAATAGGTAGCTTGGAAAGCACGATATTGGCACCCGTATCTTCGATTTGTTTTAGTTTATTTAAAATCAATTGCCATTCAGCATCTACAATGGCTTGGTAGTCATCCACATGTTCCACCCTGACTTCTGCATTATCTTTTTCGGCCTTTAATTCTAATTCAAGGTTTAAACTTAAAATTTTTGGATTTTTGAATCTCTTTGGTTGTTGCTCAAACCCGGCGTAAGAAAACGTCTTTTTAAAGGCAACACCATTGATAAACATTGATTCTTCCATAGCTCCACCAGGAATTTTTTTTATACCGATTAATTTATCATCCAAATCGTTTCTGTCTAACGAAAGAACGGCATCCACACACATCTTGACGAAGAAATCGGCATTCTTGTAGATAAGCTTTGAGGTCATCGCTGTTTTAGCACACCTTTCTAACAATTCCCTGTTTTCGCTACCTTTATCAGAAATGTCAACCGCTAATTCCTGGATCTTGGCAGTAGCAAGACTTACTGCTTGTCTATAACCCTTCATGATAATGTGAGATGAAATACCTTCCTCTAAAAATGGTTTTGCTTCCTTCATCAATTCACCTGCCAAAATCGTAACACTAGTAGTACCATCACCTACTTCCGCATCTTGAGCCCTTGAAATGTCTACTAAAGATTTAGCGGCAGGATGAACGACATCTAACAATTTAAGGATGGTTGCACCGTCATTAGAAATTGTTGTCTTACCACTTCCAGAAACAATTAAAATATCAGAACCTAATGGACCTAATGTAGGCTTCAAAGCCTCTTGGACTGCGACACACGCATTGATGTTAGAAATGATCTGGCCGCGGCCTTGAGAAGTGTCAGTTCCCTCCTTGAGAACAACAATAGTAGGTGCCTGATTACCAAAATTCATTCCTACTAATTCCGACGAAGGTAACCTCTAAAGTATAGAAATGAATGATTTGATTCAAGTCCAGTCCAAACCTTGTATATTATTACTAGGCCTTTTAGTTCTTAGTGTTTAACACCTTTTGACAATTTTTTTTTTTGCCACTATTTGGTAAGGGCGGGTAACATTTGTACTAACTGATATTAAAGATAGTACTTCCTTGAGATTCGACCTTTATTTTACTGCAGTAGTTTTATGTGCTTTAATGCTTTATTTACATGAGGAATATATGCTGATTAGAATTTAGGCATTTTAGCTTTTTTAGCTCGTTTTTTCTTTTCTTTTTCTTGTACCAGGCTGGCTCTCATATTGCCCAGGCGTTAACCTCACCGTTGCTGCGACCTTCGATCAAGTATCCATTTTTGTATTTAACGAATTGTGAAATTGAAGCATTTTCCTCCTCCGATTGGGCGCATACCCAATGTTTTTCACTCTCTCTATCGAATACTTTGACACCGTTTTCACCAACAGCTGCAACTATATCTTGTAGATCAAAATCGAGTGCTAGTACAGGAGATTCATAAGCAAATGCATCTGCCAATGTCCCCGTTCTCAAATCCCAAACTCTGATGCTCCTGTCAAGTGAACCAGTTACCAAATTCCTTGAGTCAAACTTTAACGATGTAATAGCATCCGTATGTCCCTCTAGTGAACGAATAGTTTTACCTGAACGCATATCCCACAATCTCACAACACCATCCTTTGTTCCTGTTGCCAATGCAGCATCAAAACATTGCAGAGAACCAACCACTGGTGCTTCTATAACAGGCGATAATAATGAACTACTTGCCAAGGAGTTGCTGGATTGACCTCTTGAAGCAAAACTAATATCAATGGTTTGTACACACTTTCCTGTGGTTAAATCCCATTGGCGTAAAGTTCTATCTTGCGAACCACTAACGAGGTGACCCGAATTAAAGGATAAGGCAGTAATTTCATCGACATGAGAATCGAATGTATAGACGCATGATTCTTCGGAGTGAGATGCGAACTCTATATCCTCTTGGTATAACTGGTATGCAAGGCTTAAATCCCAAAGTTTAAGAACAGCATCTCTACCACCAGTAATAAGCATATTGTAGTGATGATCTAACTGCATACAGTTTATACTTGCATGGTGACCGGTCATTTGACCTACTTGATTTTTCTTCGATAAGTTCCAGAGCTTCACAGAATGATCTAAATGACCCGCAGTTGCTAGGGTGCCAAAGGGAACATCAAAATCTAGACAAATGATACTTTCATCATGGGCATTGGGGAAAGAACTAATTTGTGAGCCTCTGGTGTAATACTGTTGTAATGTTGGGTATGTCTTTCTGTGCTTTTTATGCTTATCGTTGTAAAACTCATGCAATTTTTTTGATGGTTTTTCATCTTTAACTTTCAGCTTTTGATAGATGGATTTGCTTAACATAGGCGAAGTAACATTCATGTCTGTTTCTAACGTATCGCTTTCGTTACTTTGACGTACATTTAAAGTAGAGTCAGTCATATCTTGAGGTTGTCCCTCGTCTCGGTCTAAGAAATATGGTGGATGATCGGTGGTAGCATCATCCTCATTTTCTTTTCGATCTTCATGTGGATCATGTTCATCTTTTTGTAAACCATACTCCTGTAGAAAAGATATACGATCTTTCGCGATATTCAAATTATTTTCCAGGAATAATTCGTTCTGTTCAATTTTGGCTATTCTTTTGAACACAAGTTCTCTCATGAATTTTAGTCTCTCTAATTTGTAGTCCAGTTCCCGTATTTCACTAGCGGCTACTTTTTTTTGAATTTCCAACAGATCTAGATTATCTATTACTCCACTGCTAACATTTTTCAGAAAACTTAAAGAATATGAATCGGTTATTCCTTTAGGCTCTATGCCATGAGGTAGTGTAAATTGGTCGTTAAATTCATTTTGATCCGTTTCTGGTTTATCAAGATGGCCATGTGGATATTGATCAATTGTTTTAAAATCTTCTTCATTTTTTAGAAGCTTATCTTCACCATGCAAAGTTTCATTGATTACGGGTAAGGATGCTTCGAAACCTTGAAATAATGTAGGCTCCGCTTTCTGTCCTTTTCTCTTACTAGATTTACCACTTGATTCACCATTTTCGGTCAATAATCTTTTGGATAGCGACAGGTTTGTACCATCGAATTCATTTGGTATATCTCTCAGTTGATCGTCACTCAGGTAACTGAGAACTTTAAAACTTGTTTTGGAATCTGCGAATTTGTTTTGGAAGAATGTTTTACCATTAGTTGACCTTAGACTTTGAAATGATCCGGCTTCACTATTGTTTCGACCTTTAAAATTAACAACGGCCCCTTCACTACCTAAATTTGTCATTGCTTTGTGGAGAACCCGTTTATATGGGCTGCTATAAGAAAGGATCGTGTCTTCCAGATTTTGTGCCCCAAATATAGCTGCTGCAGTGGTAGAAAGAGCTGATCCAAGATGAGAGAAATGATCATCATTTTTGGACATTGTCAAACTCTCTGAGGTTAGGAGTTTCAGTCTGGTCCTCGCCAATCAGTTTTTAAGACTTAAATATTATTAATCTATGGTCAGGAAAGCTTATACCAATTCCTACTGGTTAAACTCTTGATGTTTACTGTCTACGGCCCAAAAGGTAAAACTCCAAGTTTAACGATGTTTGGCTTTCAGAAGCGAGGTCCTAAGAGAACTTCAAGCAATACTATTGGAAGCATAAGAAAAAAAAAAAAAAATATGTATATATATATATATAATAAAAAAGAAAAGATAAAACATAAAAAATATGTGTGGTTCCTTTTAAAAATATGAGATTCTCAAGGAATTAGTGTATATATATATATAGTTCATGTGTCTGTGCGTCCTCCGGACGACGATTAGGAAATTCAATCATTCAAGCTCCTGTTCCATTCTTGCGATATCTCGCTCGAGCAATTCTACTTCGCTTTGCTCCTTCTCAATTAACTTCCCTACAACATGAGAAGAAGAAGGTTGGAATTGCAATTGGGCTTGTAATTGTTCCTCTTGCAACCTTAATTCTTTCTTTATCAGTTGAATTTCAGCTTCTAAATCTTGATAATTTGTGAGATATTTCAAATAAGTCTCTTTGTATTCACTTAAAGGCCACTGATTTGAAACTTCTTCAAGCACTTTCAGTAAAAGATCGGTCGAAAAATCTTCGACAAACATGGTACTTCTTTGAGTACCTTCTTGAGTACCTTCAAATGTAACACTACCATTTCTTAAGGCGTACAAAAGTTTAGTGATTTGAGGATCATCTAATTTGGCATCAAGTAATTCAAATATGCCAGGATCGCTGCCAGCAGCAGATACTGAATTCGTATCTAAATCAAAGAAAAGCGCACCAGTCTTTTGACGTTTCGCAGCTAGTACCTGATTATGCTGTTTTAAATAAAATTCTTTGGGAACATGTATAACAGGTTTTTCTTCAGGTAACCCAATGCGTCTATTTCTCTTTAAATTGATATCTCTTTCCGCCAAATAGTCTAAAACACCTTCCTTACCATCTTTTCTCCTGGGAATCTTTCTTCTAGGATCTACACTAAATAGCGATAACTCTTCTCGTGGATTACAATCTCGTATGAGTTTAGTAATAATATTACTGTAATTCTGGTCCGCCCCATTGTGAACTACTGCATTGTGGAAAATGCCAGGCGGCTTGAAATACAGTGTGTTAATAGAATCAATTGATTTCGTAATTTCTTCGAGACATACATCTAAAGTTTCGGACATTTGGGACGTTGTGCAACCTTCGATTTTCTTCAGATTAGCTGTTTCTGTTGTTGTTTTTGTTTCTATTGTTATGGTAATGTTAAGATATCATCTGTCCGATGCGAATTGTTAAATGAACTCTTGGTAAATATATACAAACATAAATACAAAAACATGAGATACAACATTTTCTATTCTATTCTCTCCAGCCTACATAGACTTCATCAGTCCGAAATTTCTGAGTTACCACCGTTTTGCTAAAATCCGTAGTCGCTTGACCCATTCTATATTCTAAGAGACCGGCCTGAGCGATCATGACACCATTATCAATACAAAATCTTTCATCAGTAGCATGTACTTGGCCAAGAGCTCTATCACCACACATCTGACCCATCATTTCTTGTAAACGTTCGTTACAACCAACACCACCTACTATTAAAACTTGGTTAGAGTTTACATGCGCCATGGCGCGTTCTGTAATTTCAACAAGCATCGCAAACAAATTTTCCTGTAATGCATAGCATAAATCATCAACTCCGATTTTTTGCTCACCTGTTTTTGAGTCGAATAGAATTTTGTTTTTCCTGTTGCCTTTAAAGAGATCTTTTGCAAGGGTTTCAATATACGCCAAAATACCACTCATGGAGAGATCCATCCCCTTTACAGTATATGGCAGTTCAACTAGTGCTTCTTTATCAGAACATTTTTTTGCTAATTGTTCAATATTATAGCCCGGTGATGGAGTATTTGGGATTCTCAGAGTACGTGCAAATCGATCTAAACAGTTACCAATGGCAATATCAAGAGTCTCACCGAAAATTCTATATCTTTTTTCAGAATATGCAATGACTTGAGTATTACCACCACTCACGTAAAGAACCACAGGATTGGCGGCGCCAGTAATTTCTCTACCCATTTCAATGTGACCCACACAATGATTTACACCTACAAGCGGTATATTCCACAGCAAAGATATTGTCCTAGCTGCAATAGCAACTGAATGCAAAGGTGCTCCCATTCCAGGACCCCTCGTAAAGCAAATAACATCCAAGTCCCTTGATGGTTCTTTAATACCCGCTTCTTGCAACGCTTTCTTGATTAGCCTTACGCACCAGTTTCTATGATGTCTTGCCGTGTCCCTGGGTAAGAATCCTTCACCCGGTGGTGTCACGTAGGTATCTCTAATATTTGCCATTATTTCAGATTCACATTTAAAGGACAAGTCGCCGTCTTCATGTTCAGCCAACACCGGATGTTTGATAACGCCTACTCCCAATTTGTTAGCTGATCCCTCTAATCCCAGGGCCACATAGTAATTCCTATCATTTTTCGGTGGGACCGTATTTAGATTGACCATTTTAGTCAAGGCTTTCTATCTTTCCTAACACTTCTATGCGTTCTACACTGTTGATTCATTAATATGCTTTGTCAAGATGAGCCTGATGTTGGAGAAAAAGAAAAAAAATGAAAAAAATGAAAAAAGTTCACTTTCAAGAATCGAACGGGGAAACAATGACGGGATACGAGTTAACACAATTGAACCTGGCAAGTTGTAGCAGAGTTCCCAACAGCTTGCACTTCGTGCAAGCATATTGGAGAGCACCTTACTACATTTTGAGTTCGGATTTGTCTGCTGTCAATAAAATAATGTATTAATGCGTATATATTCTTTTTAACCTCATTCTGTGAGAACAAAATGTTAAATACAAACCAGGAAAGACTAAAACATCCACCGCGAGCGTCCGCCCTTCCTCATGGCAAGAACCGTAAATTCAAGTCTTTTAAACCCATGAGCAGTACTTGGTATAATTTTCTCTACTACCTTAACTACCTACTACACATCAAACCGTGTCCTGTAGAATACTTACATGTGAGCATCACTTACAACTTTCATATGATACAGCACGGTTCACTGCAGAACTTCTGCATACCTTTCAAGGCACATCAATTCCTCTTGCCCAATAGAACGCAAACATATCTGTCGAATGTTTTCCGCTGAAGAAGACCTCCTACACATGGTCTATACTGTGAATAATGTTAGGGACGCATCCAGAGACATTCGTCGTCCTACTCTCATCCTTTTGATAACTTCCTTACACACTACGTGATATTTTTACATCTTGAACCATTTGACAGGTTTTCAGAAAACCTATCAATCTCTTATCGGAGTTCTCTTACGGCGCTATCACGAGTCTTAATTTGAGATCATTGCTACAACTGTGACTCCCCCCGTAGAAAAGATGTGAAATAACAGAAAAAAAGAACAGTTCGCATACTGATAACTTCACAGACCGTATTGTGTCCTTCACAGACCGTATTGTGTCTCATCGTTTAATTGTTCTTGACATCTTTATCATAAATATTTCGTAAATCTTGTTCTTCAAGACACCCAGTCATTTGCAGCCACGGCATCAAAACTCGCTTTTTCACCTCATTATGGATATCAGTGTAAATCAACTTGTCTATCAATTAGTTTTTCTATAGGCCCCTGTTTATCATAATCAACTATCAGCTCGCTATCAGCCTTGGGGATGCGGTAGTGCTAAGATATCCTTCTAAACTGAAAGTAGGAGTTAACGAGTATGCTAATATGACACCGTTTTTCCTAATCATTCGCAATGTCAGCCAAGTCAAAAAGGTATATAAGGTTTTTGTATTGACGTGAAATTTTATTATAAGACCCTGAATGGAATGCTTATAGGCTCTTTCAGTCGGGAGGGCAAGGGTAATTAGAAGCCAAATATGAGTGAGAAGAATTTCAGCACAACGAAAGACCTCGAAGCAGGCAACGTTGAAGTACAGGATGTACACCAGGATGTAGAATCTCCTGCTTCCTATGTCCAGTATGAGAATTATGTTGATGACGTAGAACAGAGTCCGCCAACTTCACGTTGGAAAAGAATTAGGGATTCTTTTAAAAGAGCAGAAGTACCTCAGCTAGATCCAACTCTGACAGAGGCTGAGAAGATTGCGATTGCCACGGCTAAATCTCCATTGAAACACCAATTGAAGAATCGTCATTTACAGATGATTTCAATTGGTGGTGCGATTGGTACGGGTCTTTTTGTTGGGTCTGGTACAGCATTGAGAACTGCAGGACCTGCAGGCATTTTAATTGGATGGATTGTTGCCGGTTCTATGATTTATTGTATGGTTATGTCTGTTGCTGAATTATCTATTGCATTCCCTGTGGCAGGTGGTTTCACTACGTATGCTACCAGATTTATCGACGAGTCCTATGGGTTTGCCAATAACTTTAACTATATGTTACAATGGATCGTGACTTTGCCGTTGGAGATTGTGGCCGCCTCCATTACGGTAAATTACTGGCATACGGATAAGAAATATAGAGACGGTTTCGTTGCATTGTTTTGGGTTGTTATCGTATCGATCAACATGTTTGGTGTTCGTGGCTACGGTGAAGCGGAATTTGTCTTCTCCATTTGCAAGGTGCTTATGATTATTGGATTTATTATAATGGCCATTGTTCTAATCTGCGGTGGTGGTCCTGGTACAGGTTACATCGGAGCTAGATATTGGTACCATCCTGGTGCATTCGCGGGCGACACGTCAGGTAAAAAGTTCAAGGGCTTTTGTTCTGTTTTTGTCACTGCCGCTTTTTCCTTTGCAGGTAGTGAATTAGTTGGTTTAGCGGCTGCAGAATCTTCCAATCCCCGTAAGGATGTCCCAGGTGCCGCCAAACAGGTTTTCTGGAGAATTACCCTGTTTTATGTGTTGTGTCTTCTGCTGATCGGTATGCTAGTCCCATACACTGACAGCAGATTGATCGGCGGTTCGTCCGTTGATGCTGCAGCTTCTCCGTTCGTTATTGCTATCAAAAACCAAGGTATTAGTGGGTTGCCAACCGTTGTTAATGTAGTCATTTTAATTGCGGTAATAAGTGTGGGTAACAGTGCTGTTTATGCGTGTTCAAGGACTCTGTCAGCGTTGGCAGACCAAGGATTTTTACCAAAATGTTTCTCTTATGTCGATAGAATGGGTAGGCCCATGGTGGGGATTGCTGTTACCTCCGCATTTGGGTTGATTGCCTTTGTTGCCGAATCTGACAAAGAGGGCGAAGTTTTTGACTGGCTTATGGCATTGTCGGGTCTCTCCTCCCTCTTTACTTGGGCAACCATTTGTCTATGTCACCTCCGTTTCCGTCGTGCTCTAGCAGCACAAGGTCGTTCAACAAATGAGCTGACTTTCGTATCTCCTGCTGGTGTTTGGGGTGCTGCTTGGGGATTATTCCTCTGCATAATTATGTTAGCCGCTCAATTTTACGTAGCGTTATTCCCCATTGGAACCCCACCAAATGCCAGTGATTTCTTTCAAGGTTACTTATCCTTCCCCATTGTTTTGGCTATGTGGTTTGCACACAAGATTTGGAAAAGGAACTGGAAACTGTACGTTAGGGCTGAAGATATGGATATAGATACTGGTCGTAGAGAAGTGAATCTAGATCTGCTAAGACAACAAGTTGAAGAAGAAAGAGCTGTGTTTGCAAGCAAGCCTATTTGGTACAGAATTTACAAGTTTTTCTGTTGATGATTTAATGATTATTGATATCATTTATGTGTTTTTTTTTCCAATAACAGCTTGGTCTGTGTGAATAAAAATCGGTATCTGCTTAAAGTTTAGTAATCGAAGTTCTGGTTGCGATAAAAATTTTTACCCGCTATGTAATATGGACTAAAAACTTAAATAAAAGTGAATGATAGACAGAACTCATCAGGAAGTGAGTAGTATTATCATATTTTGCTTGTTAGAAACCCAAAGTTTTACTTTTCTTGAAATCAATTCTTGGGTCCACACCACCTTGATGATTTGTTGGGCATGTGGCGTAGTTGGTAGCGCGCCCCCTTAGCATGGGGGAGGTCTTCGGTTCGAATCCGGACTTGTCCATTTTTGCTGCTTCAGAACTTTCTTGGTCTTGGTCATGCTACTTAGCAATATAAAAATACCCTACCACTGTCTACCCCAAGCGTGGAAACTGAAAACCCCAAGAACAATCTGGCAATGGCCCCGGCCCATGGACTTGTCGCAGGATTATGAGAGCAGCAGCGAAAGTGAACCATCTACAAGTGAACTCCCGAAGCCAGTCTACCTTCGTTCTCGTAGAAGACCCCTCCGTGTAAAGAAGCCCGATGTTGTTAAACATTCTCCTAAACGTCAATCTGCAACAGACTTTTCGAAGCTTCCCAAGCCTTTAGTATATGAACGTGTGGAGACCAAGACGAAACCAACTCCACGAAACCCAATTCAATGTTCAAGTTCTAATCCTATTCAAGAACATTTATTCGAATACGGAGAACCTATCAATGGCTACAAATTCATAACTACTCCAAGCAACCTTCAGTTGATACGAACCTATCAGTCGACAAACGCTCCGACGCAAGAGCCTTCATATCTACAGGACTACTGGAACTTGGTCGACTTAAAATTACCACCGGTAGATCCAGGTAATCAAATGAATAGAGATAACGTATATTTTTTCTATCAAAAAAGCTGTAATTTATTAAAACAGGACATGAAGAAAATTATAAAACGAGAAAGGATCCGTTGGCACCCCGATAGAATGCACTTACCCGAAGCTACTCGAATATTCCAAATCATCAACGACATCTGGGAGTCCTTAAAAGAAGTATAACATTTACGTACGGCCGAGGAAGAAATAAAGAAGGTATATTATCGTCATCATTTTTTTTTTTTTTTTTTTTAATTCTACATTGTTGTATTTTCGCATTGGACCATTTACTATTTTTCATCACTGTGTATCTTGGGGTGTAGGAGCAGCGTCTACCCCGCCATCTTGTTGATCTTCTGTACCATGAGCAGCGGATTTCTCCACCTTGGTTTTTTTCGAAGGCGGCTCCTCTTGTTGTTCCTCATTTGCAGTGTCTTCCTCCGCTTCTTCCTCGTCCACCTCCTGTGCGGCATCTTCCTCGTTTTCATCCTCATCCTCATCGTCATCTTCCTCATCGTCATCCTCCTCTTCCTCCTCTCCCTCATCATCCTCCTCTTCTTCCTCCTCTTCCTCCTCTTCATCGACGCCCGGCTGCTCAGGTGGATAAATATCACCTTCGTTCTCGTTATCCCAAACAATGTTAAACCTCGTTACACGAGGCTTCTCAGCCAAGATGTTTCTCACAACGTGATCCACTTGTACCTTGGCTGGCGGATTCTCTCTCAATTCCTCATTATCATATTCATTATTAACGTAATAGCCAACTCGGACAAATTCCCTACCGTCGTAGGAACAACTTAACAGTATCACTGTTACACTAACCAATTCACTAGCAGGAATCAATTCAGGCGATGGTGGGTCCGCCGTAAACACAAATTTGTTCACACCGACGGGTACGGGCCCGACCAGGATCGAATCCAATTCTTGGTCGTGCTCCAATGAACGTGAAGAGCCCACGTAGGTCAACTTCCACTCCAAATCATTTTTCAATTGTTCTTGACATTCAAATGTGATTTCGAATTGGTAAGGTTCCGTAAACTTTGCGGGATTGTTCAACACTTTGATACCTAACAATGATACTACCGACATATTATTGATGGGAATTATAAAGCTCTTTTGCCAACGTTTTCTCTTATTCAACCTATGAGCCAGTAAAGGGCTTTTCCTGCATCCTTGTTACTTTTCGACCACTTGCCAGATGGTATAATTTTCCTACGCGACGCGCCTGTCACATGACAAGCGTCACATGACAAACCCATCACGTGTACTCAATTCACGTGACATTGAAAACCTCCGGCTTACCGTCTCCCGAAGCTCCACCGGAAACCGTCTGACACTGGTTATGAGCCTTCCTTCTGTCCTTACACTCCCTAGTGCTGCCCCGTGGCTCAACATCTGTTATACCTCGTGACACTTTATTCTCCTTCGCCCCATTTCGATTTCCATCTTCTTTCCTTTTTTGCGCATTACCAGGCACCGGTCGACTTGCCTGTAATCTGCGACCTCGACAGCAGTAGTAATAGCGTACAACGGAGAAAACATATTTCTTACCACTCCGATTGTTTACCTAAACACTTCCTGAATCGGAAAACTGAATGCCTCCTATTGACAATAAGGTACACCACGTGCAACAGAGGAAAAGAAACAAAACAAAAGAACGATGACAATAGCTTTTCTTTTTCTTGAAACTCTGTTACGACCGAAACAGAAAAGCCTCATGAATCAACACTCCAAATGCGGCAAATTTATTACAACGCTTCCTCATGTAGACATGTAAGGACATAGAACATACTGACACTAGCGGAAATCCTCTGATCATCATAGCATTACCCAATAAGGAAGTGTCGTCATATGATCCCGGACAAAACATTCCATTTCCGAAATTCTATGCTATCGAGCAATGTCAACCCCAGAGACTTTTCGAGCCTATGGAGAGTGAAGCAAGATCACAACGAATTTATATAGTGATAACGGATCCACGCACATTGAATAATTAAGCGGGACACATTCCTCTACCCGCGAAAAAAAAAAAAAAGCATAAAAAGACGAGAGCTAGTTGCATATCTAACAGAAAACAAGAAAAAAAAGGGATCTCTTGAGCAAACTCTTGATAACGTAGGACGTACTTACTATCGAGTTGATTCGCGTGTAAAATGATTGACAAGTATGATACACAGTTAGTTTGTCCGGAGAAACAGCCCATAGGTATTCGCCTCGAACCTGATTTAGCTCTAAACTTTCGAACCTAATGTTTTCCCCTTCCAGCGGCTATGTATTGAGCTGTCTACGCACTATGAGGTGTTCCGAATACATTATAATTTCTACACTCCACCTTTACGCGTCGCCTTTTGTCCTTCACGCATCCTTCACGCGTCTGTTACACATTTTGATCCAGGCCTCGATCCCTCGGTTCCTACTCGATATCATTGCGCCCCATTCGAGAATGAAACACAGATTGAATTTCGTGTAACGTTACTGTTTCAAAATTTCCAGAGTTCTCTACCCTGAACTATGCAGTTTATACACTCTGTCAATCATTTTTCCGATTTGGGTAGTGATCCGACAATCGTCAGTATCCAGAATCGTTAGAGAACCATTTTCCCGATTCGGTACGGTTATTGGAACTCATCCATACACGCACCGCCTCACTCAGAAATTTTCGTACCAAGCGTACCAGGGCCAGATCCAGAACGTAAACAGGCGGGCGTTTACCAAATCGAGGTTAAAGAACAAGGGTCTCGACCTAAGAATAATGTATAAAAGAGATGGAGAATAACAACAACTGGAATTGATCATACAGCCTTTCATTTTCGAGCTGTTGCACTTCTTGTTGACAGGATATAACAACATAGAGAACGATTATTCTTAGGAAGACACCCTTGGTGAAAATCGAAAGCTAAAAAGAAAAAAAAACCAACTTTAGAGAAACCGATAACTATCGCTCTGAATCACCACACGATATACTGTGTTTTCACTCCTTTCATCGATAAGACTGTTTTTTGTCCATTCATTCTTTTAAGAGGCTAATTTAAAATGAAGTTTTCTCAAATCTTAACTGTTTCCGCTTCCGCGGTATCTGCTTTGGCACTTCCCGCTCACGAACACGTTGATCACCACAGAAGAGACAGCGTTGTTCACGTAACCAAGTTTGTTGACCAAAACGGTAATGCGGTTAGCAACCAGGGTAGTGTGTCTGCTGTGTACACTACCGTCAATGCTGTTCCAACAGGTGTGCAAGCAAACAACAAGGGTGCACAAACTACTTTGGCTCCTTCCGGCTCTGGTTCTAGTGCTGCCCCATCTTCTAGCTCCAGCTCCAGCTCCAGCTCTGGCTCTCAAGCACCTTCCAGTTCTGCATCTTCTTCCTCTGGCTCCAGCTCTGGTTCTCAAGCACCTTCCAGTTCATCCTCTTCTTCATCGTCTTCTCCATCTAGCTCTGGTTCTAGTGGCGGTGGTGACTTCCAGGATGGTACCATCTCATGTTCTGACTTTGGTATCTCTGGTTTCGACGGTGTCGTCTCGTTGGACTGGGTCAACAAGGGCGGTTGGGCCTCTGTCATGGACATGAACGGTGACACTGCTGATTCCTGTCAGGACGGCTACTACTGCTCTTATGCATGCCAGCCAGGTATGTCCAAGACTCAATGGCCAAGCAACCAGCCAAGTGACGGTAAGTCTATCGGTGGTTTGTTGTGCAAGAACGGCAAATTGTACAGAACCAACACTGACACCAGTAGCTTGTGTGAATCTGACCAAGGTGGTTCCTCTGCCGTGAACAACAAGGATCAAAGCATTGCCATGTGCAGAACCGATTACCCTGGTTCCGAGAACATGGTGATCCCAACTGTCGTCGAGGGTGGCTCATCTCAACCTCTATCTGTCGTCAAGGAAGACTCTTACTACCAATGGCAAGGTAAGAAGACTTCCACCCAGTACTACGTTAACAACGCCGGTGTTTCCAAGGAAGACGGCTGTGTGTGGTCAAACCCTGGTTCTGGTAAGGGTAACTGGGCTCCATTGGTTGTCGGTTCCGGTTACACTGATGGCGTCACTTACTTGTCCATCATGCCAAACCCTAACAACAAGGATGCTCCTAACTTCAACGTCAAGATCGTCGGTGATAACGTCGACGGTAACTGCAAGTATGAGAACGGTCAATTCTCTGGCTCTGGTTCTGACGGTTGTACTGCTGCTGTCAGATCTGGTTCCGCTCAGATCGTTTTCTATTAAGCAGGCCGGTGAGAGAAAAGTATTAAAAAAAAAAAAGAAACATTCATTCATTTTTTAGTTCATATGACGTCTCTACTGGGGGTTCGTCGACATTGATACCCGCCCGATAGATTAGTTCGTTGAAGTTAAAGTTTGTTAGCTTGGTAGTTTTTTTCTGGCACGCGTTCATCTGGTCTATACCCCGTTAAATAAGATCCAAGGTAGTAATGCGGCTGTTTCATCTTTAAATTTATCCTGCTTAAAAGATCATTGGTTTTAAAGGAGAACAGTAAAAAATAAAATTAACGTAAAAAATCAATCTGTATGTAACTATGTATAAAAATCTAAGTTTTCGTTTTTGCTAGTCGGGCGCCTCATCTATATCTAGCGGACTGTGAAGGGACCTGCAATAACCATTGCGGGCTCAGCACAGTTGTTATGTTCGTAAGACAAGACACCAACACCACCGGCATCGAGCATCAATCTTGGATTTCTGTGCATGTAGTAGTACTTGTCCAGCGTAACCTGAGGAACCGTTGGTTCTTGGCAGGTTTGAACAGCAGCATCCTTTGGATCCATCTTGGCTTCCCCACCTAGTCCAGTCCAAACTGCGGCGAAATAGCGCAAGAGGTGGCCGTGTGCCACCACCAGGATGTCAGACGTAATACCTTGCCTTAAATGTCCATCCTGTAGCGTCTGAATCCTGGCTATAGCCCTCGAGACTCGCATGCCAACTTGATCAGAAGTTTCACCACCTTCACAACCGTCTCTCCAGATGACCCAAGGTCTATCCTTATCTAATCCACGTGACTTACGCAGTTCACGAATATCTCCCGTCAACATACCTTCGTAATCACCGTAATCCCACTCCTGCAAGTCATCGTCCACAACAATCTTTATCTTGGATTTTTGTTCTTCAGTTAGCGAGGCTAGCATCAGTTCCATAGTTCTAATAGCTCTTTGGCGAGGACTGGTGAACACATAAGTGATATGGTCTGGATTGAGCAAATTGTTTCTGAAAAGAGTATCTGCTGAATTAGAAATCAACTTTTCACCTTTTTCAGTTAGAGGCAAGTCCGTCTTACCTGTGTACTGACCAGAAACTGACCATTCCGTTTGACCATGTCTAATGATAATGCAACGTGGGGTTGGTGTACGGCGAGAGGCAACAGTCATAGTTATGCAAGTTCGAAGTTTTTTGAAGTCTGACCAGTTATATCTCGACCAACAAACATTGTGCAATAGATTTACGCCATTTCGAGATTCTGCTTCTTTATAAACACGAAGATTTTTCGTGATTTTTTTTTTTTTTTTTTTTTTTTTCATGAACCATGATAGTTTATAAAAGGTAACTAGCACCATATGACTGCTCATATGATACAGGTAAAAGTAGAAGGGTCGCCAAACACGCTCCAATTGACCCATTTGTTTAGCTGATTTACATATATTTTATTACATTGGATCAGAAGTCTTTATAAATGCATCTGTATTCTTAGAAAGTTTTGATAACTTTACAGAACCGAATATAGCGGTTTGCAGTTTACTTGTGTTTCAGCACTCCCAATGAAAAGAGATGCAGTTATTCAACTAGTTATAATAAGCGGTATATTACTACTCTTTACGATCGGTCAAGCTTTCTGGAAAAACGCGGACTCATCGCTGAAGCAACAGGAAAATATATTGCATCTTAGACCATCGCTGGTAAGAAGGATCGAAAATAAAGATGTAAGCCTTCAAGCGCCATTTCTCGATAAAATTAGCAAACACTGGTATGTTGGAGGTAGTCCGGAGATACGCAATTATGAGTACATTAGGTTGACAAAAGCTGGTTCTCCCAGTGACCACGGTTCAATTGTTTCCAATGGACTTGGTGACAATACGATAAACGATTTTGAAATCGTAGTAAAATTCAGAATCATGCCTAGGAATCAGTACAAAAAGGTGCCTAATGGCGATTCACCACTTATGGGTGATGGTATGGCCGTTGTGGTTTCTTCAGAAAAGGATTTTATTTCACCAGAATCCTACGCATCCGGTTATGCCAAGAAACAATTTAATCTAAATTCTGGCGGTGTGATATTGGGGAATACAGAAATGATGGGACTCCCCAAGAATTTACCAGGGCTCTGTCTCGTTGTAGATACTTTTCAAAACAGCGATCGTTCGAGGTCGAAGATTCCCTTTCTCGATCTTCATGTGAATACCTCACCTAAGGACCAAGCATATGATCTCTCAAGTGATGGTGCTGGCACGACCGCATTAAAATTACTAAAAGATCCAATACGACTACCTCAAAGGTGCCTCAATGGAGATTTGACGCAATTCAGAATAATTTACATGGAAAGTATTAATACTCTTAAGATCGACGCCAAATATGCACAAGAAGGTGACTACTGGATTGAATTATTCCATTCCAAGTTAAACATTAGCATACCGAAAAATCCAAGAACGGGCCAAAGATATGTCGGTGTCGGTGGACTTACAGGCCAACTGACAGAGACTGTCGACATTTTTTCCATAGAGACTAATGAATTTCATTCAGAAAATCATGACGAATCGGCGGAAGATTCATTCGACTACGCTAAAGAGGTCCAGATGTTTTTAGCTCAAGAATTTGACCGCTTGATTTCATTGGAGGAGGATGAATTTCAGAAGTGGAAAATTATTAAAGCGCAGCCAAATCTGGCTATTGAACCAATTCAAGAAGGATCGCGGTTGTCACAATCACCACACCGTAGACCCAAATCTATCTTTGGTTGGTTTGGTAAATCTGTGGCATTTAGCATTTTAATCATTGCATTTTATCTGACGTCCGTATATATCAGAGTCAGCGTTAAACACATTCATAACACTCATAGACGTAGAAGAATTCAATCTATCGGACTTTTACCTATATAATAACGATAACGACTTCAATAAGAAAGTAGAGTAAAAAAAGATACAAAAAGTTCTATTTATCTTCACTCAATCTTGGGTTTTGAAAATGGAACTGTAGGCCCCAGAGTTCTTTCTTCATACCAAAGATTTTACCCAAAATAAAACTTTCATGTAACTTCGTACTTTTCACTAACGTAAAACCTTTTCTCTTCAAAATGTTCTTAATATCAACATCGAACGAATAGATATCAATTAATAGTTTCATCTTACCCTCGTGATGTCCCTGCACGTACTGCTGTTTAGTGCGTATAGTACACCAATCTATTAGATCTTCAATAATACCACTTTTCTCATATACTTTACGAGACCCCATAGTAGAAACGCTCATTACTAGACTATCCTTTGTAGATAAGATTTTATTTTCCACCAGTGATACCAGTGCCACAGGAGTATCCCTATAAACCACAATGTAAGTATTTTTAGCTTGTTGCAGCTCTTGATCTGTACACTTTTTTTCAACCAACTTTTTCAAATTAACACCAAACACATTTTGGCCTTGACTATCAAGAATATCTCTACTCAAAGAATTGAAGAAGGTTTCGGTAACCCTGGACATAAGGGTAAATACAACTATTGTACTCAAACATCCAAAAATGATCACAGTAGGTACCACGGATTTATTTTGAGAAATTGACCTCCAAATGAAGCTAAAGAAAGTATCACCGAAATCAGCTGGTACTGTCACCCTAGGTGCTGCAAAATAGATAGCAACCATCCACACGAATACAACTATCAACGGATGACCTAATACACTCATATTTGCTAAGGACTGCTTCTGTCTAACAAAATCAGCAGCCATATTCAACGCCGCAGTAGCATATTCAGGCTTCAAATCTGAACTGAAAATTGTAGGTGGTGTCTCACTGTTCAAGGGCTCATTGAGGCGTGCATCCACTTGTTTTGAAGCATTTCTATTCTTTACCCCTTTAGCCATGATTACCAAAAGTTGATAAAGTATTTCACTACTGCTACAAGACAAATATGCCTACCTCTATCAAAGTCACCTTCTTTTATATCCTTTTCGTAATTTCTCGACTTTTTTTTTTCAATATTGAACTTATTAAGACAGAACCTCGATCACGTGGGTTATACTCTAACTCACTTCATAGTAGCAGTTGTAGCATTATTTTCCCTTTCTCTTTGTAATGGAGTCTGCCTGATACTTTCTGGTCTTGAAATATGTCTGGAATGCGGATGATGATGATGATGGCGACCGTGGTGATGGAGTGAAGGAGTAGGAGAACCTAAGTTTGTAGTCGTAGTAGAATTAGCAGCCGAACCGCCATACCTTGCCCTATCTAGAATACTCGCAGGTGGTATGGCAACTGTAGAAGAGTTTGTCTCTGAAGTTCTGCCTGACACCATAGTTGCCCTCGTAGATTGTAAAGAATGAACATCTGAAAAAGTAGAAGATTTGAGAGAAGACGAACCCATCGAGAAAAGAGCTTGTATACTGACATTATCAGTGCTATCTGAATCATCATCTCTAGACGGTACCATTAAATCTGGATCTGCCTCTGGACGTAACCTCTTTGGGTCATCTCCCCAAAAAACTTTCATAGAGTCTGTTCTTGCCGGTGAGACCTCTTTTATGGCCCGTGTAGAAATTTGCGAATTCGATTCAATTTCTCCATTGTTATCATAATAGTTTCCATCCTCATCCTGACTTTCATCGTCAAACTGAATCTGAACCCGATTATTCTCGTTTTCTTCGCCATCTCCAGCATCAGAGGTAGTTCCGCCATATTGGAAATGTGGGTCTAACCTTCCAATAGGGCGTGGTGAAAGTGGCGATGGAGGATCAGACGTAACGGCCGAAGATTTTCTCCAATGGCTAGCACCGGTGTTCTCATTAGTCGCTGTTGTGCTTGTAGGACCACTCTCTTTAGGCTGAATGATTTTTTTAACCCAAACTGATAACTTCTTTTTCCTTCCCTGGAATGTATGATCATTAACTCCTGCACTATTACTCGACATTACTGATGTAAGCTAGTATCCATCTCAAAGTCGTCCTAATGGTTGCGAAGGGTAAAAAGAAGAGGTTGTATAACATGATTAGAGTTAGAACTAGAAAGCGCAACAACGCGGCGCTACAAAACGTATATGACTTCGATACACATACACATACAAAACGAAAAACAAATAACAAAAAAGCACAACCTTGCACGCAGTTGTACGTATGCGGAACCTAATTCGTCACTACATGGTTATCGTATTGCACATAATGCCCGCTTACGACTGCCAACATTACAACGGCTACCATGAGAAGTAGAAAAAAAACGGCTAGTTACTCTGCATTCCCACCCTTCGGAGCTTCAGCATGAACTGATACGGGCTCCGCTTCGGAGGCTTGATGTTGAGTCTCTTCTTGCATCTTCTTAGCCTCGTCTTCGACCGCTTGGCTCGTAGTTGTCTTCAAGTTATCTAAAGTGATGTTCTTTAGATCAATCCCCGTAGAGACAACGGCTCTTGGAATACTTTCGGAGTTTTGTAGGTTTGTTCCATATGAAGACGAAACTGTTTTATAGGTATCAAGAGCATGAGCCTTCGTCGGCTCAACATATTCGGTGCGGACTCTGTCAGCCACGGGCCTAAACAACTCATCATACTTCGTTCTTGCATAACCAGCAGTTTTTTCCAAGTATCCGGTTTGAAGCCTTTCTTGAAAGTCTTTAGAAAGACCCTTAGTCGTAGTAGCCAGTTCTTCAACATGGCGGAAAGAGTGTTTTTCATCATCTGCCTTTGTGGGCAAGATAACTGGTGTAGCTGCCAATTTTTTCGAACCCAAGACAAAATGCGTCAATAGGATGTTTACTACGTTAGCCCAGTAATCAACCAAAAAGTAACCCACCCAAAGACCAGGTCTATTGCCATGATTCCTCCACTGTTCAATAAATACACCAAGACCTTCTCTTAAAACCAATATAGCAAATAGCTCATCAAATTTAAAAACAGCACCGGCAATTAAATTATAACCAACTTTAATGAAACCAGGGGTATTTTGTGATTCGAGCAAAAAACCACGAGTCCTACTGGCTACCAATAATACCCAGGTTATCACGATATTAACTAAAGGTAGGTTGACTATCCTGTCGACTCCATTTGCTAACAAAGGGTAACGGTATAAATGGCTCAAAGTAGGTGAGTTTCTTGCAAATTTATCTGTCATATCTTTATCAACTACAACCTTAGAGCTTACCGATGGTCTACGCTGCCCTGCTTTAGTCATTATTGTACTGGAAATATCTCTTGACTCTTTGTTTTGGTTAGTGTTACAGTAGCGTTAATGGTAGAAACTTTTCTTTAACCCCCTAATTTCCGACCTTTTGTACTGCTACGCCCTAATGAGACTCCGAAACCCTACAAAACTCCGAGCCAGGCCCCCGTAAGGCTTTAGCGGCTACCTTAAAGCTAATGGAGAACCGTGGAGGAAACTAAACGAAATACTAGAACGTTTCAAATCATATTTGAATTATATATAAGCTACTTCCTAAAGTTGGGTGTCAAAGTGAGTCCGATTAAGATTGCTTACACTCAGGTGGATTTTCTTTCTTGCCTGCGAAATCGTCCTCTTCCTCTTCATCACCACTATCATCATTCTCACCCTCTTCCTCTTCCTCGTCATCATCATCATCATCACCTTCTTCGAATTCATCATCTTGCTCATTGTCGAATTCAAATTCTAGCGCCGCTCCGGTAAACCAATCTATAGCACGAGGAACCAACTTATCCTTCAACTGCTCACCAATAGAGTAGTCAAGAGCCAACCGCTGTTCGAGTTCTTCTAGTTCATCTTCATCCTCCAACCCATCATCAGCAGACTCGGCCTGAGCATCCTGCTGTTCCTGTTCTCCGTCCTTCTCTACACTACTTGGTGCTCTTGGAGGATCAAAGAAGTTAAAGAAAGACTCCACAGGTGTAATCTTTTCAATAGTACGCACTTGTTTGGTAACCTTGTTCCTCTGTTTACGTTTCTCCACCGTGATGGTCACGTTAGACTCGTTATCTACCCAATTAATCTTATCACCTTCGGCATGGTCATATATAAAATCACCCGAGTACCCCAACTCCGTCTGGTAGTAGTAGGTCTTTGTTAAAACTTTGTTATCGAAAAATGGTGTCTCTTTATCGAACGTGAAAACTAATTTGAAACCAGGCTTACCCTCGGTCAAATACTGTAATTGTACGTCGTGTAAATAATCTAGCACCTCCGCATCACGGTCAGTAATCGTGTCTGAGACCACAGGCAAGTTCTCCAGTGCTGTTAACCAGAACGATGGGATACCTTTAACATTTATATCTGTTTCTTCCGCACGAGACACCTGGTTCACACCTTCATCTTCCTCATCACCATCTTCACCTTGGTCTGCTGTTTCCAGTTTTTCAATTTCTCTACCCTTAGAAATTTCTTGATGCGAAGGCTCGTCATCACCAACAACTATTTCACGACGACGATCATGTAATGGGGCATACTTCAGTAAGTATTTTTGTTCCAACTCGAACATCTCCACTTGAAAATCCTTTTCGAGGACGAAAAGGTCATTCTGCAGTTTCTTTAAACCGTAAATACGGTTTTTGATTTGTGGTGGTAGATGATCTACGTATCCACTATCTTGACCCACTAATGATCCCAATTTCTCCTGAATACTCTGTAAAAGTAGCGGTTGGTTAGTCAAAGCACTTTGTACATCTTCTTCTTTAATATTTTGAGAAGCTTCATTGGTAGAAGGTGCAGCTGTAACATCAGCAGCAGTTCCCTTGTTTGATTCTGTGTTACTAGTACCTTGCTTGTCCTGCACGGGATTACCATTTTTCAAAAAACTATTAGTCATTACGCTAGCGGGTGTATTATGAGGAGTAGGAGCATTATCAATCTTCATAGAAGATTTTGGCTTGGTTCTGATAGGCTCTGACATTGACACAGAATGCTATTTCTGATAGAATCCGATTAACAATGCTTACAGCTGCTTTAAAATTCGACTTGCAACCTATTTCGAACGAGTACTGATTGAATGAAAGTAGTAGAGCAAGCTAAGAGAGTTCGGAAAGCGTTCAGCTACACTAAAACCAAAAGAGTAAAACCAAACGGCAAGTCTTTGATAATAGATGTGTATGAAGTTCAAAGATTCTTTAGACGAGCTTATTTTTTTCTTTTTCACTTCCTACTGTCAGAAAAATGTTCGTCATCTAATGATGATGGAATTGAGAAAAAAAAAAAAGAAAGAAATAAAAAAAAAAAAAAAAAACGAATCCAAGAAGCATCACGCTGTTATCCACATGATCTAGTGGCAATCAGATTATCAATACAGAAGTCAAGAACCAAAAATAATACTTGAATATGTGAAAGTAAAAGTTTGGTCCTTATATCACTCGGGAAGACAACAAGATTAATTGCTACACTCACATGACTCTCACGTGACCAGAAGACTATTCCAGCAAATGCGTCACTCCGGTAAATCTTAATTGTACATGGTAACTTGGCCTGCTTACTATAAGCTCAATGCTTACATCTATCTTACCTCAACTTCTTTCACTTTTCGTTTCGTACGCCCAAAGGCGATTCCAACCGATCTACAACCTATAACTCCGAATGGTCTATAACTGACGATAATCATAATGAAGAGGAGATGCGATAGAGGCCTCGTGTTAACCGGTATATGAAGGAAAGGAAGCAAATCACGTAGGTTATTCATGGTCAGAATATCTTGATCAATCGCCATGCGCAGTCGGGTCCTGTGTTCCCCCTTTGTCACCGTTGCTATCATTACTAAGTAATTCTCACCCGGACATGTTCGGAAGCGTTCAATGATTGTACAATAAGTAATTGAAATTACAGTATACTATCTAGTTCCAAAGATTACGATCCTGGACCTGAATGCAGTCCCCATACAGACGAGTTAGTTCATTTCGTTGCGGTTCATTGTTTTACCATGGTTAAACCAATTATTGCTCCCAGTATTCTTGCATGCGACTTTGCCAACTTGGGTTGTGAATGTCATAAAGTTATTAATGCCGGTGCAGATTGGTTACACATTGATGTTATGGATGGTCATTTCGTTCCAAACATCACACTAGGACAACCAATCGTCACCTCTTTACGTCGCTCAGTTCCTCGAGGCGATGACCCTAGCAATGTTGCAAAAAAGCCTGCTGCATTTTTTGACTGCCATATGATGGTTGAAAACCCTGAGCGTTGGGTGGAAGACTTTGCTAAATGTGGTGCTGACCAATTCACCTTCCACTATGAAGCTACAAAGGATCCATTGTCCCTTGTTAAATTGATCAAGTCACATGGTATCAGAGCGGCATGCGCTGTTAAGCCAGGTACACCGGTCGATGTTCTTTTCGAATTAGCACCCCATCTAGATATGGCACTTGTTATGACTGTAGAACCGGGTTTTGGAGGCCAAAAGTTTATGGCCGATATGATGCCTAAAGTTGAAGCTCTTAGGTCGCAATTCCCTCATTTGGACATCCAAGTTGATGGTGGCCTAAGCAAGGCTACAATCCCCCAAGCTGCCGAAGCTGGTGCCAATGTGATCGTTGCAGGTACTAGTGTATTCACCGCCGCCGACCCACAAGAAGTTATTTCATTCATGAAAAATGAGGTGTCGAAAAACCTGGAATCCAGAAAACTATTGACCTAATCTACACATACATACATACATACACACAATTTTTTTTTTTTTCTTTCAGAATATCCACTACTCTAAGGGTATATTGGCCCACCAAGAGTTGTACCTTGGCCTTCTTGACAGAGATTGGCGCTACTCTGAGTGTCTTCTAGCGCACTCCAGAATGCATCTTTAACAGAACGTTTATTCTCTTCCTTGGTCTGGTTCTCATCTTCCACGTCCATTTCATCTTCTAGTTTTGCCTGTACATCGGTGAGCAACTTCCTCTTCTCGGCATATTTCATATTTCTTTCAATCTTTTGCTGACGCTTCTTTGACAAAGTTTTCGTTGTAACGGCACTACCCTGGGGTGCTCCCTTTAAATATAGATCAACTGATTCTGATCTTGCCTGTCCACTCTTGGAATCCTCATGAGATCTTGGTGGGTTTATCAAACCTTTCTTTTCACGGTCTGCTCTTTTTCTTGCAAGAGCATGGTTTTTGTGACGAAGGTTCTCAGTAAGCTTTGGCTTATTAACAGAATTCTTGGAGGGCATATTAGGACTATTTTTATCTCTATTTTTCCTCTTTGTACCGGCGATGAGTTGAAGTTTCTCAGTTGCCAAAATTTTTCACTATAGAATAGTACTATAAACGTGAAAAAAAAAAGAAAGCGAGGTGATGAGCTGAGATGAGGAAACAGTGATTGCGCAAGACAAATTGAAGCAAGCAACTGTGTGCCACATTGAATATTCTCGTTCATTTCCTGATAACAATCCCTCAACTTATTCAGAACTGTTATCTCGAAAGTTCTTCTCACAACGAGAACCCTGGAGGCATGACAATATGCAAGGAACAGTGACAACAGCAGCAGCAGTAGTAATAGCAGGCGTAATGATAAGAAAGTAGAATCAATAGTACATATAAATCATCGTCAGGAGAGACAATGTGTTTATTAAGATTAGTGAAACACGATTGTTGCGTAGAACAACGACGACTCCACTCTCATACACTTAGTAACATAATAGTAAATCAAAATCAGGAAAAATCCCTTGCTGTTCCTAATGCGGCTTTTAGTCTAGACCGCCCTTCAACATCGCCTATGAACATTCAAGGAAAACAGACTCGAGCAACGTAAGCCTTATAAACTTTCAAAACCAAGACGTGGTTTAATACAATTCAAAGAGGAATTCCAAGAACTCGTTGAAGATTAAAAACTAGAACAGACCAGGTCGCTAATAAAAACATATATAAGGAACCAGTTAACTTAAATATGACTGACAAGAGCAAGGAGGACGACGTTTTTGAATTTTTAGAATCATTACCAGAGGCTCAAGCAGCTGCTAAGAATACCAATGATAAGAAGAATGAAGAAGGTAAAAGTAACGATAAACAAAGAGGGGATGAGGACATCATGAATTTCTTGGACGAATTAGAACAAAGTAACCTGAGTGTCCCCAAGAAGGAAGAAGCCCAAGAAAATAAGAAAGGGGAAACAGCAATGATGAAACCAGAAAAGGAGGAGCCATCGAAGGAAGAAGCTTCCAACAATGAACCCCCCAAGGAAGAACTGCAAGTTAATTCTCGAGCAGGTACCCCAATTGGATCTAAAGAAGAGACACCATTAAATGATCCGATTACTTCGTTTTCAAATTGGTGGTCTTCATCAGGATCTGCTACTGTCTCCAACTTGTGGTCCAAGACAACAGAGCAAGCCTCAAATATCAAAACTCGTTTGGCTCAGGAACAATTGGACTTAACTTCAAGGCTCAATACGAACACAATTACGGATTTGGCAAGAAATCTCCAAAAATTTGTTGTCGGAGAAACTGAAGAGGTACTGAGGATCCACTTGGTTCATGATTTGGTAAACTTCTCATTCTTACAAACCATTGTAGATCAGAAATTTGATCAAGTTTTCAGTTCTCAAGTGCAAGGTGGTATCAGAGTGTTTTCAGACCAATGGGGTCATCCCCATAGGACGGAAGATGAAGTTATGTCTCATTTTACTAGTCAACAGCCCAAGTTGAACATTTTCACAGGAAAAATAACAGATGGCGAAAAGTTGGCGTTTGCAAATCTAGACAATTCTATAAAACTTTTCCAGAAGGCCCATGAAGAGTTCCTGAAGCAAAAGGAGGCCCATTCAACTGGAAAAATTGAAGCTCAAGAACAAGAACAGGAACAAGGAGATGATGAGGTAGACGAGGAAGAAAAAGAGAAGCAAGAAGATCGTATCAGTGATATCTTCATTTCAATTCTGCCAATAGCTATCCCTACGAAGCAGGAAGATGAAAACGAAATCGTTACCACAGACCCTCATCAACCAGGCAATTTTAGTTTCACCGTAGTCCTAAAGGATATCACCAATGACATTTCCACAATTACTAGATCCCAGAGTTTCCCACTAAAATGGGTAAGCTGGCTAGAAGGTGATTCAGAGTGGAAGACTAAGGGTAAAAAGGAACAAGAGGGAAAACAACAGCAACAACAGCAGCAGAAACAACAGGAGGGAGAGGAAGAAGAGGAGGAAGAAGACGTTGATCCAAGCGATTGGGTTAGAGATTGGGTTGAGGATGGATTAAACGTCGCCTTTGGTGTAGTAGCTCAGAATTACGTTATCAAAAGAATGGGGTTTTAGCTACGAAAAGTGAACCTTTTACAAAAAAAAGAAAAAAAAAAAAAATCATATGTATATTTGCATGTATGTACATATGTACCTTGTACTTGAACTATCATTCATACCGTTCGTTACCCATACGCTGTTTTTCCCAATCGACCCACATAGAGCTCGAAGGGTTCCACTGTCCCCCCTTTACACATTTCTCTAACTCACTGTGAAAGATCGAATCGTGGGATGGTTTTGCTAAAATACTTTTCACGTTTGGTACTTGAGCTAAAAGAATGGTTGGATTGACAGATTGCATATACCTTAATTGGTCCAAAGTTGGAAATTTACTGGCTAGTTCCAATTTAAATTCGCCTGAAGTATTGGCCCTTAATGACTCGAGAATCCTTTGGCTCGAATTTTGTTGTAAACTATGTGTAAAAAGAGTTATCACACGAGGCTGATGCTGTAGTGATCGAAATAACGACATATCAAAGCGCTTCCCCTTGTAGTCTTGTGTTTTTGCTTTTGTTCTCACTTTTCAATAGTGTCACATTTTTTAAGTCCTGTTCAAGTCGACTCTTATTTCATGTTAGAAAAAATTCAAACAAACGTACTAACGTAAAGTAAAGAACATTCTAGCTCCTTGAACCTGTGAATGGAATTGTAAACTAGGAAAGTTTTCAGCGTATGATAAATTATGGTAGAAAATAATATCGAAGTTCCACAACATCAGCAGAATCCTTTCCCTGCAAACGTTAATTTAAATGCCAATGCTCCTGTGAATACGACACAACAGCATCATCACAAGAAAATCACTGAGGGAGAAGCTGATTTATACCTTGATCAATATAACTTTACAACTACTGCAGCCATCGTGGGCTCAGTAGATCGTAAGGTATTTGTACTTTTACGTGATGGTAAGATGCTATTCGGTGTACTAAGAACTTTTGATCAATATGCCAATCTAATACTAGAACATTGTGTGGAAAGGGTATATTTTACTGAAAAGAACAAGTATGCGGAAGAATACAGAGGTCTATTCATGGTACGTGGTGAAAACGTAGTTATGTTAGGTGAAGTCGATATCGATAAAGAGGATCAACCATTGGAAACGATGGAACGTATTCCTTTTAGAGATGCCCTAAAGGCAAAAAAGATCTACGATGAATCGAGATTTAAACAAGAAACCATCAAGGGCAGACAATTGGCTCGCTATGGTATACTGTATGATTTCCATAAATCGGATATGTACTAGAGTAATAATAATAATTAAGAGTCGTGTAGCACGGTCTTGAAAAATTTGAGACAAGATGAGATGAGATGAGCCTAGGGCCATAGAGAATGGAAGAAATGGATAAAGGTACAAATAAATCACCAATGAATTCGTCTGTTTCACCATTCAGCTATCGGGATACTATCCAAGAAGGTGATCTAGCCCTTGTTTGGGTTTCAAGAGACAATATTAAGCCAATTATCATTGATGCGAAACAGATGTTTAACACTAGATATGGATCATTCTCTCATAAGAGTATGATCGGTAAGCAGTATGGATCCCAAATTGCTATTAGAACAAAGGGCCAAAACAGGTTTTCATTTATTCACGTAATGCAGCCTTCACCAGAATTATGGACTCTCTCACTTCCGCATAGGACTCAAATTGTCTATACACCAGATTCATCTTACATTATGCAAAGACTCAATTGCAGTCCATGTTCCACTGTTATTGAGGCTGGTACGGGTTCTGGCTCATTTTCTCATGCATTTGCGAGAACTGTCGGTCATCTGTACAGTTATGAATTCCATTCCGTTAGATATGAACAAGCCTTACAAGAATTCAAGAACCATGGGTTGTCCAACATTACATTAACACACAGAGACGTTTGTTCTGATGGTTTTACAGTAAAGAAAAGCGACCCTACATCGCATGTTTTTCCGGATGGGGCTTCGCAAGCCACCATTAACGCTAACGCAGTTTTCTTAGATTTACCGGCGCCTTGGGATGCAGTACCGTTGTTAGATGAAGTCATCGCTAAGAACCAAAAAGTTGGTGTGTGTTGCTTCTCACCTTGTATTGAACAAGTAGATAAGACTATAGAAGTGTTGGAGAAATGTGGCTGGTCAGAGATCCAAATGGTAGAGATTCAAGGAAAACAATGGGAATCTCGTCGACAAATGGTGAGGACTTTAGATGATGCATTGGAGAGACTCAGAGATGTCAAAAGACGCAAGCAAGAGGGCATTGAACGGCGTAAACAGATGTACGATGCTGTCTTGAAGGATGACGAGACTGATGGTGAAAAGTCTGAAAGACCACAACCTCCAAAGACTAAATTCAATCCATTTGGTAAAGGTACTAGGGTCAGAGAAGGTGATGCCAACTACCAATGGAAGCAAGTGACCAGGGTTGAGCCTGAAATCAAATCGCATACCTCTTTCCTCACATTTGCATTTAAGATTATGGATAAATCAAAAGTTTGTTAATCTTTAACGGACGTATATAGTTTAAGCGCACGTTGATCCCATAGAGGCATATTTTTTCTCACATTTTCAAGTAGATTATAATCTAAATCGGCAATGATCAGTTCAGGATTATCTGATTTATTATTAACATCCGAATGTGCAATAATAGTCCCCCAGGGATCAACAACCATAGAATGACCCCATGAAATACGCTGCACATGTTTTTTCGACTCATCTAGAGGCCAATTTGGATCAGATACATCGTGTTTACCTTGCTGAGCTGGCATTACAACAAAGCATTGGGTATCAATAGCTCTTGCCCTGGCTAATAATTCCCAATGGGCCTCGCCGGTTTTCACAGTAAATGCGCTGGGGAAGCAAAGAATCTGTGCACCTTTTTCTCTTAGATTTAATGAAAGTTCTGGAAATCTGACATCATAACAAATCTCTGTTCCCAACTTACCAACAGGGGTATCAATTATATCTGGAATAGTTTTTCCAGGTTGGACTGATCTCGATTCTTTGAGTATCGGTCCATTGGGCACATCAACATCGAAAAGATGCATTTTTTGATATGTGTGTAAAATTTCACCTCGATGGTCTATGTACAATAATACATTTTTGACCCTATCATCACCCTTTTGTAGTTCCAAACCAGTGGAGGGCAGATGAACACCAATAGAAACATCAATCTTTTTAGTTGATTTGCTCATCAGTGATTTAATTTCTTGCTGAAGACGAGAAATGAACTTAGGAGTCTCTTGTGCTAATTTTCTGGAATGTGCAGCATTTTGAGATATGTAATCGGTTGCCTCTGGGAAGAAAATGAGACTTACATCGTTATCTAAGGCCCTAGAAATTAAACTTGTAACTACACCAAGATTTCTAGTTAAATTTGCTGTGGCGCATAACTGCCCTATAGCAATGCGGCTAGCCATTGGATTATTCACTCTTGTAATGTTTGTTTTCATTATATGTGTATTACGATTATGATTGAAACATCCCGAAGACTGCGATGACCCTAACCTAAATCTAAAGAAATATTCGATGGAAAGTCGTAAGCAGAGAAACCAGCAATCACTTAATATAGGACATAAGAACTTCTTGGAGAACTTGGGAGATTCAATTTCGATCCATCGCAGCATAGTGCACTATGGCTGGTGATTTAGCTAGTTTACTCAATAATCGTGGTTCCAAAGATCCGCATTCCATTAATGCTGTTGTTCACGATGAAAGATTTTACGAAGATCAGATATTGACACCTTTACAGCCTCATACAATTCTTCTGAAAGATGGGGAGACTATAGCGACGATGTATCCCGTTCCTGCGAACCCTGAATTGTTACCAATGGGCCTACTAACATTCTTACTAGATGAATTCAACATGGAAATTGAAAAAGGTGGCACGTTCCCCTACTATGAAAGATTAACACTACAGGAATTCAAAGAGGTATGGTTTCACCGCGACGGCCATTTGTGTGTAATGGTACTAGGTGAAGTGCCAGAATTAGATTACAGTAGAGACAATGAAGAAACTGAACTAAGGAACAACTATGGCACTGACGTTTCGACCACGAGGAATAGCACCCAATACAAAAGGCGTAAACAGCGTAAGAATTTAAATTTAAACATTCAGTGGGAGCAGCAATGTTTAGGTTATTTTTCAATTCAGCCAGCGTATCCTGGTAGATCTGCTCATATCGTAACTGGCAATTTTGTTGTAAATGCAGGTATAAGAGGTAAAAGGATAGGCAGAACACTCGTGGAAACATTCATACGATGGTCGATGAAATTAGGTTTTGGATCCTGCATTTTCCCGTTAATTTACGGCACAAACGTGGGAATTAGAAGAATACTTGACGATCTTAACTTCAAACAGATTGGCCAGTTGCCAGAATCAGGAATTTTGAAAGGTTTTGATGTTCCCGTAAACTCCTTTATCTATGGCCAACAGTTTACCCATATTACCAAACACATGGATGTAGTTAAGGTCAAAGACACAGAGAGGAAAGATGAAATTGCAAAATATGAGAGGCTCAAACATTATATTCTAACTGGAACTTATCCGCCATCCTGCGATAGAAACGAAAAGGCAAGAATACGGGTTAATGCCAAACATCATACTTTAGTTAATGGTAGGTTATACACAAAGGGTCGTGAAGTCATACTCGAACCTCAGAGACAACAGGAAATCGCATTAGATATGCATCTATTAGATCATCCTGGGATCAATAAATTAACGACGCAAATAGTAGAAAAATACCATTGGAAAGGAATCAAGAGCACCGTCTGCCAGACAATTGCCAATTGTCCCGCATGTAGATTCAGACACCCTGACGGTGTCGGTGTCGTTGTAGCTCCATCCTCTCCCGTTAAACAAGCAAGAATGTTGCCAAATATGAATGTAGACGACGAGATGAACAATTCGAATCAATTATCTAAAGTTGCCGAAGCAGTCGTAGGTTCCCTCCAGAAGCGAGGAACCCGCGAACATCAGGAAGAAGCTCCAATAGAGGAGGAGGAAGAAGATCCAATTAGTAGCCAAGCAGAGGAAGGAGACGAAGATCAGGATCTTGATGCCGAGCTTGAAGACGAGGAAGACGACATAGAAGCCGACATCGAGGAACAAGGTGAGGACGAGGACGAAGACGAGGAGGGCTTACAAGTAGACCTAGAGAATGACATGACTCCAACAGATGGTCAAATGAATACCTTTAACAAATTTGTCGAACAAGAACGCGCAAGGAAAAGAAGAAAATATACTATATCTCAAGACACACATCTAGCACACAATAACTCAAATTCTTCCACACCTGGAACCGTACCCGTAATAGATAATAGTACAATCTTGAGCTTTGGTGACAACACAGTATCTTCCGATCCAGAACAAGATCAGAACTTGTAATATTAGCAACGAATAGACCCTGATATGTATAATGTATAGTCACGGACACCACGGGCACACTCATTGCCTTTTTCTCGCACCGACCCGAATTTCTCACATAAACACACACTAAAACTAAACAGAGAAGTACGTGCTAGAAAGAGAGCCGGTCGATAGATGATATTCTTCTTCAGACAGATAAGGGATATTTTTGCCAAGTCACACACAACTCTTCAAGAGGTACAATTATCTCGAAGAGCATTTTTTCAACTTCTGGGATACCTAGCTAGTTGTGCGGTACTTTCACTCGCTTCACAATCGAAGTACCTGCACTGATATTCAATGACATACAGAATACTACTACATACATAAGCAAGTAAGCTAGATGTGATTGTCGGATCAACGTGTGAGGATATACAAGCAGTCACTGTTCGGAAACACGCAGAGACATACCTGTGTCTACGAAATTGGAGCACTTGGACTCTGCTACATACAATAACTAAACTCACGCCCTTCCCATTTAGTACCCATTGTATTACCTAACGGGATCGCTATTTTACCTAGTTTGTTTTCTCAGTTCTTTCGCCCCAGGGGTTCCGTAAGTTGTGATAACCTTATATACGTATATACGTTCATACGCCTTCTCAAAATAATTTTTTATAGTAATATTGACAATAATAACGAACTGACTAGGTAGGCGAGTAAGCATACCCAAGTTAATACTTCCTTCCACGTTATAAAGAGAAAGAATAACAGGAACTGAAACAAGGAAATTGTGAAAATAGTGCTTGCGTATTTGTTTTGAAGATCTTGCCTGTAACTGAAAAGTGTCAGTAGTAGTAAGATCAAATTTAAAACAAGACCGTAATTTTTTTTTTTTTTTTTACCTCTTTCCTCTTCCCTCATTAGTTGTTATTAGGAGGTTTTAAATACACTGAGGAAAAAGAACGGATAGACTTCAACTAGTATTCTCAATTTAGGATACAACTGTGTTACAGTAACCAAAGTAATATATTCATATGAACGAGCAGTTCTCAAAACTTACTCTCAATACAGAGAAGAGATCAGGAGATAATGGTTCTGTCTCACAAGGACCTCCCTCGGCAGCTACTGTGATGACTCCTTCTTCTCAGTACAGTAATATCAATGCTGAATTACATGCAAGATTAAAGGCTTTCCAAGAACAAAGAGCACCAAGGAGATCGGGAAGTATAGGTAGTAACAAGAGTGAAACCAACGCTGGTAACGAGGGGAAAAATGCAGGACCACCTCAGAACATACAGCAAATTGTTAACAAGCCTCTACCACCACTGCCTCCTTCACCGCCTGCAGTCCCAATAAATAATGTTGTTAAAGACGCTAAGCCTGAACCAATCATGAGGAGTAGAATAGTACAGAGGAGAGAATCGAGAATGCAACAGCAGCAACAGGAGCAGCAACTAGCCAACAGTGGTGGAAATGGGGTAGTTGCAAATAATGGCATTAACAACGCAAATGGGTTAGATAATAGGAAAACAGTGAATCCGACAGATATGGCACAATTTAATCCGAATAGAAGAGCACCTAGACGACCTATGATTCCAAGACCGGCTAACCAATCGCCAAATGCGGGGCCCAAGCAGAGCTTGAGTGCGCGCAGAGGAATGAAGTTACCACTGGGGGGTATGCCATTAAAGTTGCCAGGTAAGTTATCTCCGTCGTCTTCGTCATTATCATCAAATCAGCATCAAGAATTCGCCTCGACACCGTCAAATAAAAACCATTTAAACGTTTCGGGAAATAATAATAATTTAAATGGGAGAGGTAGCGCACCAGGGTCATTAATTAACGGTATTCAATCGACCTCGACGTCGTCAAGTAACGAAGAACAAAGAGACACAGAAGGCACGACACCAAAGAACGGTGGCAGCAATTCAGGAAGTGGTGGTGGTGGTGGTGGTCTTTTTGCGAATTTTTCAAAATACGTTGATATTAAATCGGGTTCGTTAAATTTTGCGGGTAAACTTTCGCTATTTTCAGAAGGTATCGATTTTAGCAACGGCTACAGTTCAAGAATATCTCTTGACGAGTTAAACTTTCAAGAAGAACTAGGCCATGGTAATTATGGCCACGTTTCTAAGGTACTTCACAAACCAACAAATATTATTATGGCGATGAAAGAGGTTAGGTTGGAGTTGGATGAAGCGAAGTTTCGTCAAATTCTAATGGAATTGGAGATACTGCACAAGTGTAAATCTCCGTACATTGTGGATTTTTATGGAGCTTTCTTCATCGAAGGTGCCGTTTACATGTGCATGGAATACATGGATGGTGGATCGTTAGATAAAGTTTACGATTTTTCGGATGAAATTGGTGGCATTGATGAACCTCAATTGGCAAGAATTACCTATAGTGTTATCGAGGGTCTAAGAGAATTGAAAGATTCTCATAATATTATTCACAGGGATGTTAAGCCAACGAATGTATTATGTTCGGCAAAACACGGTACCGTCAAGTTGTGTGATTTTGGGGTCTCTGGTAATTTAGTCGCTTCGCTAGCAAGAACAAACATTGGTTGTCAGTCTTACATGGCACCGGAACGTATTAGATCCTTGAATCCTGATAGAGTTACGTATACGGTACAATCAGATGTTTGGTCATTAGGATTAAGCATTTTAGAAATGGCGTTAGGTAGGTATCCTTATCCGCCTGAAACTTTTGATAATATTTTCTCTCAACTGAGCGCAATAGTTGATGGACCTCCACCAAAATTGCCAAAGGATAAGTTCAGTGTTGAAGCTCAGGATTTTGTTTCTGTTTGCCTACAAAAGATTCCTGAAAGAAGACCAACCTACGCTGCGTTATTAGAGCATCCTTGGTTGTTAAAATATAAAGGTGTTGACGTTGGAATGAGTTCATATATTACGGATAAACTAAACAAAAGGAAACAATTGTTGGCAGAGAGAGGCGAAAAGGAATTACCGAAATATTTACCAGCATTGCATATGGGTGGATTGTAGAATTATTATATTCATTTTTTTTTTTTTTTTTTTTTTTTTCTTTTTTCATAACTTCAATTACTTCAACGTCTTTCCGGTATTATGTAAACCAGTGTAGTAAAGGAGTGCTAAGCATACATATATCAATCAATACGGGGAATTAGTTAATCTGGACTCTAACAAAGTTGACAACGAGACATCAGCTGAAGACTGATGTAGAACAGTAACTTCTGCATTGTTTAAGTTTCCTAGTAAAATTTTATCTGGATGATTTTCCGGATAAGTTTTTTGCTTGGCATTTTTTTTCTTTTCTTTTTTTCCATTGCTCGTGGTGTAAAGAAACCAAAACAAAGAACGACGGTCTTATTGACGTTTGGTCACTCCGTATATAACAAGAATTACGCTGCTGAGATTAAAAAGAATAGATAAAAAGATTGGAAATACTGCTTAAACTTGTATCCTCAACATTCAATCACTGATTTATCTGACTTTCTTACACACTGCATTCTGCCCTTAGGCTATCCAATTTATCTAATTAGAACTCCCCTATCCAATCATCATCATCATCTCTGTTTCCGTTTATTCACTGCTTTACTACTTATATGATAAGTAGAACCATAAGTCGACATCCGACTTTGGTGACCTTTTCAGACAAATATAGGGAGTCATTTGGTCGAAAATTTAGAGATGCGGTTGCAGCTACTGGTCACTATGTTAAACCATTAAGAAAATATTTCTTTAGAAATTTTCTGGTGGTTCATTATTTTTACATCATTTCAATGTCACTTTTGGCTTCCGTTATATTATATCCTGTAAGAAATGAAAAGTATATCGATATCTTATTTCTGGCAACGGGAGCTGCTACTCAAGGTGGGTTAAATACCATTAATATCAATGAATTGGAACTATACCAGCAGATTGTTATTTATATCTTCACCTTTTTAACGACACCAATTGCAATTCATAGCACTCTAGCATTCGTTAGACTGTATTGGTTTGAAAGGCATTTTGATGGTATCAGGGATTCCTCCAAACGCAATTATAAAATGAGAAGGACGAAAACGTTAATGGAAAGAGAATTAACTGCTAGAACTATTTCTGGAAGCCGCCAACGATCCACTACTAGGCAATTTACTTCTCCTTCTCGTCGTCGAGACGATTTTCAGGAGAAGCTATTCAGCGGCAAGATGCTAAACAGGGATGAGCAGGGCTCATTGGCTGATTCGTCGCACGAAGTGAATGAGGAGAGCGAACTAAATAATAGAAACGGTAAGGGGTTGGTGGATCCAGATAGGTTTTCATGGTCAAGTTCAAAGACAATTGAAGATAACGCAGAAATCCATCCATCAGGTAGAGGTCTTTTATTTAAAGAGCCTAAACTAAAACGTCATCAGAACAATAGCAATCCGAATAGTAGTCTACAACTGCCACCTCCTGAAAGTTTTGCAAGAAGAAGATCGACCGATATTTCACCGGAGGACATGTATCGATCAATTTCCATGATGAAAGGTCAGAGGCAGGCAAGTACAGAGAATGATGGACCAGCTCTGGTTATTGGTGCACCTGCAGAGAGATCAGATAATAAGAACGCTACAAATAGAGATAAGGAAAACATCAAGTCACAAAAGAGGGCTGCTTACGATTCCCTCAAACAAAGTACGATGGAAAAATATCCCAAAGGGGTTCCAAATAAAAGTGTTGATGAGGATGTCGAAAACAATGACTACGATGATGAAAATGATGACGATGACGACGAAGATGAGGATGATGAAGGTGATGCTAATGATTATGATGGTTATGATGATAACGATTACGTGGATGATATAGAAAGAGAAGAAAGCATGGGTAGCCCAACATCCACCAGAAACAACGCTACTAAAAATTTCCATAATCAGAGTAGTGCTTCTCTTTCGAATTCTTTGAACAGCAAACCAAGACGTGATTCAGCACTAAGTAGTTCGGTAACGTCCAAAGCCTTAGGAACTGATGGTAGGGAAATAACAGATGAATCTGATACGGAGCTATCAAATTATTCAAGGCCTAGAAGTTCTGAAGGGATCCAAAACAGACCAGCTATTCACTTTGATATCGCGGCTCCTCCAAGAAGAAAGAAGTTAATGGATCACAGTGGTCCTACCAGAAAAAGCAGAAGGCGTCATTATCGTCAGGGTCTTCCTATGCCCAGTGGGAAGAGTATAAGTCAAAGATTGAAGAAAAGATTACCTTTTGGTCCCGTTGAAAGGCCACATACTACCAAACCGAAAAGTTCATCTGGAAGCGCTCTTAAGGATATTGTGCAACATTTAGATGACTTTAGTACAGATGGTGGAAAAAGTAAGAATGTGAACTCCCGTTCGGTGGGTGGTGCATCAGGTCACCTTCCAAGAGCTAACACCTTTGATCATCAGTATAACTCCGATGACGACAATTATCCAGGACATTTAGGTAAATCTCATAGTTTTGATGTAGGTGGAACTCAGAATTGGAATAAACTATCAACCTCTCCGGATTTTCAAAGGATGATTTACGAGAAGTGGAAAAGAGATAAAAAAGGCAGGAAGAGCCTTCTAAAGCCAAAAATAAGAAATCCAAGTATAAGTTCACCTAATATTTCGGGGCTACGAAGATTCTACAGTAACCCAGAAGACATCGATGAAGAAAATACTGCTGATGGTCTACGTACAAATTCAATTAGACGTGAACGTACTGATAATGATTTGAGTGATGAAGAGGGCAACCATAGAAATTTTTTAAATAATCGTGACAGTTTAGATGAGGAGGCAGGGTATTTTGGTAATGATTTAAGCTTTGCAAATGATCCTTTACCTGGTAGGTTATCAAGAACTTACAGTGCCAATTATTTATCTTGGGAACCTACTGTTGGTCGTAATTCCATCTTCGTTAATATGACCAAGGAACAGAAAGAAGAATTGGGGGGTGTTGAATATAGAGCAATTAAATTGCTTTGTCGTATCCTAGTTGGTTATTATTGTGGGTTCTGGATTATGGCTTTCATCTTCTTGGTACCTTGGATTGTTAGTAGGCATCGGTACGGCAGGATTGTCAGAGAGGATGGTGTTTCACCAACTTGGTGGGGTTTTTTTACGGCAATGAGCGCTTTTGCTGACCTGGGACTTACGTTGACACCAGATTCTATGATGTCTTTCCAAACTACGTCCTATCCCACTATTATTATGATGTGGTTTATCATTATTGGCAATACAGGGTTCCCAGTGTTGTTACGATTCATCATCTGGGTATTGTTCCAGTTATCACCAGACCTTTCTCTGACCAGGGAAAGTTTAGGATTTCTTCTGGATCATCCTCGTCGTTGTTTTACAATACTATTCCCCAGCGCTGCTACTTGGTGGTTATTGGTTACTCTTGTGGGTTTGAATGCTATTGATCTGATTATCTTCGTTATTCTGGATCTAGGAAGTTCTTTGCTCCACAATTTGAACAGAGGTTATAGAGTTTTGGTTGGTCTTTTCCAGGCTATTAGCACGAGAACTGCTGGTTTTCAAATCGTTAATATCGGTGGTCTGCATCCTGCTGTACAAGTGTCTTACATGTTGATGATGTACGTTTCGGTGATGCCTCTAGCTATTTCTATTAGAAGAACTAACGTGTATGAGGAACAATCGTTAGGTGTTTATGGTGGCCCTGATACTGAAATAGATGACGATAAGAGTGGGTCTGAGTCAGATGAGGATGAAAGTCTTGGATCATCGCCGTCTCCTGGCCCAAAAAAAAAGAAAAAAAGTACAACTTCTTTCATTGGTGCTCATTTGAGACGTCAACTTTCGTTTGATCTATGGTACATGTTCCTCGGTTTATTCATTATTTGTTTAGCTGAAGGTGGTAAAATTAAAGACCCGGAGAGGCCAGAGTTTAATATTTTCTCCATCCTTTTTGAGATTGTCAGTGCTTATGGTACAGTGGGACTCTCTCTTGGTTACCCAAATTCTGATGCATCATTCTCTGGTCAATTTGGTACCTTATCAAAACTGATTATTATTGCATTGTTGATTAGAGGTCGTCATAGAGGTTTACCATATACTTTAGATCGTGCTATTATGCTGCCAAGTGATAGACTTGATAATATTGATAGATTTCAAGATTATCAAATGCGTCGTCGTGCTCAACGGGAAGGTTCCACCGATCCTGTTACCGCTTACTTCAGATCAGGAATAAACTCTATAAAAAACGGGTTTCGCAATATGCGCACAAAACTTGATAAAGAAGATCATTTATTAAGTGATTTCCCAAATTCATCTCAGCAAGTGAACAGTGGTAATCCTGAACGTGACCTTCAAGACAGATTCCCAGGAGCAGCTTCTAATGATTATAATACTACTTACAATAACAAAAGTCTGGATAACGCAGTAGATATTCACGAAGAGCCAAAAGAAGTCTCTAACTCCCCTCATGACTCAAGTTCACAACCACAAGAACCAATGTCGTACTTTCCAGATACTACACCTTCAAGAGAAGACTCATACAGACGTTCACCATCTGATCCACTTTCTACGATTCCATCCCAAGGAACTCCTAGACACCGTACTGCACCTTCGTTAGAGAGTTATCAGATAAGACCTGTAGATTCTATGCATGTAAATTGAGTAGCACCTGTTTACAAACTGTTTATAATGCCATTGTACATATTTTACATCATTACATCAACATGATTTTGTATTACTGATGTTATGTCTTTTTCTCTTTTCTTTTTCGGACTACGCATAATCGTCTCCTCAACATCCGGCATTTGAAAATTTTTTCAAAGGTATAAATATCAAGAAAAAATTCCAAATTTTTCCAGACCTCAAAACTACTGTTCGACGTTTAAATTATAGTGTAGCATATTTCACTGTAAACCAATTTACTTTTCACGTTTGGCTGTACTGTTACTATCACCCTATTTCCTTGTTTTGTTCTTGTTTTCTTGAAATCAGAAACCCAATAATAGGAGACACTTGGCTGTAGCGACTTAGGTGCTGCTCTACATTCCAAGAACTCGAAAAATCGCTGTGAGATTAGTCCCCAAACTCGCGCCGATTCGTATGTGCTATAAATATGAATCTCAGTTATAATGTTAGTTATTGGTTAAGGTGGTGGTCGTGATGAAGTTTGGTGAGGTGAGTCATGTGACTCAATAATTTCACTGTCATGATATACGAATGTGAAACTTAACGTAGAAGGGTGTTTAACCAACTCCATCTAATCTCATCACTTCGATCATGCTACACACTGGCCAGCAGTTAAAGCAATTTCCGAATACTAACTCTTTTTCATACTTCGTTATTTCGTCTGTCATTTTAGGAAGTTTGCTTAGTCTTATAATAGCGCCCTCTCCACTGCGTCCAGATGTCTGCTATTGTTCCCACAGCTCCTATCACCCCTCAAATGAGCTCTATGGGAGACCGTCTAGCTGTGCTCGAGCTAAAAGATGGTAATATGCTTGTGGGGTACTCCTTCGGAGGTAGCAAACCTACCGCAGGTGAACTAGTTTTCCAAACTGGTATGGTTGGTTATCCTGAATCTATTACCGATCCTTCATATGAAGGTCAAATTTTAGTCATTACATACCCATTAGTTGGTAACTATGGTGTTTCCGATGCTAGTTTAAAGGATGAGTTACTCGAGCAGTTACCACGTTATTTTGAAAGTAACAGAATTCATGTTGCAGGTCTAGTCATTGCACATTATACGGAAGAATTCTCTCATTGGTTAGCTAAATCCTCTTTGGGCGATTGGTTGAAGAGGGAAAATGTTCCTGCGGTCTATGGTGTAGATACTAGAACTTTGACTAAACACTTGAGGGATTCTGGGTCTATGCTAGGTCGTTTGGGGCTTCAAATTGAGGGTTCTTCTGTTGATTTAACCAAACCACAATGGAAGGACACATTTGAATTTTCAAGCTGGGTTGATCCTAACGTAAAAAATTTGGTTGCTGAAGTTTCGATTAAGGAACCCCAGCTTTATGTTCCACCTGCAGATAAGGTAGAATTGCAGAAAGGTCCAGATGGTAAGGTTTTGAGAATTTTGGCTATAGATGCTGGTATGAAATATAATCAGATTCGTTGTTTTGTCAAACGTGGTGTCGAACTGATGGTTGTTCCCTGGAATTACGACTTTACCAAGGAACATTATGATGGGCTGTTCGTTTCTAACGGTCCAGGTGATCCATCGGTTTTGCATGAGATAACCTCGAGATTACATGCTGTACTTGAGGCAAAAAGGACACCAGTTTTTGGTATTTGTTTAGGTCATCAACTTTTGGCTAGAGCTAATGGATTCTCTACCGTAAAGATGAAGTTCGGTAACCGTGGTCAGAATATTCCGTGCACGTCTACAATCAGCGGTAAGTGCTATATTACGTCTCAAAATCACGGTTATGCTGTTGATGAAACATCTCTAACAAATGGTTGGAAGGCTCTGTTCACCAACGCTAATGACGGTTCCAATGAAGGTATTTATCATACTGAATTGCCCTATTTCTCAGTGCAATTCCACCCTGAATCTACACCAGGTCCTAGGGATACCGAGTTTCTGTTTGACACTTTCATCCAGGCTATTAAAGACCACAAGGCTTCGGGTATATTACAGCCTGTAAAATTTCCGGGTGGTGATATCGAGGAAAATAGAAAGGCACACCCTAAAATTGACGCCAAAAAAGTATTGGTTCTAGGTTCTGGTGGGATATCCATTGGTCAAGCAGGTGAGTTTGATTACTCTGGTTCCCAAGCAGTTAAGGCTTTAAGAGAAGAGGGTATCTATACTATTTTGATTAATCCTAATATTGCTACTATTCAAACTTCCAAAGGTTTGGCTGATAAAGTCTATTTCTTACCTGTCACAGCAGAATTTGTGAGGAAGGTCATCTTACATGAACGTCCTGACGCTATTTATGTCACCTTCGGTGGTCAAACTGCCTTATCTGTTGGGATTGAAATGAAAGACGAATTTGAAACATTGGGTGTAAAAGTATTAGGTACTCCTATCGATACAATTATTACCACTGAAGATCGTGAAAGATTTGCAGCCGCGATTGACGAAATTAATGAAAAATGTGCCAAATCTAGAGCTGCTAGCTCTTTGGAAGAAGCGCTACATGCTGGTAGAGAAATTGGCTTTCCGGTTATTGTTCGTGCTGCCTATGCTTTAGGTGGTTTGGGCTCTGGTTTCGCTGATAATGAAAAGGAATTGATTGACCTATGTAACATTGCATTTGCTTCATCCCCACAGGTTTTAGTTGAAAGATCCATGAAAGGCTGGAAAGAAGTTGAATACGAAGTGGTCCGTGATGCTTTTGACAATTGTGTTACAGTCTGTAATATGGAAAACTTTGACCCACTAGGTATTCATACAGGTGATTCTATCGTTGTTGCTCCATCTCAAACACTTACTGATGAGGATTATAACATGTTAAGAACTACTGCAGTTAACGTCATCAGGCATTTGGGTGTGGTTGGTGAATGTAATATACAATACGCTTTGAATCCATTTTCTAAGGAATATTGTATTATTGAAGTTAATGCTCGTCTATCTCGTTCCTCTGCACTGGCATCTAAGGCAACCGGTTACCCCTTGGCTTATACTGCTGCTAAGTTAGGTTTAAACATTCCATTGAATGAAGTTACCAACTCTGTTACCAGATCCACTTGTGCGTGCTTTGAACCATCTCTAGATTATTGCGTTGTTAAGATGCCAAGATGGGATTTGAAAAAATTCAATCGAGTCTCTACTCAATTGTCTTCTTCTATGAAATCTGTTGGTGAAGTCATGGCAATTGGGCGCACATTCGAAGAAGCTATTCAAAAGGCTATTAGATCCACAGAGTACAAGAATTTAGGTTTTAATGAGACTGATTTAGATGTTGATGTCGATGTTGACTATGAATTGAATAATCCTTCTGATTTGCGTATATTTGCTATTGCGAATGCTTTTGCTAATCTTGGCTATTCTGTTGACAAAGTCTGGCAGATGACCAGCATTGATAAATGGTTTTTGAACAAGCTTTATGGTTTGTACAAATTCTCTAGAAAAATTGCATCTTATGGTGTTAAGGAAAACCTTCCACCTATTGCATTGAGGCAAGCTAAACAATTAGGTTTTGATGATAGACAAATTGCCAAGTTCTTGAACTCCAACGAAGTTGCTATTCGTCGTCTAAGAAAGGAATTGGGTATTACTCCATTTGTGAAACAAATTGACACTGTTGCGGCGGAATTTCCAGCTCATACCAATTACTTATATATGACTTACAATGCTGCGGCACACGATGTACACTTTGATGATCATGGTGTTATGGTGTTGGGTTCTGGTGTTTACCGTATTGGTTCTTCTGTCGAATTTGACTGGTGTGCTGTTACCGCTGTGAGGACCCTGCGTGCTAACAAAGTTAAGAGTATCATGGTCAACTATAACCCAGAAACAGTATCTACCGATTATGATGAGGCTGACAGGTTGTACTTTGAAACTATAAATTTAGAAAGAGTCTTGGACATTTATGAAGCTGAGACTTCCGGAGGTGTCATTGTCTCCATGGGTGGTCAAACTTCTAACAACATTGCGATGTCGCTGCATCGTGAGAATGTTAAGATTTTAGGTACTTCACCAGAAATGATTGATGGTGCTGAAAACCGTTATAAGTTCTCTCGTATGCTGGATCAGATCGATGTGGATCAGCCTGCTTGGAAAGAATTGACTTCTATGAAAGAAGCGGAAGACTTTGCTAACAATGTAGGCTATCCGGTGTTGGTTCGTCCTTCTTATGTCTTGTCTGGTGCTGCTATGAATACTGTCTATTCTAAAGCCGATTTGGAATCTTATTTAAACCAAGCAGTTGAAGTTTCCAGGGATTATCCAGTGGTAATCACTAAATACATTGAAAATGCTAAGGAAATTGAAATGGATGCTGTAGCCAAGGATGGTGAATTAATTATGCATGTTGTTTCAGAGCATGTTGAAAATGCGGGTGTTCACTCAGGTGATGCTACGTTGATTGTTCCTCCACAAGATTTGGATCCTGAAACTGTCAACAGAATTGTTGTCGCCACCGCGAAAATTGGTAAGGCTTTAAAAATCACTGGTCCGTACAACATTCAATTTATTGCCAAGAACAACGAGATTAAGGTTATTGAATGCAACGTTCGTGCCTCTCGTTCCTTCCCATTCATTTCTAAGGTGGTCGGTGTCAACTTGATTGAAATGGCAACTAAGGCAGTAATGGGTTTGCCAGTTTCTCCTTACCCAGTTGAAAAATTACCAGATGATTATGTTGCTATTAAAGTGCCTCAATTTTCTTTCCCTCGTTTAGCGGGTGCTGACCCTGTCTTGGGTGTTGAAATGGCATCAACTGGTGAAGTTGCTTGTTTTGGGCATTCCAAATATGAGGCGTACCTAAAGTCCTTGCTTTCAACTGGTTTCAGGTTACCTAAGAAGAACATCCTGTTATCTATCGGTTCTTATAAGGAGAAGCAAGAATTGCTTCCATGCGTCTTTAAGCTTTACAACTTGGGCTATAAGCTGTTCGCAACTGCCGGTACAGCTGATTTTATTGCTGAGCATGGTATTCCAGTACAATACGTTGAAGTTTTGAATCAAGAGGATGAAGAAAAAGCTGAATATTCTTTGACGCAGCATTTGGCAAATAATAAAATTGACTTGTATATCAATTTGCCATCTGCAAACAGATACCGCCGTCCCGCTTCTTATGTTTCTAAAGGTTATAGAACTCGTCGTATGGCTGTGGATTACTCTGTTCCTTTGGTAACGAATGTTAAATGTGCCAAGTTGTTAATCGAAGCACTTGCAAGACGTTTGCCATTAGATGTTTCTGATCGTGATGCTCAGACTTCTCATAGAACAGTAACTTTGCCAGGTCTTATTAACATTGCCACTTTCGTGCCAAATGCTTCTAATATTGTTGAAGGTCCTGCAGAATTGAAAGAAACAACTCGTCTTTCTTTAGAGGCGGGTTTCACGTATTGTCAAATTATGGCGAGAGCTATCTCTGGTCCAATCATTTCAGATATGGTTTCTTTGAGAGCTGCTCTCTCTACTGCCCAAGCTTCTACTTTTACTGATATTTCTTACACAGTTGCTGGTACCGTGAACAATACGGAAACTGTAGCTCAAACTTCCGGTGATGTTAGCTCTTTATTTTTGCCTTTCCGTGAGTTAACAAACAAGGTATCTACTGTTGCAGAATTGTTGAAGAACTGGCCAACGGGTAATCAAATTATTGCAGAAGCTAAAACATCCGATTTGGCCTCTGTAATGTTGTTGACTGCATTACAAAATAGATCTATTCACATTACTGGTGTTTCCAATAAAGAAGATTTGGATTTAATCATCACCGTCAAAGAAAAAGATCCAAGATTGACTTGTGATGTTAACATCCATTCCTTGTTTGTTTCTCAAGACGATTATCCAGAAGCTTTATTTTTGCCAACCAAAGAAGATCAGGAATTCTTCTGGAGGAACTTGGACTCCATTGATGCATTTTCTATTGGTGCGTTACCAACTTCGTTGGCTTATGTCACTGGTAACAGGGTAGACGTTGGTTTAGGTATCAAAGAATCTCTACCACTACTATTATCTGCCGTTGATGAAGGTAAATTGACTATCGATGATATTGTTCAGCGTCTACATGACAATCCTGCAAAGATCTTTAACATTCCTGAACAGAGAAATGTTATTGTGGAAGTCGATTTGGATTATTCTTTCAACCACACCAAGAGATGGTCTCCATACACCAAGGGTGGTTTGAATGGTGGTATTAACCGTGTTGTTATCAATGGAGAAACTTTTGTGTTGAGTGGAGATCTTGTTGTTCCAGAAACAATGGGCAAAGTGGTTGTTCCTAGTAAAGCTGTTCCAAGTACTCCTTCTGCTCAAAATGATACACAATTGAATATGCAGTCCACGAAAAGAAGATTTTCTTTTTCTAATGAAAGACGTGGATCTAGTACCAGTCTTGATGGTTATGAAGAATATAACCAACCTCTCGAACAAAGGTTGATGTCTTCAAGGCCACCAAAGGAATTAACTGCACCTGGTGCCATTCAAAGTTTGATACGCAGCAATAACCCATTTAAGGGTAGACATATTTTGTCTGTTAGGCAATTTAAGCGTGCTGACTTCCATGCATTATTTGCTGTGGCTCAAGAATTAAGGGCTGCTGTTGAACGCCAAGGTGTTTTGGATTTGATGAAATCCCGTGTTCTAACGACTGTTTTCTTTGAACCCTCCACTCGTACATCATCCTCTTTCATTGCCGCTATGGAACGTCTTGGTGGTAGAACTGTTCATATCAATCCTGGATCTTCCTCTGTCAAAAAAGGTGAAACTTTACAAGATACTATAAGAACTCTCGCCTGTTACTCGGATGCTATTGTTACTCGTCACGCTGATGAGATGTCGGCACACACCGCTGCTAAATACTCACCAGTACCAATCGTGAATGGTGGTAATGGTTCACGTGAACATCCAACTCAGGCATTCCTAGACTTGTTCACTATTCGTGAGGAGTTGGGTACTGTAAATGGTATTACTGTTACTTTCATGGGTGATTTGCTCTATGGTAGACCGGTACACTCCTTGTGCCGTTTGTTACAACACTATCAAGTGAGAATTAACTTGATTTCTCCTGAAGAGTTGAGATTACCTGCTGCGCTACGTAAGGAGTTGGCCGATTCTGGTCTTCTAGGTGTTGAAAGTGAAATTTTAACTCCGGAGATCATCTCTAAATCGGATGCACTGTACTGTACAAGAATCCAAAAAGAAAGATTTGAAAACAAAGAAGAATACGAACGTTTGAAGGATGTATACATTGTTGATAATAAGATGTTGTCTCACGCTAAGGAGCACATGGCAGTCATGCACCCATTACCTCGTGTTAATGAGATTAAAGAGGAAGTGGATTACGATCACCGTGCTGCTTACTTCAGACAAATGAGATATGGTCTTTTCGTGAGAATGGCGTTATTGGCAATGGTTATTGGTGTCGATATCTAATCTTATCCAATAATTGGTCTTTCCAATTGGTTGATGTATGAAATGAGTAGAAAGTTCATAGTGGGGACTAAAGAATTTTCTTATCATTATTATAATTTTTATGTCATACTGTTGACCAACCATTGACTAGCTCTTCATTAAATAACTTTGTATATTAGAAGATGTAGAACAAGTTTTAGATTTTAACGTTGAATAAATGATGTAACCGCTATTTAAATAGATTTTATTTTAAATACTTGTTTGGGCCGAAAGTCTTATGACTTCCATTTTGATGCAATTGAACTCATGTTCGGAATGTTGAAGCTAGAAAGATATTGAACCTAGTATAAACTAAAGCGATCAACGGAGCTTGATTCAACAGAATAGATGTTAGAAACTATAGTATTTAAATGTTGAAATTAGAACTGACTAAAAGAATCGTTCCTAATGTTTTTTCCGTTATAGTAGCTAGAGGGTTTCATGCCAAAAGGCCTTGTCAAGCAGATTGGATGGCTAATAATGATATTCTTCTTAATGCTACAGCTGCTATAAAACGTAATAAGGAGAAAACTCAACAAGGGTATTTGCACGGTACTTCAGCTGATGAAGTCTTCCGTCAAGTTAATTTGAAGCAAAGATCGAATTACAACAAGAAACCTTTCAAAAAACCCAGAAGTATTGTCATTAAGTGGTCAACTGGATCGGATAGAGCTAAAGATGCTGCAAATTCAACTGTATCAAACATTTTTCGGATGAATATGGAAGGAACTGTCGAAGTAATAAACTCAAAGACACACAAGGTGGAACAAACTAATATCAGAGAATTTGCTAAAGGTCTTGATTTAGATGAAGTAGGGTTGAGTATTGCTGATGTGAATCAAATTAATGAAAATATGAGTATACCACTCATTAAGTTGGTGGAGGCCAGAGTAGCTCTTAAGAGGTATTCTGATGATATGGCAAAACAGAAGGAAAGGGAACTTATGGAGATGGGTGTTATAAAAAGACCTATGAAATCTTCGGAATCAGATAAGGTTGAATCTACGGTGAAAAGACTCAAGATTTCTTGGGAAATTAAACCAGATGATTTATGTAGACAAAAGGCACATGAAATTGTAACTCAATTGAAGAAAGGGTTTAAAGTTTTCATCTACATCGATAGCAAGAATTCAGGTGGGTCGAAGAATTGGTTAGATTGTTTTGAGAATTCTTTGCCACAGGAAACCACATTATCTAAAAGAGAATGGGAACAGAGAAGTTTTATTGTGGATAGAATTACTGAAATAGTCGAAGAGTATTCAATCCAACCACAAATAGAAGGTACTTTCGAAGATAAAATGATGATAAAATTAGTTCCAAAACCTTTGAAAAGTCAAAAGGTGGACAAGAAGGCTCTTAAGGAACAGAGGAAAAAAGAACGGCAAGAAAAATTACAAAAAAGGATCGAGAAAAGCAAAAAGAAATAAACGTATAAAATTTTGTCATTCGTGTAAATATCTTTATTCTATATTTTGTATATATGTATCATGAAATTAGAACCATTCCTGTTAATTGATCTTTGCCCTCTAAAACGCCGTAATTATATTGAGGTACCCCAATGACTAATTTATCTTGTGGTCCTAGTAAAATACTTTTTCCATAATTTCCAAAACCTTTTTCATTTATGTCTGTTCCACTAACCGTCAAATGTTTTCTAGGATCTATGATTAGAAAGTGCTGCTTCCACAATTCAGCAGCCTTTGTAATTTGCGTCATTGGTATCTTCCAAATGGCGCCTAAACCTTCTAGATAACCTGGAGAGGAGACATATAGCGCCTCGTCTTTTGAGCTATATTTCATATCTGTTCCAAAGCCAATGCTGTATGGAATGGCATATAATTCAACTGGTACTTTTACTTTCATGTACAGCCTTATGAAACCATAAACTTCTTGATATATGAAAATGGTGCTAAAAACATGTTGAGATATGCCCACAAAATGTTTACCTTGATAAGTCCATGATATAATCGTCCTACCAAACATTCCATGCTTTTGAGAGGGTACAAGCATGAGTCGACAAAGATGTCTGTTATTGGCCAATTCTAACTCGTCACCCTTTAGTATGAATCTCGGTAATGACCTTGAATTCAGTCCAGCTGATGAATATACAAGTACGACACCTAAGCTTTGACAAGCAACATAAAGAAATTTGGAATCCGAGATTTCAACAGCTGATCCAAAATGTTGATACGGCTGAGACCACCAACCTCCCTTGAGAACTGTTATTGAGGAATCTATTAAAATAGTAATATCATTTATGGAACGTCCTTTTCTTAAATGTGGAGCAATATTTTGGCCAGGAACGATTACAACGCAACCCTCTTGGTCCTTTCCATGACACCACCCAGATAAAACTAAATCTGGGATTCCATCACCATCAATATCGGAAACCTTAGTCACTTCTAATCTATTGACCCTAGATTTAGGTGTTAAATGTACTTTTAACACCAAAAAATCATCATGGTAAAAATAGATATTATTTGAACTTTGTTCCGAAATAATTAAGAAATCTGTGTCTTCGATTTGATATAAGTGGATTTTAGTACCTATCATAACAGTTGTAGGATTGGAAAAAATTTCGACATCACTTTCTTTACTCTTCATGATTTCTTCCCACGAAACCAAATATACAGATCCATGTCCGTTCTCTAAAGGCGCACCGATTGCCAAGTAGAGTTTATTATCATTCTTGAATTTTCCTAGTTCTAAACTTGTGCCCAGATTTGACAAGGAGCGTTCTGTTGTGATCTTAATAAGGGTTTTACGTCTCTCAACGGTAATCACGCTTGTTGCAGATGCAATTCCGATTTCATAGGCTGGCGGCAAATTGCCACACAGTCGTACCTCCCCCAGTGAATTTCCTCGGTTCTTATAATCGAATAGATTGTATAGGTTAGGTAAACAATGTCGCATCAATGAAATAAGATTAAATTCACCACCAAGCCAATGTTCTTGAATCATATCACGAGCTCTTGGGGAGATTTGATAGGCGGTATTTAATACCTGATCTTTGTTTTCCAGAAGTGTCAAAACCTCACCAATGGATGCTAGAAATCCTCTCCGTACACATCTTTGTAATTCTTCATAATTCACCTCAATACTTTCAGCTCCTGCACACTTGACTAAATCCAACATATCTTCTTCCTTGGGCACAGACCATTTACTTCTGGTCAGGAACTGCCAATTATCATCATGCAAATCCCTAATAACATTTCCTAGTACAATAAAATCACCCAGAAAATCTAAAAAGTTGTGAGCTTCCTGGGTTCTACCGTTAAATTCAGTGTGTGACAATACTTCAAGTAGCCCTTCAGATTTGTAACCACTGACAAGTGAATGCCACGATGAATCAACGATTTGATGTGTGAATATGCCGACCAAGAAGCTTCTCAGTTTCAAGGCATCCTCACATTGTGGATTGTCTTCGTATTTGTTATGCCAAAGTTCAACAGCACTAACCAAAAACTGAGGCCAATGAGTAGCTTCTGCGAAATCGTGCCATTGCTTGCTAGGCTTGCATGAATAAAACGCATCGGGGAAAAATGCACCAGCCTTTAACCATGGTTCATATTTTCTGTCCAATTCGAACGTGGCTCGAGCCAGGTAGATCAAGTGTGTGTTAATGCCAGCTCCATGACCTTGCCAACTTTGAAATATCAATACTAGTAGTAATGTTACAGCTAGCCAACTACTAACGAACTTCATTGAAATTCACGTATTTCCTAACATCATATGGAGTGTATAGTACTTGCTTTGTTTTTGACATAAGGATAGTTTGACGGTATGTTCAACAATTTTGATGTAGTGTATGCAAGAATTGCTACGTTTGAAAGTAGTGTGTTTTAAATAACTTCCTTAAATAGTTGAGAGGTAAGAAGCAGATTTAATACTAGTGTTATTGGATCAATTAAGTGATGGTAGAGGCTGTCCAACTGCCGTGGTGGTGGCAGGAGCTCTGTGAGGCTTCTACGGTCATTTCTTTGGTAATAACCGTATATGCTATTACTATGCATTTTCTCAATTACAGGAAACCACATGAACAAAGGTTAGTGGTGAGGATTCAACTGATAGTGCCCGTATTTGCGGTCACAAGTCTCGTGGCAATTAAATTTCCAGAACCTTGCCAGTTTTATTTGGATCCAGTTAGGGAAGTGTACGAAGCATTTGTCATATATACATTCTTTTCGCTGTTAGTATTGGTTCTTGGAGGTGAGCACCGAATAATTACAGAGATATGCCTATCTCATAGGCCATCTACACATGCAATCCCCTTTTTCGGTCGATATTTAGGCAAGATTGATTTATCCTATCCGGAGGATTTTCTTATGGTGAAGAGAGGTATACTACAATATGTTTGGTTTAAACCGTTTTATTGCAGTTGTAACTTGTTATGTTTGATTTTTGATTTCTCCAGTTTAAATGTAATCCTAGTGGTGATTTATAACATTTCAGTTACATGGTCTCTCTATAACTTGGCTATTTTTTGGAGATGTCTTTACGAAGACCTAAGGCCATTTAATCCATGGGGTAAATTCCTATGTGTTAAAGTTGTAATATTTGCATCTTATTGGCAATCGATGGTTATTATGATTTTGGATTCAAAAGGTATTATTAACGGTGGTAGCGCTGGGTTTGTCTACCAAAATGGTTTACTGTGTATGGAGATGGCGGGATTTGCAATCTTACATTTAATTACGTTCCCCTGGGACGAATATTCACCTGCTGTGATGCCGCACTGTGCCAGGATGAATTACATTTATGCAATTAGGGATTGCTTTGGTGGACGTGACCTGAAATCTGATTTTGGTAAAACCATAAGAGGCCAGTCATATTATAACTGTAGAAACTTTGATCCTGCAGCTGATAGTGCGGTAATTGCTAAAGCAGACGCTGATTCCAGGTTAATTCGGATCACACAGGGGCTAAGGTTTGAAAATCGAGGTCAAGATAGGCATTGGATTGGATATGGGAGCACCAGTAATCGAGGTAATAGTGGTGGCAGTGGAAAGCGAAGATCTTCAGTAGAAGAGGAGCCATGGGACAATGCTATTGTTACCCATAAATATTTACCAACGGATCCAAACTATCCTGTTTCTGCCGACTTGACCACGAGGCATTGTAATAGCAGAAGCATGAAGGATTTGAGAAGAAATATCAACAGCAGAGCTTCTGCAGTATGATCATGTAACGATAATAATAACGACAATGTAACAGTAATACGAGGGAAACATCAGGGGTTTTAAAAAATTATAATTTACATAAAGATTATTTGCACAATTAAGAGCGTTTGAGTAGACAAGCAAAAGATTTACAAGAGAATGACGATGCTTATGTTACTGAAACGCCTGAGAAGGCACACACAACTAAAAGTCTCCTATGAGCACACCTAATGTTTTGCAGTTAAGTGCGCAGGACAGTGCCTCATCCTAGTAAGAAGTGTTTGGCACATTCGTAAGCGGTCCATGAGATAGCCGTTGCAGGCATGTTTGCAATAATTCTTGGTTTTAAACCACGCTGGAAACCTTTCAAACCACGTAGTTCGTAGATTGCCTTTGTGGCCTTCGTAAAAGTATCTGCCTTTCTCAAAATTTCATGTGACACACTTTCACTACCTCTAACCTGTAGAACAGTCTTGATACAATCCAACGGAGTCGTTATGGCGGCACACGCAGCACCACTTATACCACCACAGAGACAGTGAACTAATGGGTTGTAAACGTTGCTAGGATTGAAAATCTTGGTAGAAGATTCATAAATGACAAAATTCATGGCTGCAAACGGAATATTCATCACGATCGTCGTTGGGTACGAGTAGTAAAAAGCTGCTAGACCTTCCCTCTGATATATTCCTTTTGCAACTCTATGCATTGGAGTTACCGTATTTAACTGCATTCTCTGCTTTATGGTGTCGAATGGGTTCATCAGAAAATCGGCCGCGACAGTGGCTGCTGTACCACTTAGTGCTGTTTTTAAAGGCTGGTGAGTTTGGTAATCTCGGCGGTCGATTAATTGCGATTTTGTAAACTCATAAGTAGCAAAATAAACTGCATGTGCCGGCCCTGCACCTAATATTACTGACTGGACACCTTTCCAGAGTGCCAAAGAACCTTCCATTGTGGAAATTTTGGAAATCTGTGCTAGCATCCCCGTGGACATTGACCCTGTAGCCGACTGTATCCGGGTTTTCAAGGCGTCTATGGGGAACATAACCGAATGTTCCATTATACCGGCGAAGGCACCTGCCATCAACTGGCAATGTAATGGCGCATCTGGTGGAAGTGATTCGTAATCTATTTCTTCAGTTGCAAGTGAAACTGGTTCGGGAGAGTTCATAATGCTAAATTTCGGCGTTCCTAATCTCTATAACTTTACTGTCGATTCCTTTACCTTGTATTGCGCTGTACTGTTTTGTATTGTACTATTATAATACTACCAATTCTATTCCAATTCTATCAAAGGGAACCAAATATAAGCAGACAAAACTATTGGATATTTGAAGATTGAGAAAATTCGATTAGCACTGATTCAAAATGATGTAGCTGTAGTATCGATCTCGGCATGAATATCCTGCGCCAGCTGTTTAGAAAGACGTACGTTCTGGTATTTTTTCAGTCTTTTTTTTTTGTTTTTTCAACTCACTGCAAAGAATAAGGCTAACCGTATAAAAGTATTCGTTTAATCAGTTTACACCCGTATATTTGATGAGTACGACAGAGGTAAGTGCAAAAAGGTGGATGTAGAAATGCGTGTATATATATATATGCTTGTAATGGCTTTAGATAATAATTCCTTAAAATTTGTTCTTATTCATACCAATATGATGAATAAAAGAAAGGCCTGAAGAGTTATGACTCTAAGGTTGCCTGTCACGGTACGTCGTCAGAAACTCAATCTTGATTAGTAAGTTCGGTAAAGGTTCGAAAACTCATATATAATAAACAGTTATCTAGACTCGAAAAAGCTCGGAGAAAGCAGAGGTAATTTCTTTTTTCTGTATCGGAAAGGATTTTCCTCCGATTTCTTCGAGAAATTTACTTTTTTGGAAAGTTAACGCCCTTTTGGGAATGGATTAATGCATAGAATGTTCTATACTGCATTAGCGCCTAGGTAGCATATCTATGTAAATGATTCAGTAATTGAATCTATGAAAATCCTGTAATATTCAATAGGTTGAAAGCTTTAAAAACAGTTGGGCACGCAAATAGCACTACTGGAGGTATACCAGCGTAAATGAAATATCTCCCGACGATGTCAATCTTAGCTTCACCTATAAAGGGAGGACACTCGAGAGAATTAACGTATTTGGCACGTTCTTGCTCCTTTGCCTGGCGATCGTCTTCCATTCTCAATACGTGGATTAAGAATGAATAGACCAATGGCTTACTCAAAACGTATTTCCAGATTATTACTATCAAACCACCTACCATCAATCTACCAACAAAGAGGTCGGGAGCATTTCCAATAGTCATACCGTACGTTACATCGATGCCAAGCTTCTCCCAGGCCCATCTACTGACTTCGAGACCGCTAACCACACCTACAAATGCTACGCTATCAGTAAAGCAGGGGCATTCATCGATGGGTCTCACGTGTTTCAAAAGAATGGTCAACCCCCATGTGACGCTCAGAATTGGGAACCACCAGTAATCACCACAGTGGAAATTGACCAGTAGTTTGTTGGCAGCAGCCCGGCCCAGCGTACAAATTACACCGCACATAATACCACTACCAACGTCTAATAGCCCGTGCATACCACAGTAAATTCTACCTATGGTCAGTGTCAAATAGTAAGCAAAGATAAGAGCGATCATTATTGCCTTTTTGGTAATGCTTGTGTTCGAATTTGTTACAATCCATAAAAGGTACAGCGAGGCACCTGTAGCGTTGGCGCAATGAGAGCTAGGGGCACCGTATTCTCTAGTGGTGTATTCACTTAAAGCAATTCTGTGTAGTGGTGGAGATCTTGGTCTTGGTAAACACCAGAAATCCTTGAGGAAACCTGACAGGTAGATGGAATATGCTAAAATGTAAACCATATCTGAGATACCTTCTATGGCACCTGCCCATGCTGGAGTTGGTAAACAAAGAATGTAAAAAGTATGAGCTGCAAATAATGCAGTCGTTGCAAAATAAATTGAGTTCCATTTGGTCTTGTATTTAGACTGCCATTTAGCTAAATATTCAGATTGGGTGTTTGTGTATCTCGTCAGATATTGCCTTGTGGCAAATCTAAAACTGGACATCTTACCTTTGAAGTGATCGGGACCATGGTTACCTGGATCCTTTAATGGATGACGCTTGAGGACATCACTGGGTCCAAGACCCATGTTTGATTCCTTGTCAGTTGTCATTATTAATTGGGAGGAGGAAAACAAACAAAAAAAAAGAATCTACGGAAAAGCAGTTGTAAATATTGAAGATCTTTGTAGTTCCATAAACTTTCAGAGAGCTACAATTGAAGACAACTTTATCTTTTCTTTATCCCTTTGACTACTGAAGGCTCGAGGTTTGTTTGATTAAGAAATTTTTTCTGTCATATTTACTTTTACTTCGCGAGGGGGCTCCTTTTCTATCTAGGAGCGGTTTTTTATAAGCAAAATTTTATAAACTTCAATAGTGATGATGTTTTACTAAAATTGATAGCGCCTGTGAGGCAACCTCTCTGGCCTCCAGAGTTTCATATTCTCTTATGGCATGGTCAGGCAAGCCTAACCATACTGAATGTGAATTTGCTGGTTCTCGTAATTCCGTTAAAAACCTTGAGAGGACATCATTATTTTGAAAGTCCGGCAGGATGCCCTTGATGATATTTGGGTCCAAGGTTTCATTTCTATTTTCTGCTGTAGGAGACTCATTGAATATCTGGCTACAAATATTTTGTACTATCAGTTGATCCTCTTCTTGATCTACCTTACCACCATAGATAATAGACCCGAGGATGGAACATATCTTACCTCTGGCATCTTCATCAGGCGACAGATCTACCAAAAACCGTAAAGCGCATGCGAAATCACGATCGTTAAAATCGTACCTTTTTGTGAATCCTATTGGTGCCAGCAATGAACGATTCAAAAGAATTGAGTGGAACCAACAAAGTGGTAGCTTCCACTGGCAATCGGGAAAGGAATTGTCGAAATACAAATCTCTCACCGTGCCTAGTATACCGGGTGATCCATCATGAACAGATCTGTAGCTCTGTCTTAAAAGGGGAGACGGTAAATCTTGACCCAAAAGATTACAAGTCATGAATATTCTTACGTTTTCTGACGTTTGCTCCAATTTCTTTGTTAACACAGACTTCGTCCATTCCAATGACATTTGCAAATTCTGTAGGAGGATCCAGCCACCTTCATGATTACAACGATTAATTTCTTGTTCTGCATAGTTATTACTCTCTGATGATCCAAGGGGGATTACAGAAAGGTGTTGATGCCGAACATCAACCAGTTGAAAAACTTTGAAACTTGCATCAACATCCATTTCACTGGCCATAAGTATGAATCTACCGGATTTGTTGTTTACGAGTTTTTCTAGGGAAGATTGTTCCTGGAAATGTTTCTGAAATTCCAGCAGTGCAGTTTTGGAAGATTTGTTCTTCATGATTTCAACAATCCGTGACAGTGAATCTGGAAATTCCTCCTCGATAAAATCAACATTCTGTAGTTGTGGGAAATTTTCAATATACTTAAGAATTGTAAAGCTCTGCTCTTGGAATTGTTTGTCGTTATTCGAGAAACAATAGGAAAGGTACATCACAATAGCGAAAGCAGCTCTGTGTTTTTTTACCAGACATTGAGAGAATGTGGAGTAAACTTCTTGGTAAAGATTCCAAATAAGATTGAAAACTCTATTACCATGACTAGCTTTTGTTGTTGCGAAAATAATCTCATAACATTCCATGAATTGCCATATTGAGATATCGTAGAACCAGTGTAATTGTGAGACGTATTCCAGAATTGAATATAGAGTGCATGCATGGTACCCTAATGGAGCGTACAACAGCGAATATTCATTTGCTTTTTTCATGAAATCTTCAGTTTCCTTTAACTTCTTTTCAATTTCTAAAGACTCCTCTTTGAGCTTCTCCAATGTATCTATGAGTTTATCGTTTTCAAGGATATTTCCTTGTGAGTCATTTAATTCTTCTAGGAGTTTGGACTCCAGTGCTTTCAACATAATTTTATATTCACCATTTAATTTCATCAATTCATTTCTTTCTTTGTCTATTTCAGGCACTTCTTTTGAAAGCGCTAGTCTAACAGCCTTCATATCAATACTACTTTTATTCATCGAGAAATTAATTAGACGCACTCGGGACTCTACGAAATTCGGTAAAATTGCATCAGCATCGCTGGAATATAAGAGAAGCCGGAATTCAGACGAAACGTCAATCTCGTGTCCACCTATCTGAACTGTTTGGCGTCCTCCAGATGATCGGTACTCCCGGGCAATTAATTTGCTGATAATGGGATCAAAGTATTCAGCGTCTTGAATCAAAATTACACCACCAAATCTCACAGCATTTTCCAATTTTTTCGCAAATCCAGTTTCCAGAAAACTTGTAAGAGTGAACCTATTGGTGTAATATCTTGAAAAAATAGGTATCATTTGTGAACTTGGATCCAAAATATAAGGAACATTCGTGGATGTAATAACCATACTAAAGTTTTCCAGAAAAAATTCTTCGTTTGGGAGACCTAAAGCAGTCCACTCAGACCTTCTCTCAATCTCGACATTGTGTGTCACAAATTGATAATTGGCATCGAAATTAATGGCGTACTCAAGTAAAGTAGCTTTCATTTTTTCGAACAACTGCTTCCTCTGTTTTTCTACCAAAGATCCACAATAGTTCGAATAAAGTGCGGATATTAGACAGTTACCAGCAAGTTCTTGGCTGGCTTTTTTGAAAGAACCGGTACTTCGAGTCCATCTTTCCTTTTCTGACGTAAGGTTAGAAATTAATGATTTGGAACGCTTCAGTTTCTTATGAACATCACGCATTTCAGATTTTACCATTTCAATATCACGAATAATAATACTGTAGTTTTCTTTCGAAGTTTCGATACTCTCCTGTAGCTCATTAATCATGTCCTGTGCAGCCAGTAGTTTAGCTTTTGATCTTAATGCCTCATTCTCAACATTCTGGGCTTCCTTTTTCAATGGCTCTGCTTTGTTCAAAATTTCCCCATATTTAAGTTGGGCAAATACCCATTGGTAAAGTGGACCACATGCTTTACTCGCTCTATTTACCACTTCATAGGTAAAATTAGGCTTCGAAAAGTATTCAGCTTCAACAAAAGATTTCGATTCTGGTGGAAACATTGTCTCTGTATCAAAATGGATAATATCAAAAATGAATTCATCTTTACGAATAAAGTTTTGAAGTTCACGCCAAGATGTAATTTTTTGTCCCAAAACAGCACATACAGCTTCCATAGTAGTTTTGACTACTAATGGAGGATTCACCATTGATCTAATTTCAGTAAGTTGTTGCTTTTTGATATTTTTTACGCCACGCTGAGCTTCATTCATAATTGGTGCGAAAGCATCGAGTTCTTTCATAACTTGTTTTCTCCTCAAATTACTTTCTTCTTGCCTTGTTGCAAGCAATTTTTTGATTTCGACAACTGCCTCTTGCTTTCTTTCGGCCTCATTTTGCTCATATAACATTTTATCTAAAGTTTTTCTAGCTTCGCCTTCCTTTATTTGCAGTTGTTCTTGTTTCTCTAGCAGAAGTTTATTCATTTCTTTTACTTTTAAAACTGATTCATCAAGCTTGTCTAATCCGATTCTCACAAACCTTTGTTTTTCATCCAACTCTTGGTATTGACATTCAAACAAGAATTCAAAACTTTTTAGTGCATCCAAAAATGGGCCAGGGGATCGATTACCGCCCAAATTACTTTCAAAATATCTCTTATGAAAATCTAGAAAGAGGCGTATCAAGACATCGTGGGAACTCTTTTTGCATAGCATTGGCTGTATCTCATCGATTTTGGATGATTGGCCGCGTGAGACTGTGTCCAATGGTAGCGGACGAATAATAACATCTGCTATCTGGTACATAATATCATTTGACCAGTCACCCATCCAATTTATCGCGCATCTGTTAAATAAAGCAGGTGAAGTTGCCACGCTGGGAACATTTCCATTGTAGGGATCCCTCATAATAAAAATTACGTGTAAATTCTTCGCTATCTGTTGGATAAACCACTGGTACATTTCTTGTTCGGTATCCATTAACAGTCCTAAAGAATATATTCGATTCCTCAATGAGCTTATTAAATTCTCATAATCTTCATTTTGAAATAGATCAGGTATATCTGAGTTTGCTAAGAGTGTATTCATTCTTTCTAAAAATGATGGCTCTAAGATGTCCGTTTCATCAATTAGTAAACATAACCTCTTGTCATCAACACTGCATCTTAGCAATACCTCTCTTAGAAATTCGTCAAAATTAAGAATGTTGAAACCCCTATAAATATTAGGCTGAATGACCTCTATACCATTGAGCCAAGCAACAAATCTAGTCATAGTTGTTTTTCCCGTCCTACATGGTCCAATCAACATTGCATGTCCTTGTACTTGTCTTAGTACTCTGTCTATCCGAAGGAGATGAGCTAGCATATCATCATATATAATGAATGACGCCTCTACCTCTTCTTCACAGAATGTCTGAAATCGTTGTTTGATGAAGTCTCGTAACTCTTCTTTGGTTACTTTTCGATAGTCCAAAGATAACCAATAAGAAAATAACAAAGTAGATGTATTGAGGTGTATGGAAACCTGGTCGAAGAAAGAGTCATGTATTGTTTTGTGAACAATCTCTTCGAAAATATCTTTTTCTGATTGAAATATCAATTTGTCAGCAAATACTCTCCAAGCTTCGTAAGACCACATCAATGTCATAGACTCTAAAGAGGGTCTCAAACTGTTAGTTAGACCGACATAAAATCCTCTCATCCACCTTGTAAGATCTCTGGGGGAAATCACATAATGAATTTGGGGATTGCCGCCAAAATTATGCTTGTATTTTTCATATAAACTGACAGACCCCTCAGCAAATCTCTCTGAGTATCTTTTGAGAGGAGGGGTTATCTGCAAAATACCATCATAGAACACTCGATAAATATGCTTGAGTGAGGAGATTGATGGGTATGATATTTGTAGCACAGTAACATGTCTTGTGAATCTTGGTGTCATGAATATTCTTCCTGGGTCTGTCGATGGATTACAAGCACCAACCACGTGAATACGTTCCAGAGTTACCCATTTGTTCTCATTAGTTTCCCAAAATCCATTTTTCTCGATTAATTCTCTTAAAAATAAAATTGTACTTTGAGAACCATAAGCATCTAACTTAGGTAAATTGATCTCATCACAAAACAAGACGATATCTTTGGTTGGATTTTTGGGACGTAAAACTAAACCACGAGATCCGGAAGCGTAGTAGGTATGACGATTTAGTGTCTTTATAATGTGAGAAACATCCGTATCTTTTGAAAAGTTCATTCCTACTACTTGGAAATTTAGGCTTCTCTGTAAGGCATTGTTTAAAATCATTGTTTTACCAGACCCTGGAGGACCGCATAGGATTATAGACCTGTGTGCATTCAATAGTTCAAAAACGTAAAGCTCTTGTTTAATAGTTTCAATAGTTGGGATGATCACATTGGGTTTCATAACATCTTTTGCATCAAGAGAAAGCTGTGGGACGAAAGAAAAGAGGTCAACTGGTGCTAACGTCTCCGGATCGAAGTAAGTGGTTTCAGGATCCAGATTTAAGTTACTGCCGCATTTGGAAAATTCACTGATAAAATTAATGAGATCAGAGTGATTCGTCAAATCGGTGTCTCCTACGAAAGAAAGCTTTAAAATTTGATAGATCCTGACCCAAAAGAATCTTTCAAAGACTTGATCGGATGCATTTAGCAAAGCAGAACGGTATTTTTGGAGATCGTAGCTGATTAGCTTGGAAATAGTTGAGAAAATCCTAGAATTCTCATATCTCAAGATGTGATCAGCTCTTTCTGTCTGCGAAATAAGGTGCTTAATGTTCCCCTCTGAGAAAATTCCATATAGTAAGGCGCGATATCTATTTAGTAAGGAAGGACTGACTTTTGACTGAGCTTCCAATTTATCAAATGATCTTTCGAGAAGACACTCAAGGTTTTCGAATGGTGAGCACATATGTTCTGTGAACAGAACAAGTGCACATCTAGTAATGGTAGCCGGTGTAGCATGTTCTAAAGTGTCAGTTTCGAAAACAATGCGCAGATTAGAAGGAATTTCGAGTCTTTCTCCAGTTGGTAAAGTTATCAGTTTGTTATCATCCAGAGCACTGTTTAAAGTTTCAGCGTACTCCGGATCCATATCGCTATCAAAAATTACCCAGAATTTGGTTTTCTTAGCCAACTGAGAATTTTGCGTCGAAAATTGACGAATTAGGGACGTAAAAATACCGTCCTGCCACTCCAAAGTAGCTCGATTAATTGAGCCATATATTTGCTCCTTGGTTAGAGTTTTAGTATCAATAGTATAAGTAACATTTTCTAAGTTTTCTAATGCATTGATAACTTTCAAAACTATTCTTAAGGCTGTTGTCTTACCAATACCTGCTTTACCAGCAACAATTAAGGCTTGTTGAGTTTTTTGTAAATTGTAAATTTGAATACACTTTTTAATAAATTCTTCTGTGGCACTAACATTTTGTGCATGGCAAATATGTGAAAGGATTTCAACGAATTGTTCATTTTGTTCATTTATCTCTCCACAGGAAAACACTTCTTGTATGCAAGTTAAAAATGTTTTTTCATCTTCTCTGATTAGGGTAGGTAGGATGACCTGACATAAGCTTCTTACCAATATAAGTTCTTCATTGATTTCGATGGAATTATTGAATATGTCAAAGCAATTTCTTAGTGTTTTCTTTAAAGTTCTCAGGCCGAAATCATAATGTTTTTGAATGTTACATTTTTCTGTCAAAATATTGAATAATCTCACAACTTTCCTCGATAATTCTTTGGATTTATTAAAGCCCAATATGTTTAGTATAACATTTGCAATGACATCATTATCGGACTTTTTGACAGAGAATTCCCGGAATTTTCTTTTAAGGTTCTCTGGGAGTCTTGATCTTCCAGCATAATGAGGATTTAAAGTTATGAAAAGTGCAGTTGTGTGATTAAGAGTAGCACTAGTACCCATTAAGTCGACTTCGTGCTTGCCTGTAGCCAGAGCATTCTGTACAATTTCAACTTGACCTGATACAGCACTCATGATATTTTCATTTAACCTGTTAAATTCATCAAAACAACCCCATGCGCCAACTTGAGAGATACCCATCATCAATCTTGCCATAGATTGGAAATCATAGGAATCATCACAGTTGAAAACCACTACAATTCTCCCAAGGTTTTGACCAAGGGATTTTACTGTTTCCGTTTTACCCGTACCTGCAGGACCAAAGAAACATCCACCATATTTTTGGTGTAGGGCTTCAGATAGTGCAATATAACATTTTTGTAGTGTTGGAGTGTACACTAAGCGTTCTGGAATACCTATGTAAGCAAATCCGTATAGGTCAATTCTGCCAGCTAAAGAAACAGATATTCTTTCGAGCAGATCTCTCTTAGGGTCGTAAAAGAATTTTTGAGTGTTAAACCATATTAATCTCGCTTTCTGAAGATTAGTGTTGTTTAAGGTATGAGTAACATCAATAAAATGTAGACACTCTACTAGAAGAGATCTTACCTTTTTTTTTTCTATGGACCTAGAACAAATCTCTAATTTAGCTCTGAGGTCTGCTGTTTCTCTTTCCATGGCAGCAATCAGCTGTTGAAAAGTATCCTTATTAAGGGATTGATTAATTCTGTCAGTCCAAAATATTTGCCAAGAAAGAAGCAGCGTTTGAAAGATATGTAAATCGAAAAGTTCGCTAAAATGAACACCTTCGTTCAAAGAGCATAGGCATGTTGAAACGTTTTCCGCTATAGTCAAATTTAATTCGTTATCTAACTGTGATAACCATTCATCACATCTTCTCGATGAAATATTTATTTTTCGATTTAATTGAACGTGCTCTCCTTCCGACGAATATACACCTTGAATAATAGTACCTTGAAAATCAAATCCAGCGATAGTACCATACATTTTGGGCATAAATCCAACTAAATTCTCCAAATTCTCCCCTGCACCAATAAATTTCAGAAGATCATCATTCCCTAGAAAGTAGAATTTGGGAAAAAGTTTTCTCTGCTGTTCCAAGAAATCATTTAATGAACTTCTTATCATTTTGAGGGATTCTAGAATTCGCTTAAACATAAATATAGCTTCCGGGATATGAACAGAATCAATAACTTTATTGAGAGTAAAGATTCTTGTGAGGAGCGACTTGAATTCAGATGTTAATGCTTGGAATTTCGAGCTTTCAAGTGAGAGGAGATTTTGCATTTCTTTGTTATTCCCGATGACGCCAAATAAATCGAGCCAAAAAAATTGTACCTCCATCCACTCTGTTAACAGATTTGAAAGAACTGTCAACTTTTCCTCCAGGTCAAGGCATTCAGTTTCAAAAAATTTGTAATGAGTCGAATTTTTCATGGACTGCAGTTCTTCTAAATCCTCCGTACAGGTCTGCTTGAGAGAACTCCATTCCAGAACAAGTTTTAATCCACTTGGATGATTATAGGTGCTAAACTGAGCGTTTATCCAGAATGTTCTGATTCTGTTCAGAGATTTTTCTAAAATATATTCTTTCTGTGCTCGTTGCAGTAATTCCTTAATCAATGTTTCATGCGATTTCAAATTAATAGATAGTACGGATTCAAAAGAAAAAGCCGAGGAATTATCAAAGTTTCCCCTGCCGGTACTTTTGAAAAGGTAAAGCCAGTGTCTTGCTTTAAAAGATGGATCTTTTAAAATTCTTAGAAGCTCTTCTGTTCCTAAAACTTCATCTATTGTTGAGAGTAAATTATCAAAAACAGTATATTGTTTCGTTTTAACTGGCACCTTTTTCATTGAACTCTGGATGAGTCTGAAATTTTCAATATGCGCATTAATTTCGGTTTCTTCCCATGACATATGAAGTAATTTGTGTGTGTCATTCCAAAAGACCTCAAGTTCCATCCACACCTTTTTTAATTCTATAATATCTTCATGAAACGTTTTCAAATGATCCTTTATTATTATTGGAATTAACATGATCTTTGCAGAATCAGAAATAAGTTGAAGATCCGTTTTTAATGTGTTGTATGAGTCTTCAAAAATCTTTATGCTTGAAAGGGCATCTACCGGAGTCCATTCCACCGCTATTGGTTTCTCTTTCGACCAGGAAGCCAAAAGGGAAGTCTGTAAGTCTTCAACTCGTTGACCTTCGTATTCTAGTTTCTTAATAATAACTTCTCTATTCTTACTCAAAATTGCTTCTTTCTTGGTAGAGCATTCATATAGTGCTCTTAGATCTCCCTCTAACTGTTCAATAAAAAGAAATTCAGGTGGTAGTTTTTCGTGAAGAGTGTAGAACAAATTTTGGCTTTTCTTGAAGATTATCAAAAGATTTTCTCTATCAGCAAACTGTTCCTTTGCCCTATCTATCTCTCTCACTAGCTGAGACATGTTTGTGAGTGATGATACATCAAGAATGCATTGTTCAAGATGCTCTCGTTGGGAGTTTAACTCCTCAGTAAACACCTTCGACTCTTTCAAGTATAAAGATAATAGAAGGCCGCACAAATATCTAACCCAAAAACTGTATTTCTTTTGGATTTTTGAGAATGCCTCATCATATTGGAATTGGAGTATGTTATTAAAACAATCTTGGGGCTGAAAAGTAAGTAATGACGGACGCTGTTGAAGAAGGGTAGTTAGTGACTGTAAGCATTCTTCTAAACTAGAACCTAGGGTTTCCTGTATATCACTTTCTTTTAAGTACCACAACCTGTGAATTTTCTTCCAAGAAATAGTATATTTGATGAATTGCTGGTGAAGTTGATTTATCTGTCCATAAGCACCTGCGAGCTGCTGGAGTAAATCCTTTTTTAAGATACCCTTCTTTTTTTGCGCGTTGCAAGGTGTAAGCTGAGGCAAATCTATAAAGGAAATTATCAGCTCGTCTAGCTCTTTCAGCCATAAGAATTTGAGTTCTTCCGAGTTCGGTGTAAAAATAATGGAATTGTCTTCAATTCTGACTAGGACTGAATGATTATTGAATATTAAGTTTTTGAAAAACGATTTCATCTTCACCAAGAGTTCTAGTTTTAGTGATCTGTTCAATGCATTGGCAAAGGCATCATGTTGTTCAAAGCCTCGCAATGGCATCTCATCAATTACTTGTTGAAGATCCATTATTAAGTCATTTATAGTAGAAGCTTTGAATGTGCTTTTCTTTAATAGTTCAAACAAATATCCTAAGCGATCTTCTATTTTCCGTAACTTCGCAAAATCTACTAGAACCTTTGTTAGGCGGTTTTCTATAATATTTGAGATAGACTCATTTTTTATACCATCAATAATATTTTTTGGCATCGAAGTCCATGAAGTATTCATAGCCTTTAGTAATAAGCCCCATATGTCATCTATTTGCGGTTTTAGCATAATACCTGTGTGAGGACGCTTTGGTAACTCTTTGATTACAGAAATAAATGTCTGAACTTGCTCTAATAATAAAACAGCAGAAGGATAAAAGGATCTGTACGTTCTTGCAATTTTAAAGATATCATTTGGAATGTCATACCCCATGTATATCAAATTTCTAATTTCCTTGAAGACCGTTCCGAGGGAAAAGTCAAAATTCACAAAAATTTCGTATTTGTCTTTGTTATTAAAAACTTTTAAAATGGGAACATCAAGTGCAGTAGTTTTGTCTTTAAGGACATTGTTCAAATATTCTGATGAGACTTTATTAGCATTGAACTTTGATAAAATAGTATCATATTTATTCAAAAATGAGTCGCCCTCAGGTGTATCCTTCCAAGAAGGACCTATTAAGTTTTCCATTTGTTGACTTAGTGAACGCAAGTGGTTTTCTGTTATTCTACTCAGTGACACGATGGATGCAATGGGCGGTAAATCTCTTAATTTCAAGATTTGTTCAAACTGGGGACGTAAATTTAACTTATTGTCTATCAATGCTACTTCTTCATTAATCAGGGATATTAAAATTTGTTGATGGTTGACCATCATGTTTCGAAGTTTAGGGTAGTATTCCATCAATGGCTTGAAACTCAAAAAAACAGTTAATTTTTCCTTGAGATTATGTGAATGGTAAAGCTTCTCCTCACCAAGCTCAATAAGTCTATCTTCCAAAGAAGAAAGTCTTTGGTTGTAAGAGAATTTTATCTTTTTCCATTCATCATAAAAATCTGTGTTTATTTGAAAATCTTTGAGGGGCTCATAGACGAATTCTTCATCGTGTATACTTTCTTCATAGCCGATATTTTCTAAAGTGGTTTTAAATTTGTTATGTTGAATACGGAATGAAATAATTATCGAAATAATATCACTTAGTCGATTCATTGATGACTCCACACTCATAAACCCAATATTCTCTATTTTGTTCTTTCGTATCACTTCTCTAATCTGCATATTATTGTCACTCAACACATGATCCCAATTTTCAATCACATCATTTATTTCTCGGGTTAATCTTTGGAATATGTCATAAGGTATTTCGAAAACTTTGGGCATTAGTTCTAACATTTTCTCCTCTACATCTTTGGTTATTTTTTGTAAAAAAACAATAAATCTATCGACGGGATAATTTGATAATCTAAATTTTTTTAGAGATAATGCAATTTTTTTAATGGACTCTTGCACTTCTGAAAATTTCACTGATGAGTGTAATTGTGATAAAGCAATGCTGGATACGTATTGATTATTACCTTTTACCTCTCGAAGTTTTTCCTCGATACCAGTATCAGTTATGAATGCAGGTAATCCCCTAGATCTTTTTGTAAGAGCCAATATCTCCAGAGATTTTTGGACGGGTTCATCAAGTAATTGTTCCATTGTGCCTGACAAGGAATTTTCGAAGTTTGACCAAAATTTAACTTCGTCTAAAGCTGATCCTTCATCGGGGTTTCTTTGTAAAGATACTAAATTTCTTGTGGTCCTATGCCATTGGTTTGCTATACTCTGCAAAGCGTTTAAAAAATTTAGATCCTCCAGCAGTAATAAATCTATGTTTGTATTAGTTTCCACAATTTGCTTAATCGCGGGATGGATGATAAGTTCCGGTATGGGTATAGAATTTTTCAATGTTGTGAACGAAGTTGTAAGATCTTTAAATTTGCCTCTTGTGATTCGTACGGATTCCGTTGTGCAGGCAAGCTCGTTAGAATTAATTAGAGCGCTGAAAGTGGGATAAACCCCATTATTCACAATAGAAACCAAGGAGTCCGTATCTATATGACTGGGTAATGTTAAGACACTTAGTTGATCTCTTAAAGCTTTGCTGCTATAATCGAAGGCCTCTTTATTCTTCAGTATGACAAATTTAGGACATTCCCGTTTCAAATTTGAAATGTCTACTTGGATGCTGATATCTTGATTCTCTAGTATTGTAACAAAAAGTGTGTTGTAACTTTTCATCTCGCCACCTATTAAAAATAATTCGAGTTCATTGGAGAATTTGTTCAAAAAGTGTACCTTAATTTCATTGCAGCGTGCTTCAGAAAATCCAAATATCGATTGCAGGACGCCATTGATATATAGTACCAGCTCATTAACTACATTCAAATAATCGACAGACATGGATTAATTTCCCTTTGTGCCTTTCAAAAGCTCCCTTTCTTTTTATTTTTAATCGAAAGTTTCTTGCGTGTACGTGAATCTATATTTCTGTTATAGATGATTGATTATCAATAATCTTTCCTGAAGAACATGTAAACAAACCTTTACGCATACGTCCGTGTAGAATGAGGTAAGAATATCTTTTTAAGCAATGACATCTTCAAAGGAAATTAAACACCAACAATTCATGACGCATTAAAGTTGATCGTTTATTTTAATCGATGAACACTTAAAGGTTTCAGTAGTTCAATTTTGCTGTAAGCAACATGAGTCTCAGTGTAGCAGACAGCGATCTTTTTAAACCTTCACCTCCTTCCCAGCAGGGTGCTGATTTTCACAGTGCCATTTCACATGAGACTACGCCTGTTGGTGGGACATCTACTGCTTTAGAGGATAGTACTACACCTGCACCTTTTTCAAGAACTCTTTCATCAATTCCCAGTTACGAACAAGTGAAGAGGACAAATAAGATGCCTGATTGTCATCTTAAGATAGTTGTTGTCGGTGATGGTGCGGTAGGCAAGACGTGTTTGCTGATTTCATATGTGCAAAGGAGATTTCCCACCGATTATGTTCCTACTGTGTTTGAAAATTACGTGACAAAAATTCAAGGTCCACGAAATAAACTCATAGAATTGGCTCTTTGGGATACTGCTGGTCAAGAGGAGTACAGCAGACTACGGCCTTTATCTTACTCCGAGGTTGATATGTTGTTGGTTTGTTATGCTGCTAACAATTTAACTTCACTGCAAAATGTAGAGGATCTGTGGTTCCCAGAGGTAACACATTTTTGCCCTGATGTGCCTATTATGCTAGTTGGATTAAAAGCCGATCTTTATGCGCAGGATGATACTAGAAATTTGGTAGATCCAAGGGAAGCAGAATCGTTGGCGTTAAAGTTGGGAGCATTTGTACATATTCAATGTTCTGCCAAAACCAGAAGCAATGTAGAACAAGTTTTCACTACAGCAATGGATACCGCATTGCATGATATTCTGTATGAACCTGAGGACAGTTCTTCTGGAATCAGAAATCCATTCAAAAGAAAAAGTAATGCGGGAGGCAAGAGAGGTATTCGAAAGCATAAGTGCATTGTGCTTTAGAAGTTAATAGAGATGTTTTTTTTTTCTAATATTTGACCTTGTATTGTCATAATTAGACATATTTCACTGGAAGTAAGTCTAGTTTTCAAAAGGTCCATTGTATTATACCTAAATTGTGTTATAAGGGGTTCTTACATTTAGTCATTTTGTGTTGTTGAGTAAGTGATAATTTTAGTATTGAAGGATATTTGATAATAATATGGTTGTACACTTGGTAGTAAATATTTCTCGAAGGATTTTGTAATAGTCAATGGTTTTATTAATGTAATCGTGTAACAGGCAGGAAGTCTGTCCCAATGTCACACTGACGCTGAAAAGGGGATAGCTGCATTCTTTTATGAGAGCCAGGAGGTGTATATAAAAATATAAAAATATGTGGAAGTAATAATTGAAGACTGTTGGTGTTCATATTTGTCACCGTAAAAATAAATTACTCGTTTATAAATTTTAATTTGATTTTAATGATTAGGTGAGCAGTGAACACTTTGAGTTCGTATTTAGCCTTCTACCAACAAAGCCTTACATCCCCCGAAAACTTATATTCAGCTTTCAAGGGACTAATATCTATCAGGAAAACTAGCTTCCCAGGATACAGATTATTTAATGAACTGTTAGAAATATATATATAGGAAATTAATCAAAGAAATCACCTATGATATTATCTTTCTGAAATGCAGCTGAAAAATGCAGAGGAATTCAAACCAAAAAAAAAAAAAATAACAAAAAAACTAACGATTACTTCCAATATTTATACAGGAAAAAAGGTGGCTACCATGGTAATATTTTGCGTTAGTTTTATTTACTCGAAATATAGTTCATATTATACATACCCGCCCTTATCTGATCATTTGTGACGATATATTGAAATTTTTTTTTGTTTTCACTACTTCAACATATCGATAAAGCGAAATTAAAGCTCATCGCTTGGAAAAAAGCTGATCGGGTCTTCCATGATAGCTTGGAAAAGTGTAAGTAACCCGTTAAAAATTGCTCTCAAGAGTAGAATCAACTTAGTTGTTGGCTATTCTACACTGAAATATAATATGGCCGCAGTTTCCGATAAAACAATGGGAAATAGTAATAACAAAAGACACTTGCACGAATCAGCGCCAAATAGCAAACCTAAAAAGCCAAAGTTGAAAAAATATAAAGCTAAAAAAGTGGATCCTACTGCCCCCCTCGGAGTGCTAGAATTTGAAATAGATGAACTTTTGGAAGAATACAAATTGAATCGTGATCTTGTTGAGAACAACGTATCGGCCATTTTAAATGATGTTCCAAAACTCAATGGACCCATGACTCGCTCTTATCATAGGGTGGTGAATAATGTAAGAGTCCTTAGAAATACTTCTAATGGTGAAGGTATGGCACTCATCGAAAATCCTGTAGAGACAGGCAAAAAACAAATTGCCTTAATCCCATTCGGACTCGTTGGAGATGTGGTAAATATAAATGTTTACAAGACGCATCCTTACCACGTAGAAGCAGATCTACTGGATGTCCTAGAAAAGTCCCCTATTAGGAGAGATGAATTGATTACATGTAAATATTTTGGTAAATGCTCAGGATGTCAATTCCAATTTTTGACCTATGAGAAACAATTGGAATCAAAAAGAAATACAATTATTAACGCTTATAGGTATTTTGCACCCAGGTTAATAGCAGAAAAATTAGTACAAGAAGTTGGTGAAACTATTGGCTCACCACTAAAATTGGGTTACAGAACTAAGTTAACTCCGCATTTTGACGTGCCTCGTCGAAAACCGTTGATTAGTAGGCCACCATTAGGGTTTGGTCAAAAGGGTAAACAAAAATGGCGGAAAGATAATTTGGAAATAGGTGGCACTGGATCCATTCTTGATATCGAAGAGTGTCCAATTGGTACACCAGCAATTAATATGGGGATGTCCAATGAGAGGCAAAAATTTGAAACTGACTATCGAAATTATAAAAAAGGTGCAACCATTCTTTTAAGAGAGAATACAACGATACTAGACAGATCAAAAGACACCAAAGATCAACTGTTGGACGATGGCTCTAAAAACGACCAAAATGATATTTCATTTGTAGAGACCGAAGACGAGGAAAAAAATACGAAATTGGCAAAGACTTGTGTCACAAACACTAGGCAAATAGTTCGAGAATATGTGGATGGCTACACATTTAAGTTTAGCGCTGGTGAATTTTTTCAGAATAATAATTCCATTTTACCGTTGGTGACCAAGTACGTAAGAGAAAATTTACAAATCCCCAATTCAGAAACTGATGCCCCCAATTATCTAGTAGATGCTTACTGTGGGTCAGGACTATTCAGTATTTGCAGCTCAAAGGGCGTTGCGAAAGTGACAGGGGTAGAAATTTCCGCTGATAGTGTTTCATTTGCTGAAACCAATGCAAAAAATAACGGTGTAGAAAACTGTAACTTCATCGTCGGCAAAGCTGAAAAATTGTTTGAATCTATTGATACACCCAATGATAGAACTTCAGTGATCCTCGATCCTCCCCGTAAAGGTTGTGACGAGTTATTTATGAAACAATTATCGGATTATTATCCTGCTAGAATAGTATACATTTCTTGTAATGTCCATTCACAAGCAAGAGATGTTCAATATTTCCTAAAGGACACGGAAAGAGGCAAGAATTACAAAGTTGAAAGTTTAAGAGGTTTTGACTTTTTCCCACAAACTCATCACGTAGAAAGCGTATGCGTCATATCAAGAGTTTAGACGGCAATATGCCCATGTACTATTTACTTATTTATTATTATTGATAACGTACCGTTTTAAAGACCTGAGAAAAAAATATCTAGGCAGAAGACGTGGCACCGTCCGTATGAATTTCCTTAAGTACAAAACAACGATCAAGAAATAGTTAGTTAGTTGGCCACTGGTATTGTTGACTTGAACACCCATCCACTTTATGTGACTGTACTTACACACAGACACCAAGACATTTATTTAAAAAAATTTTCGATGATACGAAAGTTTTTCACCGCGCGCTGTCCATCGCCGCTTCGTCGCCAAAATGAAGTGACCTTTCTCGATGGGAATGGACCGACGCACCAACTCGACGGAACTGAGCGCTCAACTTTTGCAAATTTCACTAGCCTAATACCAATTGAAGCGCCCTACCTACAGTTTACCTCAAAATTCAAGAGGCATATTGAGACGTTACGTGAAGCCAATAAGACAAGATGGAGAACGATAAGGGCCAACTAGTACGTATTAGATGAACTTTGAATTAATCGATGTAGGCTCATCTGTTGAGCTATCGAACCGGCGAATGATGTGAGCAGGTGAATACTAACAACTGTTTTTTTTTTTTTAGGTCGAACTTTACGTTCCAAGAAAGTGTTCTGCCACCAACAGAATTATTAAGGCCAAGGACCACGGTTCCGTTCAAATCAACATTGCTAAGGTTGATGAAGAAGGCCGTGCCATCCCAGGTGAATACATCACTTACGCCCTATGTGGTTACGTCAGATCTAGAGGTGAAGGTGATGATTCTTTGAACCGTTTGGCTCAAAACGACGGTTTGTTGAAGAACGTCTGGTCTTACTCCCGTTAAGTTTACAATGTTTGTAAGTACTATTAATCATCGAATCTTCATACATATGTACGGTAACAACTTTAAAGAAACCATTTTTAATAATTGCCATGGATCTTACTGGGGATGGCCAATGGCCCGCATTTGTGTTGTACTAATATTAATCGTTATCTGGGGCTCCGATGAGACATTGCGAAGCGATAGTGGACACTATATAAAAAGGCAGTTATTAAGGGGGGGATGGATTTAAAACCAACCATTTCTCGAGATAATTTTGTATTATCGAAGAGACAGGTCACAAGTCAAGGGAACGTTGTCTAAATGAGTGAACCACGAGTAGCTATCGCTACTCTTTTGTACTCTACAGCTTATCTGCCCGGTGTCTTTACGCTTGGTTATCAATTGAAGAAACTTAGGGGCGACAGGAACGTTAATTTATTGCTTCTTGCTTCGAGAAATCTTTATCAAGAGGTCTTAACGGAACTTTCACTAGACATATTGCGTAACCTTTTCACAGAAATCATTGCTGTAGATCCCATCAAGGGCGTTTCCGACAACGATGAGAATTTAAAACTACTGAAAAGGCCTGAGTTACATTTCACTCTTGCTAAGGCAAGGTTGTGGGAATTAAAGTACGACAAGGTTCTGTACTTGGATGGTGATACTTTACCACTAAGTAATGACATCTTCAATCTTTTTGACGATTATCCGATAAACCAAAATCAAGTTGCAGGTGCTCCCGATGTCGGTTGGCCAGATATGTTCAATAGCGGTGTTTTGCTATTAGCTCCCGATGAAGAATTAGCCCAATCATTACAAAACTTTATTTCTGATAATGTTTCGATGGACGGTGCGGATCAGGGGATTTTAAATCAGTTCTTTAATGCTCATTGTAATAGAGGAATTGAAAACGTACAACAAGGATGGATACGGTTACCATTTATTTATAACGTTACAATGCCCAATTACGGTTATCAAAGTTCCCCAGCCAGCAAGTTCTTTAGACAGCAGATTAAATTAGTCCATTTTATAGGCGAAAACAAGCCCTGGAAAGGTTGGTATGAGGATGAAAACGGTTATTCTAGCCAGTGGACCAAGGTATTTTTGGAATTCCAATCTGAATATGGTCTTGCGCAGTACATAAAGGGTCTTAGACTAGAACCAAGTCCATCTGCTTGGAGAGAATCAATAGCCCACTCACAACAAGAACCAGAGAGAGTGTTTCCAGATCAAGTGGCTCAAAAGCCTGTCACTATTGCAACTGGAATTTCTACCGCTACAGGTACTGCTAATGACGGAGCCACTCACACCACTTCTATAACTCCAATTGTTCCTATTATTCCTAACATCCACACCACTTCTACTGAAACAGCCACTACTGAAAAGGAGTGTCACAATACAGGAACCGTCACCCCGGAACAACAGAGACTTGCTTCACCTGGGGTAGAGAGAATCTTCCCTGAAGACAGCTAGAAACTATAAGAAAAACATCCTCATACAACATATGTGATTGCGAATAACATCCTCCTCTTGACTAGAAATACACAGCAAAATGATATACCTGCGTCACCGTAACCTGGAGCATCCTAACTACGCAGTTGGTCTCGTCTCATCTCATCTCATCTCATCTCATCTCATCGTAAATCACCTTTCATTCACGTACTTTATGATGAGATTCAATCGTTACTAGTGATTGAAAATTTTTTTGTCAATGTACTCAAAGCCATACCGAAGCAGAGCTATAACAGCTTCTGATACTCCCTAGAGTGCACTACATATTATTTGTTATTCATTTTCAATTAAGAATAATAAACCGTTTAGTTCAATAAGATAGGGTACTATTAAATTGAATAAAGATGTCTGAAGGTATTACTGAATTGGAAGAATCTCGTATCACCACCAACTATGACAAGGTTGTCTATAAGTTCGATGATATGAACTTGAGCCAAGAGTTGTTAAGAGGTGTTTTTGGTTACGGTTTTGAAGAACCATCTGCTATTCAGCAACGTGCTATCATGCCTATCATCGAGGCTCATGATGTTTTGGCTCAAGCTCAATCTGGTACTGGTAAGACCGGTACTTTCACCATTGCAGCTTTGCAAAGACTTGATGTTAATGTTAAGGCTCCACAGGCTCTAATGTTGGCACCAACCAGAGAGTTGGCTTTGCAGATCCAAAAGGTTGTGATTGCATTGGCTTTCCACATGGATGTCAAAGTTCATGCATGTATCGGTGGTACTTCATTCCAGGAGGATGCTGAAGGTTTGAGAGATGCCCAAATTGTTGTTGGTACCCCAGGTCGTGTCTTCGATAATATCCAAAGACGTAAATTCAAGACTGACCACATCAAGATGTTCATTTTGGATGAAGCTGATGAAATGTTGTCATCAGGATTTAAAGAACAAATTTACCAAATTTTCACCCTATTGCCGCCAACTACTCAAGTTGTCCTATTGTCTGCTACTATGCCAAGGGATGTGTTAGAAGTTACTACTAAATTCATGAGAAACCCAGTTAGAATTTTGGTCAAAAAGGATGAATTGACTTTGGAAGGTATTCAGCAATTCTACATCAATGTGGAGGAAGAACAATACAAATACGATTGTTTAACCGACTTGTACGATTCTATCTCCGTCACCCAAGCTGTTATCTTCTGTAACACTAGAAGAAAGGTCGAAGAATTAACTCAAAAATTGAGAGCTGATAGTTTCACTGTTTCTTCCATCTACTCTGACTTGCCACAACAAGAGAGAGATGTCATTATGAAGGAATTCAGAAGTGGTTCTTCCAGAATTTTGATCTCTACAGATTTGTTGGCTAGAGGTATTGATGTTCAACAAGTTTCCTTAGTTATTAACTACGACTTACCAACTAACAAAGAAAATTACATTCACAGAATTGGTAGAGGTGGCCGTTTCGGTAGAAAGGGTGTTGCCATCAACTTTGTTACCAACGAAGATGTTGGTGCCATGAGAGAACTAGAAAAATTCTACTCTACCCAAATTGAAGAATTGCCAGCTAACATTGCTGAATTGTTCAATTGAAGCTAGTATATAATAGACAGTTAATGGTGTATTTTTTATAAGCTATCCAGCCCATTGATATTTTGTAAATTTTTTTTTTTAAAGTTTAAATTTCCGCCCGACCTGACTTAAGTTCGTTTCATCCCACCTCATCTCATCTCATCTCATCTCATCTCATCTCATCTCATAAGGCTAGGACGAGATTCATAGAAAACGAACAAAAGATGGTCAAGATCGATGAAAAAATTTCAACAAGAGCTTTAAGCTCTCTATTGAAGCATTGTTCTACAGATAATTCTCTTCAAAATGATAAAGACATTCAAGTAATCATTAATACTTCTAAAAAGATGGGAATAAAAAATGACCACATCCCAAGAATAATACCATTAAGAGAATCTAAACTGCGTAAACCTAAAGATCTTCGTATTCTACTGATCACCAAAGATCCTTCCACCTCCTACCGGGAAGCGTTGACCAAAGATGAATCTACCACTGATCTTTTCAAGGAAATACTCAGCGTGAAGAATGTGAAACGTCGATATAGAGGTGTCAAAACAATTCAACTTTACAAAGAGTTTGACTTAATAGTGGCTGATTTCAGGGTTCATCATCTTCTACCTGATGTATTAGGTAGTAAATTTTATCATGGTAGCAAGAAACTTCCATACGTAATACGAATGACAAGACCATCCGATAGTTCCAAGACTTCGCAAGATTGTGATCCGGTATTTGTTAGAGCTCAATTGAAAAATATTTGCAAAAATACGTGTTACGTACCCAATAGTGACAATTGCCTTGGTATTCGTATAGGACTAATAGGAAAACATAATACACGAGAGATGGTCGAGAATATTAAGGATGTAATTTCCTTTCTCACAGACAAGAGTAAAAGGCCACAAGGTGGTGTCATCAAGGGTGGAATTTCCTCAATATTTGTCAAAACAACGAATAGTCCCAGTTTACCAATATATGGTGAACAGGAATGAAATCAATGCATTAGAATTGTCTAAGAACTATTGTAAATTATATATAAATAAACGTAGCGCGTTGTAGATGAAATATGGGGAACAAAGCCCTTATTATATGCTTATTTTAACACTCAGTTATTGAAGGGTTTTGTTGATCTTCACACCCGTACATCTCATACGGCATATGCAATCCGTGAGACGCCAGCCTGTAAAATGAGAAGAATCACGATCAAGAGCCGCTGTTGAAACACATTAAATAGAATTGAAAAGCACAACTAAAAGCCGATTACAGAAGATTAATTACTCGTGATCCCCAATGACGATGTTAAAAAAACAAACAAGAAAATCATTTGTAACTATTGTATTCCCGCTAGGGTTGTTTGGGCTCTACCTTACCTACATACTGGCACTGGTATTGTCAAATTGCTTCAAGGAAAATAAAACAGAAAAGGAGCTTTTCAAGAAATCAAAGGAAGTAATTGAAAAATATCATCCACATAGAGGTCGGAATTTCAATAAAGCATTGAAATTATCGAGTAATAGTTACGATGATGAGATGAATAAATTCACCTTCCATAAAGTTCTCCAAAAGGAAAATGCCACCATGTTGATGCTGGTACGCAACTGGGAGTTAAATGGGGCACTAAAATCGATGAGGTCTCTGGAAGATAGGTTTAACAGAGACTACCACTATGACTGGACTTTTTTGAATGATGAGCCCTTTGATGATGCCTTCATAGAGGCAACTACTGCTATGGCAAGTGGAAAAACACAATATGCATTGATACCACCAGAACATTGGAATCGTCCCAATTGGATTGATGAGGAGGAATTTGATAAACGGTTACAACTAATGGAGGAAAGAGGTGTGCTCTATGGTGGAACTCGTTCCTACCGTAATATGTGCCGGTTTAACTCTGGCTATTTCTTTAGACAAAAGATATTAGAACCCTACGACTATTATTTTCGTGTAGAACCAGATGTAGAATACTATTGTGATTTCCCTTACGATCCTTTTAAAGTGATGAGACGGAATAACAAGAAATATGGGTTTGTGATTGCAATTTACGAATATGAAGATACAATTCCCACTTTATGGGATGCGGTGGAGGAATTCATCGAAGACAACAAAGAAATCGTGGATATGAAAACCAATTCGTATGATTTTATAACAGATTCTGACGTATTAGGAGTTTTCACCCCAATTGTAGATTCGAATAGTGACTACAACCTTTGCCATTTCTGGTCAAATTTTGAGATTGGAGATCTGAACTTCTTCAGGAGTGAAAAATACATGAAGTATTTTGAACATCTAGATTCTAAAGGAGGATTCTATTATGAAAGATGGGGGGACGCACCCGTTCATAGCATTGGTGCTTCACTTCTACTAAACCGTGACGAAATTATACATTTTGATGAGTTGGGCTATTATCACAACCCTTATTATACATGTCCTACTTCACATAATATGAAAATCCAACAGAGGTGCCAGTGTACACCTCATCAGAACGGTCATGTTGATATCGATCCCAATAGCTGTTTGATGAGATGGTGGAAAAATGGTGCTGGAAAAACTTTCCTCAAATATGATCAATGAACACTCCTCTTACTCTTTCCTATTATTGTTATCAATACACCGTCTCCAAATTCGACAACTCTTTGAGTATTCTTTCTAAATCGTCATCTGAAACTTTATTGTTTAAGCTGGGGATCAGGGTCTTTGCTTCATCTGCAGTATCACACGCCAACGAACCTAGCTGAGCAACTTCAAAAGGATGTAATCCAGTACTTTTCAAAAGTTGAATTACAGCACTAACCGTTTCCTGATCTCTGAATCTCGAAAAGTTTGTCAGATATTCCATAGTGTTTTTCAAATCCTTGTTATTGCTACCGGTGGTTTGCTCCAACAAAGTATCCAATGATTCCAGTTCCTTTTCTCGAGTTTCTGTATGAGCAAATTCCTCATCATTTTCATCATCTGAATTTTTTTCATCTTCATCCTCTGATTTAGGCCCACCTCTATGTTGACGTTGTGCCCTCCTGAACGATCTCTTACGTTCGATTAATGCTTCTTTGATAATTAAACGCGCCTCACTCAAATTTAGTGCCAATAATTCTTCTTCACCACCATCATGATTAATCTGTATTAGTTGAAATTCACGGCCTAATTGAAGTGTTGTAGCATTTTCTTCTTCTTCCACCTTCTTTAAACGCTTCCTGCGCGTTTGGAATGTTGATGCAGATGTATTCATTGAACTCCAATAGCTCCCTTTCAGTTAGAGGTAAATTTTATGATTTTTCACGAGTTCGAAAAGGTTATATTATCAACAACCTCAAGTGCAGTAGAATCCTTCTCGCAAACTGCTTTTATTTTTTTCAAGTTTTCATGAAAACTAGGAACTTTTATGATCATGTGAATATCACGTTATTTGATATAGAAACGTGCCATAATTGTGTCACGTGTTATTCTGACACTCCCGTGAGTCATTGTTTCATGAACCGAAAGGGGTTTTTCATTTGCATTTTGAGAAAAACTTTTTGATTAAGGAAAGTCAAAATAATTAATTCACGGTGAAAGGTAAGAGCAACAAAGTAGTATAGCGACCCGTCGATGTTTGGGATTTTGTGAATGTGTTCTTTAAAAAGCTTGGGAGCATAGGAAATATTTAGGTCATTTGATTTGGAAGAAGGTTTTTCTAAGGAAAAAAAAAGAAAAAAAGAAAAGAAGGGATCCCCAGGGTTACACATTGAAGTAGTCAATAGTTCTTTGTCCAAGGAGTTTAAAGCTTAAAGGCAAAGACGACGAAGACGAAGGAAAGGAAAAAAAAAAAAAAAAAACCAAACAAACAAGTACACCGTCAAGATAATTCGCAAGAATTCGTCGCATTCTCAATTTTTACAGCGATCTAGCGCTGTGGATGGAGTTTCGAAGAATATGTGGAACCCTCTGTATCTTAGTAGTGAGGATCAAGAACAGCTGAAGAAACAGCAACAGCAGCAGGGTCTGCAACAGCGATTGCACCATATGGATAGACGACATTCCCAATCCCAACGGATTCAGCTACAACAACAACAACAACAACAACAACAACAACAACAGCAGCAGCAGCCACAACGGCAAGTGCAGTTCACTTTTACTAATCCCTGGGGAAACAATGAAGAATTAGATCCATATTATTCTTCAACTGGTATCGGTAACACAGGACTTGAAGCCTCAAATACTAACCCGTTACTGGCAACTGAGTATGCTGGTGATGGGTTTGACCCATACAGAAGGAAATCAAGTTTAGTAATACCACCTGCAAGAGCTCCAAATCCCAATCCATTTGAGTATGATGATAGGAATACATATGCGGGTGTATATGATCCACAGCGGCAGAATCAGATTCGTAACATGTTGCTTGCCCAGCAGCAGCAGCAACTAACGGGGACACGTTTCGTTCCGTCCTCATTTTATGGTCCTACAGGGGATCTTCATAGAAGGCAAAGTGTAGCTGTTCATTATCCACCAAGTGGACCAACAAACTTAGCTTCGGTGACGAACCCTCCTGCTTTTACGCAGGCAGCTGGTGCAGCCACCAATATGATGCCATATCGTAGACTAAGTTGTTATCCACCGAGTACAAGTCCTACTGCATCTTTACAGCCTCCTTACAAGCAATTGAGGAGAGATGCTGGCACCCAAGGTCCTATGGTAGGAGCTCCTACATCTCAACAATTTAAGATACCACAGATGCAAAAATGTAATGCTAAAGCTGAATTAAAACCAACTTTAAACACAACTCCCAAATATAGGCGTGCATCTTTAAATTCCAAGACCATTTCTCCATTAATTGCATTAACAAAGGGGCTCATCACTACTTATTCATTATGTTCTCCTGATTTTTCATACCAAACCTCCAAAAATCCCAAGAGGGTACTGACGAAACCCAGTGAGGGAAAGTATAATGGTGGTTACGACAACGTTAACAGCGATTACATCCTATATGTGAATGATGTGCTGGGTACCGAACAGAACCGCAAGTACTTGGTTTTAGATATTTTGGGGCAAGGTACTTTTGGTCAAGTGGTTAAATGTCAAAATATCTTGACCAAAAAAATTGTTGCCGTTAAAGTGGTTAAGTCTAGGGAGGAACATTTGACACAGAGTATCACTGAGGCAAGAATTTTAGATTTACTCAATACCAAAGTGGATCCCTTAAACAAACATCATATTTTGCAATTGTACGATACTTTTGTCCACAAAAATCATTTGTGTCTTGTCTTTGAACTGTTGAGTAATAATCTTTATGAGCTTTTGAAACAAAACCAATTCCATGGCCTTTCTATGCGTCTGATAAAGACCTTTACAGTCCAACTTTTAGATGCACTATGCGTGCTTAAAGATAGTAAATTGGTTCATTGTGATTTGAAACCTGAAAATGTTTTACTGTGTTCACCGGATAGACCTGATTTGAAAGTTATTGATTTCGGATCGTCTTGTGAAGAGAGAAGGACCATTTATACCTATATTCAATCAAGATTTTATCGTGCTCCTGAGGTTTTATTTGGTATACCGTATTCTACTAGCATCGATATGTGGTCCCTAGGATGTATTGTAGCTGAGTTATTTTTGGGGATCCCAATTTTACCAGGTGTATCAGAATTTAACCAGGTGAGTAGAATTGTCGAATGCCTTGGATATCCACCTGTATGGATTATGGACATGGGTAAAAATACTGATAGGTTCATGAAAAACTATGATACAGTGGAAGGAGGGTTATTATTAGCAGACGGTACCGATGGCCGTATGGGTTCACCACCAATGAAATACAGATTGAAGACTGTTGATGAATACAACGAGGAGTATTCCGCTAATGAACAACCTAGTAAACAGTACTTCAAATGGTCAAAGATGCCGGATATCATAAAAAATTACCGTTATTCTAAAAAGATAAAAGGCAATCCGGAACTCATAGAACAAGAACAAAGAGATAGAGATTGTTTAATCCACTTCCTAAAGGGTGTTTTAAATATCAATCCATTAGAAAGATGGACACCACAGCAGGCATCGATGCATCCGTTTGTCACCCAACAACCGTTTACTGGAGAATGGTATCCACCCGGTACATTGCAGTCTCCTACTACAACCAGCAATAGTACTGCTAAAAGCTCTGTCCCTCCCGGCATGAGTAAAAATTTTGGGAATATAAAGCATCCGTCATTGCAAGAAGGTACAGCTAAAGAGTTCAATAGACTCCGAATAGGCGAAGATTAAGCTAAGCTGCAGTGAAAGATTTGAGAATAGTAATAATAATAAATAAATAAAAAAAAAAAAAAAAAAAAAAAAAAAAAAAAAAAAAAAAAAAAAAAAAAGAATAAAAAGATAAAAAAATAAAAAATGAAAGAAATAAATAAATAATTAAATAACGAAATATAATCACACACGCTCATACGAACCTGTATGCACTCTCATAACACTACATTTAATGGATAGATTAGTCGTTATAATCTACTGATGATAAACCTTGTGGGCTAAGAAATCGTACATAAATTACAGATTTGTTTCGTTATTCCATATATACAAGTCACATTTCGCTCAAGCTTGCAAAGGCTGAGGTTGTGGGGGAGCTTCTGGCAGAGGTGGAGCCATCGGCTTCGCCTGCCAAGCTGCATATCTTTGAAACATTAGACCAACACCTTCAATAACACCTAATAGACATGCACAAGTAATCGCACTATTCCTTGTATGTTTCCAACCACCTCTAATGGCAAGAGCACCACCTGTGAAGAAACCTGCTATTATCGCATTCCATGGATCTTCTCTCTTTCTAACAGCTTTAACACCACAATCAAAGGTCGAGAAAAGACCACCCCACACACCGAAATTACCACCAACAACGGGAGCACGAGCTTTCAATGCACTCATAGCACCTAGTCTACGTTCACCCATTGGAGAATTTCTGAAACCCTTAATACCGTGCCAAACGCATCCACCGATGGCACCCATAGCGAAAGCACCACCGAAATCATTTAGGATGACAATGGGACATGGATCTCTCGAATGATCTGCAGACATTTGCTCAATTAAAACGTGTGAAGATGAATCCCAATTATTGGAAGTATAATATGAGTAAAGGTGATTTCTCCAGCGATCATATTGAAACTGTTCAACTCAGCTACTGAAACGTTGACCAAATTTTTTTTTTTTTTTTATTATTTGGGAAAATGACAACCGTGAAATATGATTTATAATGACTAAATACGAAGTTTATATGATGGTAATCGTTCGTAAAGCTGCTAGGCAATAGTTTTGACAGCTCGATAGCAGTCTCATCGAGTACCCTGAATTTTTTTGACCTATTTTCCCTTTTTGCTAAAATTTTTGGGTCACTGCTGAACTAAGAAATGAAAAGTTCGGAGTCATGCTGTTTAGGTTCATTTTAAAAGCGTTTAGAAATAAGTAGCAAAGCCGCAGAGTTGATAGAACTTCAACATCGAGGTTATACTGGGTGGAATAATGATCACGTGATCTGATCCACTCATCAATCTGTATCTTCAAAATCAAGTAGTATTTTGAGCCTCTTGAGTCATTTCTGCTATTTGATTCGATTTATTCGTACCTTTTTATTAGTTTTGCAACGGATAACGTCTTGGCAATTTTAAGTGACAGAATGACCAAATTAGGAAACTGCGACAGCAAATCATTCACTAAAAAAATAGAATACCACAAGTTCTAAGCTGTGTTACTGCTCGAAAATTCAAATAAAATTTCGAATCTGAATATGAGGTGTAATACATTCAGATTCTACAAAGCATCTGAATAGCTTCATTGGTAACCTCGCTTTACGCTGTTGAAATAGTAAAACATCTTGGAATAACCCAAAATTCTCCGGAAAATTTTTAAAACTTCAGGCAAACCTTGCTAAAAAGATGGTAAGATGAGTTACGAGACCTCTCTTTTATATATATAGATATATATAAAGCAATTTGTATATCTTTATTTCACACTTCCACTTTTTTTAGTCGGTGCGCTATGTTCAAAAGATTTCTGAAAACTAAACATACATGGTAAACCTCATCGCAGCTAACAAAACCTCGATTTAAAAGGAGCTAAAAGGGATTCGTTGAAACTGTAAGCGTTTTCAAGATGAGCAGTGTGGTTAATAAAAGCGGTACACGTTTCGCTCCCAAGGTTAAACCACGTTCTGTTCCTGCAACGATAGGTACAGTAAAACGTCCACCACCAATTGCGAATACTGTAAAACCCACAAACAATGATGACGCTGCTATGGCTGAAAAAGATGCCTATGGTGATGCTGATGAGCAAGATAGTGAAGAGGATCCTGATCTCGATGAGTCTCGTCAAAACTCCCCTGGTAAAAGTGCCTTGACGGATAATGAATCTACACAAGTGTCCTCATCATCTGCAAGTAAGTCTTCAGCACCTTTACAAACTTCAACACAATTGTCCATCCCTTCTACTGCATCCCAGAGACGTCGTTCTAGTCGACTAGATTCATTGGCTAGTGCTTCAAGTGGTAAACCTCTGTTCAAGCCAACTTTTGAAGAGAATCTTAATGAGGGCAGACTTTCAGGTATATCAACTAGCGCTCCCAAAAAGGCACGTGTAACCACTATTCCTGAAAAAGATGCTGCCTTGCAGGCATTGAAAAGGCGTAGGATGTCGGTTCGTTCTGCAGCAACAAGAAAACCGGGAGCTGCTAAAAAGATTGGAATAGTCTCTAAGATTGATGATCCGGATTCTGACTTGCATACTGCAACTGCCATTTCAAATCCCGAACAGAAAAGGGAATCATCCGCTGACTTCTTTCAGAGAACGGATAGCCTCTATGAGAGATATACTATAAGAAGCCTAAAGGAAATCCCGAAGGATATTCAAGATACTGATTCAGAGCGATACATGATAGATGAGCAAGAATTCACCATGGCAGAACTATGTAAACCCAAATTACCAATTGGCACGCCCTCTGAAAACTTTGAAAGGGCAAAGTTAGCAGGAAAGCTAAAATTTCAGAAGAGACAGTCGCGCAGGGAATTGAGGAGAAAAGCAAGAGAGGAGTTCAAATCTTTGAAATCCTTGAATAAAGAACAGGAAGAAAAGGAACTGGAAGGGCGTAAAGAAGCTCGAGAAAAATTACTACAGACAGAAGTACCTGAATATACGCAACCGCAAAGTGCTCTTCAATTAAAAATGAGTCAGGATGGTACAATGGTTGTTGACGAAGAGTCTACGGTGGTAGATAGGCATCGGAATGCGACATTTGAAAATCGTCAAAAGGAAAGAGTTGATGAAAATCCATTTGAAAATCTTTATAACTCGAGCACTTATGGTAGAAACGTTTACACAGATCCATGGACAACAGAAGAATTGATAAAACTCTACAAATCCCTTTCCATGTGGGGAACAGATTTCAACCTAATAGCGCAACTGTTTCCTTACAGAACCAGGAAGCAAATTAAGGCAAAATTTATCAATGAAGAAAGAAAACATCCAGTAATCATCGAATTGGCGCTGCGATCGAGGCTACCAGCAGATTTTGACCAGTACTGTTTGGATACGAAGAAAGAAATTGGTACTGTTAGTGAATTCAATGAGAAATTGGAGCAGATCAAAGTGAAACATGAAGAGGAAATGAAAGAAATTGAAGCTGCTAAAGCGAATGCTAAAGAAGAAGATTCTAAACATGTTAAGAACGTAGGAGTTATTGGTAAAAAGAGTTCAGGTGGGTTTAGAACTGATGAACTGAAGGCATATAGAAAGACAGAAGTCGTTCTCGGTACAATTGATGATATAAGGAGAAAGAAAGAAGAAGAAGTAGCTGACGAGGCATAACTATGGAACGCAACTTAAGCTTAAGTAAAGAATTATATGTAACGGGGTTTGCGTAGAAAGGAAAAGAAAAAAAATGGTTTTCAACATTTAAGTAACAATCTTATGTGTATAAGAGTCGAAGTTCGCGAGAACAAACTTAATCTTTATCGTGATTCAGTGCACCTAGACGATTCAATGAAGTCCCAAAAGTCATTGATAAGAAACCAGAGATACTCAATCTCAATTGAAAAGGATGAAGGGGAGACATTTGTTAAGTTTACGGTTACTCCCAATTCCTACACAATGATATCGGTGATGAATTTTTTCATGTTACTTGTGTTAAACGGTATAGCTATGAAAACTTTCCTTGAAAAACTGGAATTACCATTTTACAAGGCCCTCGCATTTGAACTTGTTATATTTGCAATAACTTCTTTGATACTTAGGAAACCTGCCATTGATTCTGTGACTGTAATACGAAATTATGGAGTTCAAGTGACCAAAATAAGTGGAATTGTGGTTTGCCCCAATTCATGGATAACGCCCTGGATTGAAAAATCAAACTTTTTGCCAAGAGATACTATTGTGGATATTATAATTAATGAAGGGTTCGTGAAAAACCAACAAGTTATATTTTATTTAGCGATCCTTGTAAGGGAAACCAAGAGATTAACACTTTTGTTTTCGGTATGTGCATTGTAAGAACCACCAAGTTCCCACAGAATAATAATACTAACGAATTTCAGTCGACTCGATTAAGGTTGAAAGATCAAAGGATCATCTATAATACTACAAGAAACTGTTTATTTGACAAAAAGAGACCATTCCATACAGATCTTTGATGACGTTAATATGTATCACGTGGTAGTATCCGGTAAGTTCTAAGAAGTTTGAAAAATTTCATGTGTTGTATGCGGTAGTGAATATGACGATGAGCAGACAAGACTAACAGCATCAGTCATCCTGGACTTTTGTTTGTAAAATGGGTAAAAAGGCTAAGGGGAAGGGTTTAAGGAATACCCTACAAAGACACCAAAATGCGTCGAATTTGAGAAATATCGAAAAACAGAAAGACAAAAAAACTCAGAAGAATCAATCCATCAAAAAAAATCGAGGATCTCAAAAAAATCAGAGTATTCCATTCATTCCTTTTGGTCCCCATGAAACTCTTCTACTTGTTGGAGAGGGTGATTTTTCGTTTGCCAGATCGATAATTGAACAGAATTATATTCTGCCTGAAAATTTAGTTGTTACCAGCTACGATAGTAATATCCATGAACTAACTTCCAAATATCCCCATACATTTGATGAAAATTATCAATTTCTTTTATCTGAGGGCGTGTCAGTATTTTTCGGTGTTGATGCAACCGAATTGATAAAGAGTTTTAAATTATCCAAAAAAACTACATGGACCAAAATTCTGGGTGAATCATGGAATGGAAAGTGTCTGGAAAATGTGATGTTTAATTTTCCTCATACTGGTAAGGGTGTGAAGGATCAGGAAAGGAACATTAGAGATCATCAGAATTTGGTATTAGGTTTTTTCAAAAGTTGTAAGGAATTATTTCAAGTAGTTAACTTCAAATGGTTAAAGAACCGGTTACAATATGACAATACAGAATCCTTACAACTAAGTGAAGAAGGCTGGGGTAAAATCATTTTAACTTTATTTGCTGGTGAACCTTATGATTCGTGGAAAATTAAGATATTAGCAAAAGAAAACGAGTTTCAATTGCAACGATCGAATAGGTTTCAATGGGAAATATTCCCAGGGTATCACCATAAGAGAACAAATAGTGAACAAGATACTACAAAACCTGCTGAAGAGAGAGATGCAAGAATATATGTTTTTGAAAAATTAGGTACTTTTCAGAGAACAAATAAACGTTCTCGTAACAGTGAAGATGATGAAGACGACGATGATTAAAACCGATTGAAGTGTTTCTATACACAACAAATGTATATTAATTAATTAATAGATGACATAGAGATTCATGTTGGGTACATCGTAATAAAATCTGTTTCAGCAAATACTTGTTTATCTATCGGGTCTAAAACTTCGTAATCTTTCAAAGGATACAAGTTTTCCCGTATTAAGGTTGCAGCTAATGTCTTAAGCTTCTTCATATCGTAAATATTACCATTAGGCAACATAATCGGATTTTCAAAAAGTTTCGATTGAGTATGGTGCGCATACGGTAAATCTTTTGCAATGGGAGCAAATTCACTACTGCACACCGGGCATGTGTTTCGCAGAATCCCTTGATGGATAAAGTCATTCAACTTGTGAAAATTTGAACTAGTAAATTTCTGTTCATGTAAGCACTCTTTGGTTTTTAGGGTAGATATCCCTAGCGACAAATACATAAGCAAGGGATCCAAATGAGAGATACCATACATAGAATAGTATTCCTTAAGAAATAATTCGCTTAATGCAATCCATCTTTTAGTGTCGAGTAAATCCGTGTAACGGGCAAATTCTAGATTTTTTGTCAGATTGTTAAGCTTGAAAACATTGGAACTTACGGGGGTATTTGGACTTTTAAAAGCTGTTCTGTGGAAGAAATGTTGGTGTACATCTGCCTTAGATTTTAACACTAAATTTCCATCCTTTGCAAATTCATCGCCAGCAATGATTTGAGGATCTATGATTCCATCGCTTGTAGGTGGGGAAGGCTTTTCACAGCTCTTTATAAACACCAGTAGCCCTGAGGCTAATTTCAGATCTGCGAAATTTGTCTCCATGAATTGTAAAAGAAAACACTGAAAACATTCAATGGCATTTTTAAATTGACCATTTTTTAAATATTCCACATACTCTTGTAATCTAACTTCAAATTCTAATATTGAGCAATTTTTCTTCAAAAAGCTCTGGTTTTCACCAATCCATGCAATTAAAGGTGATAAATTGTGTTCTTCAGTTAAAGACTTCGAAATTCGGTTCGCAGCTAATAGGATATCATAATCTAGTAGTTGTTCTAGATGTTGCTGTTTTAAAAACATAACACCAGGGTTCCAACTTTTGTCGTCTTCATTTTCGTCTTCGCCACTTCTAGCTTCACCCAATTCTATGGCCCTCACTCTACTATTCCTTATCAAATAATCGCCAATGAGTAAATTGGTATAGTCCTGGTACCATTGAGCTAATTTTGAATGGTCTCGCAATGTTTTTGCATCTTCTAAATTCTGAAAGAATGTGATTCTCGCCTTAATCCTATTTAATAGTTGTAAGTCTTCGTTCATCCTTTTATCCAACTTCTTCTCAAAAGAATCAACGCTTTTAATGATTTCACCCAATTTGACTAATGCTACTTTATCTTGCTCTAGCTCATTTTTCACTAGCATCGCATTCATTTCTTGGAAGTCATTATTTAACCCCTGTGCCTCCTTATCGATGATCTTTTGAATCAGTTTACTGTTCTTACGCAACAGCTCATATGGTATTTGAAACAACTGCTCATTAAGTTGTAAGTGGAAATCGGTACTTGGTTCATTAAATAGGGATCCCATCTCCACGGCCTTAGAATTTGTTCCCTTTTTATGTATGGTTTGTTATAACCTGAGTTGGAGTATAAGCCTGGGCTTAACTTAAAAGGTTCGGCATGTATTTACAATATATAAAGGGTTTTAAGAAGAATTAGTAAAAACAAAAAAAAAAAAAGAATCTAATACGTACTCAACCGATTTGTGCAACTGTTTTGTTTTTCTATTGTTATAGTTGTTTCTTTAATCGTAAAATCTAGACAAATTTTTGCCATTAAACTCATTACAAGACAGCTAACTTGTTGATAACAGCTTCGGTGAATTCTGTAGTGGAAGCAGTCCCTCCGATATCTCTGGTGACTGATTTGCCTTCAGCGATAACTTCGTGAACTGCCTTTGAAATCCTTTCAGCAGAGGTACTTAGACCCAAATGGTTAAGCAATAGGACAGAGGACAAGATCATAGCAGTTGGGTTTGCAACGTTTTGGCCCTTAATGTCCAGGCCAACGTGTCTAGAACCAGGTTCAAATAATGCGACGTCTCTACCGTAGTTGGCACCAGCTACTAAACCTGGACCGCCGATCAAAGCAGCACCAATGTTACCCAAAATGGTACCGTACATAGATGGTGTAACCAACACGTCAAATTGATGTGGCTTGGCGACAGTTTGCATTGATGCATTATCAACAATAATGTTACCTACATCTAATTCTGGGTATTCTTTTTCACCGACCTCCTGCACCAAGTTCTTGAAGAGACCATCACCCATCTTCATAATGTTAGCCTTGTGAACAGCAACCACTTGCTTTCTCTCATTTCTTTTCGCATAGTCGAATGCAAAGCGTGCGATTCTCTCAATGTTATCTTGAGTCATGATTTTTAGAGATTCAACAACACCTGGCACAGACTCGTGTTCTAAACCAGAGAACTCACCCTCGGTATTCTCTCTAATGACGACTAAATCGACATCTGGAATCTTGACTTTAACACCTGGAATGGACTTGAAACGTGCAACATTGGCATAAATGTCAAGTTCTTTTCTCAAAGCTACGTTCAAAGAACCGTGACCAGCTTGGTCAGCAGGAGAAGTATGCCAGATACCCTTTAGACCAATTCGGTTTCTCTTTAAAGATTCAACGGCAGCTTTAACGTCTTCAGTTTTGTCGACACCGGAAACTTCAATTCTGTCCCAATCTACCGGAACATTTTCAGCCTTAAAGATAGAAACAACCGAGTCGGTGACCTCTTTACCGACACCGTCACCTGGAATCAAAGTAACAGTGTAACGACCACCATATTTCTTTGGTAACATTTTTTCAGTCGTGGCTACAGTGGCTAGAGTTCTCTTGGTCAAATTATGTCTAAACATTAAGGTGAAAAGAAAACCAAAAAAAAAACAAAAATAATAGGATGAAAGGATATGGGCTGATTAAGCTGGCTAATTGTTTAAGTTCTCTTTCCAGGCTATTTTCCCAACTCTTGAATAGTTCTATCTACCTATAATTCTTCCTGATAAAAAGTTTTGCTTGATACTCTTGGTGTTATAGCATCGGCCACCTCATCTCTTTAATGCTTCCATGTCTATATGTCCCCACTGCTAGAAAAGGGAAAAAATACACCGGAGCCGAATCTCGGATTTGGATCGGAGCCGAAAGATAATACACGTGAGTGTCACATGGTCAGGCAACTGACAGGACGTAGAGCTTACATACATTTATTCATAACTTATTCAAACTGCTAGAGCACGAGGTCTATATGGTTCCTCCAAGTAGTTGAGTTCTTGATCAGTTAGCTTGATGTCTAATGCCTTCAAAGCCTCATCAACCCTTTGTTCACTGCTGAATCCACCGATTGGGTAGCATCCTTTACTTAGAACCCATGCAGTTCCCAACGTAGCCATAGAAACACCCCTATCCTTGGCGACCTTTTCCAACCTCTTGATAATTTCTTGCTCATGAGGTTCCAAGTCAGCGAATCCAAACCTTTCGAAACCTTTGTCAGTAGTCCCACGTTGGCTACTCGCACCTAGAGGGCGGGCTAGGACACCCCTTGCTAATGGTGACCAAGGAATGAGTGCAATGTTATGGCGACGAGCAAATGGATACAGTTCACGTTCGTCTTCCCTGTAAAGCAGATTGTAACAGGATTGGGAACTGATGAACTTCACCCAATCGTGCTTTTCTGCAATAAATTGTAATTCTGCAAATTCTGTTGCCAGCATTGAAGAAGCACCAATGTAGCGAGCATCGCCTTGAGAGACAACGTCATTTAGAGCTCTCATGATCTCTTCCATTGGGGTGTCATGGTCTAATCTGTGAATTTGTAGAACGTCAATGTAGGTCCCCAACCTTTCCACTGAGCCTTTCACGCCTGCAATGATGTGCTTCCTTGAGAGACCTCTTTGATTAGCTAGAGCTAAACCGTTCGTAGGATTGGCAATGTTCGAATGGGTGAGAGAAATATTCTCATCGACGGGGAAATACACTTTAGTTAAAATGACCACGGTTTCTCTGTTGATGTTGTAATGGCGTAAAAATTCACCAAGCAGTCTTTCACTCAGTCCATTCGAGTAAACATCAGCAGTATCAAAAGTGCGGAGTCCCTTATCGTAACAGTGTTTCAAGATGCTGAAAACTCTTTGCTTATCTTCAACAACCCACTCCGACCAGGATTTTGACCCGTAAGACATACATCCTACCAGGATTGGCGAGATCTTCAAACCGCTGTTACCAAACTTAACTTGTGGTGAAATTTCTGGCATGTTACAACACAATTGTGGGTGTTTCTTGACTGGCGAGTAGCTTATAGAAGACACCCCTTGTTGTTTGAATATACAAGTCTTTAAATACTTACTAATTGTCACATGATCGATCGACTATTTCATTTTGTCATATCGTCGTCACCTTGGGCATTGTGACTGGGTCTTGATTTAAGTGTGGGGAGCCCTTGGAATTTCGTATGAAAACCTTATCAAGCATTCTTAATCGGAAATACAAGTTTTCATTGTATGGGATTGTGCTCGGTAATCTCTAAAGAAAAGACCCAAGGATCTCTACGAAATGTTGTAAAAGACGTTCCTTTCATATTGTATTGGTGATACGAGATTGGACCACGCACTTGTTTCTTTCATTATTCAGTCTAAAGTAGTGATCATATGACAGTTGTTTAGGTTTATATGATTTCCGGACATGTCGGACAAGAAATGTCAGTGTGTCGTTTGACACAAAGATATGGATTTTTTTGTTTTAAAAAGAAAAAATAAAAAAAAAAATAAAAAAAAATTGTCCCTGATGTCTCTGATTTAAAGAAGTATTCTGGAATTTAAATATGAAAGTTTCTTGTTTTGTTTTTGTCTAATGTACTTATTTTTAAAGGGAAGAAGATTATAGAAATCGAAAAATTAACCTTTCGCCTTTGTTTGTCATTAGCGCTGAAGAAAAAAAAAAAAAAAAAAAAATGTAGTGAATTAGATAGAATTTAATTGGAATTCACATTTGAATCCAGTTCGTAGGTCTTTTTGTCTGTTTTAAAATTCGTGCAATCATCACTTGGGTTTTTTTCTCACAATGCTGTGGTGTTGGGATTTATGATTTTTGAACTAATGGAGAGGTTCACCAATCAGCAAGATTACCAGCTTCAAGAGCCTTACTACCATAGCCGTGGAAAGGATAAAGAAAACAGAAGCAACAAGCGATATGAAACCTGAATTGCGAACTTACAGAACTCTGGTCAGGGCATTGGTTCGTTCTGATCGTACTGCACGCATTGCTCAAAAAGCTGCTGAGAGGAAACAGCAGTTAGCTTTACTGACTTATAGAAGGATGAATATCGCCCGTGAACAGGCAAAGAAAGACCTTGATCCGGCCACAAGAATGAAATTACTCAAAGACATGTCTCTTTTAAACAAGCGTGTGGAAATATTAAAGCAAAAGGTCCCTGAAAATGATAAAAAACTATTATTTGTTCAAGATACCAGTTTTCTTAGGGACCAAATCCTCAGTGTACAAGACGATCGCCATATTCAACACCTAGAAGATATTGCCGCCTTCATTGATAATCAACGAGAATATGACGAATTGATTGAACGTTATAACCCTGGAATCAGAATGTCACAGGAGGAGAGAGTCAAGCGTACCGCAAATAAAGTTGGCTTCCAAATGCCACCATGAAATACTGACACTGATATAATATTCGTTGAGGGAAGAGACAATAATAGTAATGATAAAAAAAAAAAAAAAATTAAAATGTATAATAGTTTAATTGGATAGTAGCGGTAGTACTTGTTCTCTGACACGGGAACTACTCCAAAATGCACTGTGCGACCACGTTAACTCACTAGCACCTTGCATAATTCCTGTATATTTGTTAAATTGTTCACTAATGGATCCATTATCGCCGACGTGTTCACGTAGCTTATCCAGAAATGAATCACCGTAATTTAGTAGCGAAACCATTGTTTGGTGAAACGCTGGAGACCCATATGGGATCACCAACTGATACGAACTATTCTTACCACGACTACTGTCGATAAAGAGGGGAGATGGATATCCTTCAAACCCTTCGAATATAGAAGTCCAAAATTTCGATTCCCAAGTGTCGACAAGAATTTCCAAGTCGGATTCTTCGGAATACATTTTGCGAATCAGTTGGTAGAGTAGTTGTGCAGCATTTGAAGTGCATAAAAACCACGGATTTCCTTCAGATGTCCCGGTGCCGTCGTAAACATCTTCAGGATATCTACCCAACGCCACACCCATACGTGGACTATATCGATGGTGGTTAACAGGGTATATGACTGCCATGATACTGGCTAAAGTGTGCAAAGTGTTTAAGATTCCTGAATCGTTAACGTCAAAGGGTAAGTTCTGCGAGGGAGTCTCGCCATCACCAGCATGAGTCAGTAAAGATGCTATTAAGACAGCTGTATCCAATCCTGATCGGCTATCGAGATTAGAAGGTGTTTCTACAATGTAATTTTTGTGCGGATTGAGAAATCCACCCTCTAAAGTCAGGAAGTCGTTTAACCCTTCAGCGGTCTCTTGTAGCTTCTTGAACAGGGGATCTCTTTGTCGATCTGGATTGCGTCTCATAAAATCTAATCCTAATTTGGTCGCAGAAAGTTGGGTTAAGCTTGTGAAAAAATGACGGCCTTTAACTTCTTCCCACAAATCAAATGAATCCACTTTCCAATTTTCTGTAAGGAACTCCAAATCGTAACGAATCAAATTCTCAAAAAGACTGTCTTCATCGTGGAAGGACAGACGATCGATGTCCAAATGAGATAATAATTCCGACATCGGAACGTTTTGTTTGGCCAGTTTTCCCAAAAAATGGAATGTAGCAATCAATCTCAAAGGTGAACCATCATTTTGAGGTCTCCCCCAACTACCTTCAAACGCCTTGTTGTCCACTTGAAATTTTGGTTCGCCAAGACCTTTCAACTGAGGATCGGTTCCGCCGACACCTTGACCGGACGGATTAGGTGTCCTTTGTAAGATCGCAGAATTATTCAGGTACTTGACAATGCTTTTAGCTAATGTCAAGTTTACGGCATTATCAGAACCGATCAAATTAGAAACAACAGTGTTGACTGTGATAGCCGCATCTCTCGGCCACTGATAAAAATAATCTGGTCTATCCTTAGAAGGCGAAGCAATAACGGCGCCCTCAGCAACGTTTTGTTTGTATAGTTCATTGATATTGGAATCACCGATATTTTCCAGTATTTTTTCAAAAGATATGGAAGTTTGTTCTTCAAGCCATAACGTAAAATTGGTTCTTGAAATCCTGTGAGGCGCTAATGGGCGCAAATTAATTCTCCTGTAGTAGGTAGTCGTAGGCAAGGATGTAGGATAACAAGGGTCGTAAGGTTTGAAGAAATCTTCGATAACGATGCGGTTTGTCTCATTAAGTGGTAGCGAGATTTCCGATGGCCAACCTATCACTTCCACCTTAAGTGGCAAAATATACTTGTAAGTCACGCATACTATCAAAACGAGGATAATTAATGGTAGTGGGAGTGGTAGGAGAGACTTTCCTGAAGCCCTACAGTTCATTTTTCTTTTTTGGAGCATATTAATATCACACTTTTTAGAGCTTCTCTGTTTTGATACTGGAATAAAAGGTCAACAAAAAAAGAGTTCCAAACCAAAATACAAATGGTGCTTCTATCAAGGATTTGATGCATTTCGAGACTTGATTTAGCTTTTTATCCTTGTACCTTGATTGCTTTCACAAATCCAAATGTATTTAAAGCTGAAAAAGGGGTTCAGCCGCACGCACAAAAATGCCGGACAGCTTGTTCTGGTGATTCTCGGAGTTTCAGCCGCACGAAAGCTGATTTACACCTCAATAGTCGTCCCTTGGATTCTTAAGACGTCGGACGAAAATAAGGGTTCCATACCATAACTGATAACGGCCCTGCTTTGTGCCTGCAAAGGGCTAGCTGCCTACCAATCCGGCATACAAGGATGGTTTGGGTTTTTTTTTCGAAAGTATACTACTCATTTTATTGTTTTGTCGTTCAGTGTGCTACGTGCGCTCAGCAAGACTACGGTCCAGTGACAAAAGGAGACACCAGCTGAACATACGTTTGCGCCCTTGTCAGCAGACCACACAGTCGCTAGTTAGCAAGCACAACCAAGTGCTAGTCTGCACGTTCTTTGGCAAAAGAACCAAAACCGTTGTTACTCACCGGGCTCGTGACCACCAACCTTCTTTCGGACACCCCGGTCAATTCGGACAATTACGTAACGATGAGTCTACCACTTATATCTACATGTATCCAACAAGTCACCATGATGACATACATACATAACCGGAAAAAAGTTGAAATAATGCCAACACAACACAACACGTATATTAATCGACACTCTCGAGCAATTGGGCTCATATCAACTGTCTACCCCCCTCCAGTCCTCCTACCACAACCGGCGCATCTCCAAAACTTTCACAATGTTCACTCTCTCGCATGAATCACGTCTGGTGGACCTGCTTGAAGCTAACCAGCAGTGGACTAAGTCCACCAGACAGCAGCATCCAGACCTCTTCCCCACAAATGCAAAGGGCCAGCAACCACACACTCTATTCATCGCGTGCTCCGATTCTCGTGTGAACGAGAATTGTCTCGGCGTGTTGCCCGGCGAAGTATTCAGCTGGCGTTCTGTAGCTAATATCTGCAGACCTAATGACCTCTCTACGCTGTCCACCTTGGAGTTCGCCGTCAACTGCCTCAAGGTGAACAAGATCGTTCTGTGTGGCCATACTGACTGCGGTGGCATAAACACCTCTATAAGCGGGAAGTTAGACAACCTACGTGAAAATAACTGCAACCACCTCGCGGACCATCTACAGGAAGTGGAAAACACTAGACTCTCTTACCAAGAAGAACTCGCAGCCTCGAGTAATCCCGCCCGATTATTGTCTATCCGTCACGCTGAACGTCAATTTGTGCATCTAATAACAAATCCCACTGTGAAAAGCGCTCTCCAAGAAGGTGATTTGCAGGTGCATGCACTCCTGTACAACGTCGATACCGGTCTTCTGGAAAAATTAACAAGTACCGAGTAATCATTTCATACCTGTTTACATATACACTTAAACTACAGTACTTATAAATTGCGTTCTAGAAGCGGATTTAATCCTCTGTTCACTTGATTCTTTTGACACTTATGGACCGGTCTTATGGCAACATGATTGAACCCGCTAGCTACGTTACTGTTGTCCAACTTAATTTTAGTCGTTGCCTACCATTACAGTACTAGAATATGAGTGACATGGCTAATTTTTTCCCTTGAAAAACCTATTATGTCAACTATTCAACCGATTATTCCTCTGGGATAATGCTGCTAGCAACAATAACAATAGTACTAACAAGACTAGCAGTGATAACGCCAGTAGGAATAACACTAGTAAAAATAATAAAAAAAAAAAAAAAAAAAAAAAAAAAAAAGAATAACGCAGACACACAGACACACAGACACACACTTACCCCCTCCGTATATGCGTGGAATATCCCTACCGCTTCAGCTATGAGGGCTGGTTGACTGTCTCTTTTTTCTGTTCCCCTGTTCTGGCCGCTCCTCGCGCTGCTCCCTTACTTCCCATATGCCCCCATTGTAGTTCGAGTTCGATTCAGTACATAAACTAAGGCACCATTAGTTCGAAAATCAGTTATCAAATGACCCCTCTTTATCTACGCAAAAATTTAAGCTTTGTGAGTACGAAAGCAGTTGAGTAAAGAATGTATCCTATTCATCGGTTCGATGTTAACAGTGTTACTTTATCAAGATCACCTCTAGATGACTACCAAAGGCTTTATTTCGGGACCCTCTTATCACAGCCGCAGGGGCAACAGCCAAACGTTGATATTGAAAGTGTCTCTTATAAAAGTAACGTTGCTGAGCTGTTTCGACAGGGGAAGGGAAATACGCTAGACTGCTACGAATACTCATTGCCAGATGTTCGCAGCAGCATACAGCAAAGTCGGATATCACTTGATGGTACGACTGGGGCTAGGTTGAACATTTCAAGTGGGATACTATGTGGCACGGTACAGACAAAATCACAGGACAGCATGGAGGATTCTTTGACCAAGAACCAACAGTTCAAGCTGAGGAAGCTGGGGCATTCGATGCAATCCCGTTTAATCAACCCTAATAACTGTGTTTTGTGGACACATGATTCTGGCTATGTTTTTCTGACGGGAATTTGGAGGCTGTACCAAGATGTTATGAGAGGTCTGTCCAGTCTTCCACGTATTGGGGGGAACCAGGGAAGTTCGGCGCGAGAATGTCGTGAGGAGCTTGAGTTTATTACCACGAAGGCATTCTATGATGGCCATTCTTTAGAAAGGAGACGTCGGCGGCACAGTAGCGGTGGGGAAGTGGATCAGAGTAACAATAAGCAGGGTGGTCCCACGGCGTACAGCGACTTGCACTGGAATGGAATCTCAAGGGAGCTTAAAAGACAGTTGGTAGAAACATACCGAGACCATTTGATCCGCAGCGGAGTGCCCTTTGGCGAGGCTTCCAAAGTTTCGCTTTCGGACGTGATGCAACGGATCAGAGGTGGATATATCAAGATCCAGGGGACTTGGCTACCGCTCGAAATGGCAAAGCTTATCTGTACCTGGTTTTGCTTTCCGATCAGGTATTTGCTGGTACCCATATTTGGAGCCGATTTTCCTCAGCTATGTGAAAATGCGAGAAACCACGAATCCAAGCAAAGCGATTTTGAAATGGCTCATGTTCTACAAAACCTTTTTGAACAGCCCAAGTCTAGGTCTATGAGTTGGGCACCCGGTATGCCCCAGGTCGACCCGGCGGCCGTTAACCATTCCAATGAAGGGTACCCGGAGAGATTACCACCAATTAGCACAATTATCGATTCTATTACTGTGGATAATTATAGATACGATCGACAAGAACCAACCGTGCAAACACTTTCTAATCTGGCGTCATTCTACAACACACACGGCCACCGGTATTCGTATCCGGGCGTGCGTACAGCTCAAAGGCACTGGAGAAGGCCATCGTGGGAAGAAGTTAGAAGGCCATCGGTGGAGTCAACAAGAAACAATAGCGATGGCGGCGGCAACAATAGAAGCGTCGGTAGTAGTGGCTGGGAACATGAATTTACGTATTCTCCCGAGAGAACTTCTCCGAGAATTACGGATGCAGCGGTGACCGAAAAGTTTAGTGGAAGACGACCAAGTCTAAATGACTGGAGAAGGCCCGATCACAGGAGTACCGGGCAATGGAGAGCACAGGAAGGCAGAAGTTAACACTTTAAAGAACAGAGCTGAAACAACTGACCAACACAATTCTGTTGGGCTCGATCACAAAGGTCGCAGCCGTCCAAACATCCTCATTATCGCACATTTCTACCGCCATATTTGAAGTATACGTATACGTCATTCTTTTTGCAGTTTATAGGGTATATACGCGAGCCTAGGCCCAAAGTATGAACGGGGTTTTTTATTGATATTATTATTATTATTGATATTATTATTATTATTGTTATTATTATTATTTTTCAAGCACAGAAAAGATTACTATTCAGCCGCACGGCGTTGCGCTTCGAGGGACCCTTATAGGCAACTCTCGCAAAAGACATGCAAAGTTGAAAGTCATGACTTCTTGCGTTTTTGAAATTCTAGTGATAGCAAAATGTTCCTACATCAGGAGAGAAGCATGATAGTAATTTTCTAACTACTAATTTACAGCTAGCTTGTTTGCTACTACCTACTACTATGAGTGTTCAAAGTACAAGGTAACGCAATACGGATGATTTACGCGTCCTTTGTTGATCACCTTTCATTAAACGGATCATGCTGTCAAGAGGGGCAACGAGAGGCGAGACTCAAAAAGGGGTAGTTGGAGTTTTTGGGGAGGAGGAGAGGGAAGCTTTAAGCAATGTAGAACTTTTCCCTCCAAGAGACTCGGGGCTTCGTCCCCCGACATCAAATAAGGGGAAGATGTGTCAGGTTTTCGGAGTTTCCTGTAGTGCAGAGAAACAGAGTACTGGGTATTTTCTGCTTACAGAAGCAGCCTGCCCTTGTGTCACCTCAAACGATCCATAGGTCCAGAGAAGGCAAAAAATGCTTCCAATCAGATTCGAACTGATGATCTCCACATTACTAGTGTGGCGCCTTACCAACTTGGCCATAGAAGCCTAAAACTGCTGGGAGAACGGCTTAGGTAAAGAGCTACCAGCTCCCCACGGAAAGCAGAATGTCATCATTCCATCATCTTTACCATGAAAACTGAAGAGAAGCTCCAACGAACAGGCGTTTACACATTTTTGAGCAATATAAGGGAGAACTTCGAATCCAATGGATTTCTTAGAATATCATGCGTTGGCTGCACTCGAGACCCCCACTGAGGACTCTAAGGAAATACCAGAGCCTTCCTCAACGCTCAATTTATCCTCTTTCCCAACAAACAATACACAAGAAAATGGATTCCAATTACCAGATCTAATCAATGGTAGTAACAGTAACAATGCCCGTGACAACAGCAAAGATGAAGAAAGTCGTAACTTATATGATAAAATGGCTCATTACGCCGATATATCAATAAAAAAACTGAATATTGATGATGCTAGAGTACCCGCAAGTCCGACACATAAGCCAGCTGGCTCTAAACTTGTTGAACCCGCTAGGTCCAAGCTGTCGCTTGCCGACAATTTTAACAGTAGGAATAAGCCGACAGATGCCACAGACTTGGTGTTATCTAAAAAATTGTCCCAGGTACTAAACGATTATTCGCTGAGCAATTATCAATCGAGGTCACAGTTGAGAAAATCACTGCAATCGCTCGAAAGAAATCGAGATAAGTTGAAAGTTGACGAAAGACGATTGATCAATCCAGGATATTTGGGAATTTTAGAAAGGAAATCACTGAGGGGTGATTTGGAAAATGAACTTTTGAAAGATCATTTGACAGTTTTGGAAGAATTTAGACCGATTGTAAGGAGAATCAACCGCTGGTCAAACTCTGTGAATAATATCAAAGAGGCCGGTAAGAAATTAATGGAAGAGACGGAATTAGATCAAAGTGGAGAGGATGACTCTGTTACGGATCGTGTCAATCAGTTGAGAGCTGATGCAAAATCTCTAGAATTGAAGAAGAGACTTCTAATCGCATTGAAGGATCAATTTACCTTGAACCAGTTGGAAGACGATACCATTGCGAATGGTGAGGTGGATTTGGAATTTTTCAAAATTGTAGAGAAAGCCTTACAAATTAAAGAACGGGCGACTTTTCTTCTGGCATTACCATCGTCAAGAGCGGGTAGCTCTTTGATTTCTCGGACAAACCAAACTTTGGACTTTATTAACAAAAAAGTTTTTAACCATTTGATTGATTTCTTACACAATTATGAATCCAACTCTCAACTCTTGGGTGAAAGATCGTTTGATCCTGACGATAAGAATTTACTATTATTTCAAAAGAGCCTAATATACCTTTCCAGTGACTTGGAGCATTTTAATGAGTTTCTGAAGAGAGTCACGTCTGTTAGATCGAAGAGTGTTTTAGACGAATTTCTGTCTCAGTTTGATTTTAACCCTAAAGATTCAAAACCAATTTTACTCTCTGCACAAGATCCCCTTCGTTACATTGGTGATGTGTTAGCAAATATCCACTCTTCCATTGCCAACGAAGCGGATTTTGTGAAATCTTTATTCAAATTTCAATTAGATGATGCCTCAATAACAGTCCCGCAGTTTAATAAGGAATACTTACAAGGATTGGATGTTAAACTCTTGAATGGGACGGTGCAATCATTAGCAAATTCATGTCGAATCAGAGTAGAACAAATTGTAAGCTTCGAAGAGGACCCAGTGGTCAATTTAGAAATTGCCAGATTATTAGGTTTATACCAGTTGATGTTTGAAAGAAAAGGAATAAGCGGAAATAGTGCCCTTATCAGCAATTTACAGAGATTAGAACGCTCGGCTAAAGATAAAATTCCCGAGTATTTTGTGAAGTTCCTGAAAGAGCTTGAGTCTTTACCTGTTGAACCTAGTGATGACTTATTACCACCTGATTGGTTATCAGAATATGTCGGCAAACTTGTGGATTTATTTGAAGTGTACCAACAAGCAACTACAGAAGAAAGTCACAAACTAATAGATTTCTCGTTTTTACAAAATGTGGTGGAAAATCCTACCAAAGGTATTTTAATCAAAAGAATACAAACTGCATTTCCTTTGGCCAAAAAAAATGATACTAGCAAATTCTCTTCGCTGACAATGCAAATAAACTGTTTTGACTTCATCAAAACTAGATTTCAGCCATTTGCCACAACAGTTTTTGCCCAAGATGATCAGGTTAATTCGATATTTCAGATGCTCGAAAATAAACTAAATATTTTGATTAGTCAATTGTTGGAATTACAGCAAAAGCTACTCTTTGAAAATACCGGGATGGGTTTATATTACAACTTATTCAACATGATCTTTCCGGTGAGTTCAGTACAGGATGAATTGGACTATGACATGTACTTGTCGTTATGTGAAAATCCTTTAATGGATCTTTCCACAATCGAAAAAAATGTTCACGATAAGCTCAATACATATATTCCTCAAGCTCTTACAGACGTACAAGAGAACATGCTTTTTAAATTAGCGTCACCAACAATTGCCGATCAAATTTGCGAGACTTGCTTCGCAAATTTGTCGTTATTCTACGTGACCTTCAGAAAGGTATTGGTGCATTTGTATCCCGATCAGAAAGACACCATTCAGCAATTTCTCAACTTCTCTGAACAAGAGTTCAACACCTTGATAGGGATAGATCAAGAGGGACCTGAACAAGAATATGTAACTTCCATTTAAAACTAATCTAGAAAAACTTATATCTCCATTCTATTTAATGCCTCGTTCCTTTTGAATAGCATGTGTAGGAATCTTTCCGCGACCATAACCGTTGACCTCATAGTAATCCATTGGATAATAATCCTGATTAAACGCTACATCCCTTTGAAGCATAACGTTTGCTTCATAAGGCGTCAACAGAGGTTTATTAAATGCGTACCCCCAATCGATGGATAACCGTGGGCATGCTACCTGAACAAATACGTCGACATTATCAAACATCGAAAGCTTTTGAGGAAAAATTTCACTAAGGATAATTTTGACCACTGTTTTACCGGCAGCTGCGAGAGATTTTTCTAAATTTTGTACAGTAGCCAGATTTCCTTGCCTACCTAGTGCACCTAGAATTAAACCAAAAGTCTTACCCTTGCATGCTGCCTCAACAGCATCTGATCTCAATTTAACCAACTCCTTCTGTTCATAATATTCACGTGTAAATTTCCTGTTATAAGGATCATACCTGTAAGCTGGTATGTCAGGATTATGAATCATAGCAGATTCCAAATGAAACCTACCATCACCAATGTAGACCATCGCATCGATCTGTTCCTTGCTTAGCCTTTCCGAAGTACATCCCAAAACCTCACCTTTGGACAGTGGTTTAACCTGGGGGGGAATTAGATACAGCATATGGTTCTCATCATTCAATAGTTTATCCTTTAAACTATGAATTGCAGGATTAAATTGAATAGTACCAAATGTGGCCAGTCGAGAACCCTTGGGAAAATTTCTTTGCAACGTTCTCATAACGTGTTGCTCTTCAATATTGATGGTAACAAAAATATAAAGAACTCTTATTTTAGTAACATCTATCGGCACCAGACATGAATGTGCGTAGTGCACAATGAAGTCACATTCCAATGCTCTAGCAGTATAGTCATCAATACAACAAGCACCATATGAAACGTCACCCATTACCACCGTTTGTACACCACAGAACTGTTCTAAAATATCACTTATCACCAATGAATAAATCAATAGGCCTTCAGGCATCTGTAGTGCCACCCTTTTAGCATTATGCTTTTTGATATTCCAAATGGTTTTATGAATTTCGAAATTGTAATTCGAAGGCAAGACCTTCATGGCTTCATTTAATTCTTGATCATTCAAAATTTCATCTGGAATATGGTTAATGGCTCTACCAACACTCACCTTTGACCGTGGCTTATGAGTGACTGCAGAAACATCCTTGGTTACCACGGATTCTTTGTTGCCAACTATTTTTCTGGCGCCAACGAATCTTCTTTTGGGGATAGCAGGCTTTTCAGTAGTCATAGATTAATACAGCAATTTATGCAACTTATCGCTGTGGTTCTAGTGTTTGTTGAATATTTAGTAATATTACGTCTTGAAATTTTTCAGTCAAAGCTCATCTCATCTCATCGCATAGTCTTAACAAAATCAATACATAAATGGTAATAACAATCTTTTTAAAAGTATTTATGAAATTCAACTAGAGTGAAGAAGGAGAACGGATTCCCCCAAAATCAATTATGATTACTCCTAAATTTCGAATTACTCAGGATGAAGAATTTATCTACGTAAAAGTCAATGTATCCAGCCTAAGGTTCAATGCAGCTGGACTTGAAATGGTAGTAGAAGATAATGTCTTCGTTTTCCATTTATCGCCATACTACCTCAGATTAAGATTCCCACATAATTTGGTCGATAGTGAGGATTCAAATGCGAGATACGAATCCAAGGATGAGACCATTGAAATCAAACTACCAAAAGAAGTTAAAGGACAATTTTTTGAAGATCTGGATGTGCCCACAAAACTATTGGCTAGACAAGGTGATATTTTAGGTGCATCTAATGTAGCAACGTCCAATGAGACCCCACGTAAGGGGCCATTAATTCAAGAGATTGGCGGTGATGACAACAACACTGGTGACCACAGAATTGAATCCTTGGAGGAACAAGGTGAAGCTTTTAATTGGGAGATTGAACAGAAACCAGCCGAAACTACGGACGGGATCCTTAAGACCAAGTATGGATTTGACAACCTTTATGACACGATTATATCAGTTTCTCTTGTAAATGGAAATGACATAAACGAACTGGATGATCCTGAACACACCGGTTCTAACGACCGTGTTAAGGAAAGACTCGAAAAGGAAAAATTGAAATTCGATGCAGAATATTACGTTTCAGAATACATGATATACAAATATGGATCTTCCGAAGAGCTAGAAATAAATGGCATAAAAGAGGTGCTTCAAAACACACCACCTGTAATCAAGCAGTATTTGAAATGGTATAAATCCACCGAACATAAAAATTCAACCATGCCAATAGAATTTTCAGATGAAGAGCAAAATCAAATGCAAAACAACATTCCTCGCAAGGAGTACTTCATCCAAGACCCCAAAACACCCTACGTAATCATTTTAAACATTTTATTCGGTTACATCTTTGAACAAATAGAAAATGATGGTACCCACAATACTGAAAGCGCATGGACTATTGGGAGACTAGTTCCGCAAATATCATTTTTGGACCAGCAGCTATTGCTAGAGGAGGACCTCAGTACCGTGTCTATCATTAAAGCCGCGGTCATCACCGGTACTAGGCGTTCTCTATGTTATCCACTCCACAGAAATTTCGAACTATTGCTTAGAGCTTGGAATTTTGTCTATTACTTGTTGCGAGGCGGTCACAGACTAGTAACTCGCTGCATGTTAGACGTTCACGAAGTTTTCAGATTTCATGACGTGTATTACGTCTATAACAAAATTCTGCTTGATGATCTATGCTCATGGTTCATTTCTAAGGGAAATGAGAATGTGATCAGAAGTTTAGCCGTTGAGTTAAAGAAAGAGATAGATGCGCTTTCCAAGGATCAGATAGAATTTGATTGTTTAGCAGGATTCGACGAAGCCACCAATGAACTCGCATGGGAAAATATGACTTTAAAAGAAATGGAGTTAATAGCCGAACAACAATACCAAGAGACCCGCTAGGCTACTTTCCATTCAGCTACTATTCAACAACTTAGCTACGGAGTTTGTTTCTCTTGCATTGCGTACAGGACTCGGATTCCTACTACTGTTTTCACTACATGTCTTTTCATCGTGGGAATTTGGATTTGGAGACCTAGGTATCGCTGAAACTTCATGAAATTGCTGTGATCTACCCTGTTGCTGCTGCTGCTGTTGCTGTTGTTGTTGTTGTTGTTGTTGTTGTTGTTGTTGTTGTTGTTGCTGCTGCTGCTGCTGCTGAGTATTGGAGGATTCCTGGGGTTGCTTTGATGCTTCTAACACGTTTAGGTCTATGACACCAAAGGAGGATCCCGATTTTGTACGTCTATGCTTCTTACCGACCATTCCCAATTTTTTCCAAGGTCCACTATTCCCTTGCTGCGGCTGTGCTGACTCTTGCTGCTTCGGTCTCTGCGTGTTTTTGTCAGCTTTGTTAAGGTTGATTATCGGCGTCGTACCTATTGGTACCTGTGGTGAAGAATACTTGGCGCTTGACATCGACGAATTCCTTTGAAAGCTCTTGTTCCCATTGCTGCTGGCACCCGGGTTGATGCCATTTTCAGGTTCATTATTACTGCTGTGGCTCGAATGACTATGACGACTATTATCATTGCTGCTATCATAGTCGTTCTCAAAGTCGTCGTTTCTCCTATATGGCGTAACATGTGGATCCATTTCCTCCTTCAGTGCAACATTTTCGTTCAATACAGCTACCGCACTGGCACCGATCCTGGCGGGTGAATGTGCCCTATTAATATTCGCCGAAGGAAAACTCATTGGCTTAGGTGGTAAGTTACTCCCAACTGGTGGAAATTTATAACTCATTGGAGGCCGACTTTGCGAGCCAGGTGACTGCTCCCGTCGTTGTGTTCGCCTCAACTGTTGTAGTTGCTCTTGTGACTGCTCCACTAGTGATGAAGTACAATTACTATCACCTTGAAAAATCGATGCAATGTGATGTGCTGGAATTCCCATTTCGCTCGCAAGCTTAAACAATTCAATTGATTTTAGGATACTCTCTAAGCGATAGGACTGTTGCTTGGTTCTTTCCTGTTCCACTCTGACTTCTAACGCTTTAACTACCGCATCTTCATTCAATCCCTGAGAATCAATTTTGGTCCCGTATACAATCTCTAATATAGAGGTTCCCGTATCACCACTGCCGTTCTGATTGTAAACATTTTCCCCAGAATCACCCTCTGTCATCCCTGGTGAATTCATCTCACACAAACCGGAGATCAACCCAATTAACAATAGAAAATTGAGTAGACTGTAAAGAAGCGAATCAATCGAAAAAGAAAAAGGCCACAGAAACAATGGATGAGTTTCCCAACTTTTATTCAGAAAAGACCAAGATAACCGGAAAAAAAAAAAAAAAGAAAACAAATTGAAATTTGGAGGGAAAACACTAGTGATTAAAAAACAACAACAATAATAACAGTAATAGTAGTGGTATTATAAAGTTTAATCGATGTAAAATTTATCATTTCAGAGAATTGCATTTAATTATTTCCTTATCCTTCCTTTCATATTCGAAGGGGCCAATTTCAGTTTTCTTAAACGGTAATACGCATGTACTGAGAATCACCCAAAAATGGAATTACCCAAAAGTGAAAAGAAGAAGCTAAAATAACGAAAATCCCTGTATCGAGGCATTACCCGATATGGATATGAAAGTCCTTTTGTATTTCTTTTTCTGAGACTTACCCGTGCAACCGGAACAGCTCTTACTCCGAAGGGTTTTGTGATACGATTCGAAAAATGTAGCAATAAAGAATATTGATTAAAAGGGAGTTAGCCGCATTGGGTCACTTCCTAATGTAGTATGGAAGCACAGAGGAAAAAGCGCGCTGCTAGGTGCGGCTCCCAAATTGGGAAGGCAGGGGGAGGCCGATCGACGCCCTAAAAAGCTCACGAGGGCTGAGCAACAAGGACCCCTTTGTTACCCTGTGCGGAAACATCGGAGGGACGTAAGTCACGTGAGCCCGACCACACTTCGCGGCTAGCGGCCCACACTAGTCTCTAGAAATTCTCGTTCAGTTTCTCTTGTCTGTTACATATTAGATCTATTACACAGTCTCTTCTTCGAAAACCACTTGGATCGGCTTTTCCATGAACGCAGCGTGTCCGACGACGGTAACGGCAGAGGCACCGACCAGCCAAAGGATAGTCGTAAATGGAGATGCTAAAATACCCAGTGGCACCGCCACACAGGTTAGCGCGGTGTACAACTGGGTGACTTTAAAAGTACCAACCGGGGTGACCCAGTCCTCACCGTGAAGCCTGCTAATACCAGCAACACCGAAGATAACCAGAGATATCACAAACAGCAAAGTTAAGTTGGTTAGAAGGCTGTAAATACTCAAAGCACCGACAATGATGGCATAATTACTTTGATAATATTTCACGTTATAAGAGGCCCTCGATTGCAACTCTGCAAAATTTTGAGGTTTGGAGAAGTTCTTCACGTTAAAGAACTCCTGTGGAGGACGGACGGTGGACAGTTTGCTTTGTAAGTTTTGGAACTCTCCCCTGATTCTTTCCGGGGATAGGTTTTCGGTAAAACGAGAGAATTGCTGGGACGAAAGCAGGCGGAAGAGTTAGTAAGTTAGGTCTAAAACAGAGAAAATTTGCTGGTAGCTTGTCACATACACTTAAGGCACCTAGTTGATTCATTGTCTATCTAATCTATTTTTCTTGTTGTACCTGTGAGATGTCGAAGCTGGGGCTCCAAGAGTAGTGTTGTTGTTGTTGTTGTTTTATACATCATGCGCAAAAGTTGACGCGAAACTAACTGTTCAAGTGGAGGACAAAGTGAGAACATCATCACTCACGAAATCCCAAATCTTGTTTGACCAGGGCTTTGCAGATCGGATGGTAAGTATCTTTGAGTTCCTGGAAGGTCCCTAGCGCCAGGCTCCTGTCCACTCGGTTCAGCAGCCTGAAACCTGGCCGAACAAACTTCATCCTGCCGACGGTTCCCAGCCATTGGGCCAACTCTTTGTACGACGATTCCATTCTTGATTCGATTTGAAATCTGAATTTTCTAAAGACGATTTCCGCGTTCTGCGACTCGCCAATCCTCTCGCGGTAAACATCCAACAGGGTTCTCGCAGTGCCCGTGTGTTTTGACCAGTCTACACCTTCCCTAGACTGAACCAAAGTATCTAAAAATAGAACCAACTGGACAGTGCTGACGTTATTCAAGTCATGTGGTGTGAACTGCCTGTAGTCGCCAGATTGAGCTGCACCGAACCACCTTCCAGCTAGCTCGTAGACGGAATCGGCTAATGAAGTATCAAACTTAGGTTTTGGTGGCATGCCTGGTTTGTACAACCAAGTCTCCCAATCTACGGAATCCAATATCTCACGTCTATCTTGGTAAAATTCGTAAAGTGTGTCCAGAAACTGATAGGTGTCCAGGGACCTCTTGGCAAATTTTCCAAAGTAATGTTTGACAAACGGGTCGAATGCCCCGGGTCCGCCTAACTTGCTCTCTAAGTGGAACAGCAGATGAAATCCCTTCTCATAGGGCACTGATGAAAACGCTTCATCGGGATCAATCTGCGAACCCAAGTCCTGTAGCAGTCTGGAAAACCTATTAGCATCACTCATGGCATTGATAGACTCCGATAGATCGTTCCATCCGATAAGCGCACTCAAATGACGAGCCGCTTCGCCGTGAAGCGCACCCACAATACGACGTTCCAGATAAACAGTCCAGCCTTCATTCAGCCAGAAGTGGTTCCATGAACAATTGGTCACCAAGTTTCCTGACCATGAATGTGCCAGCTCATGGGCAATCACATCTATATTGGATTTATCACGTGCAATCAACGTTGGTGTAGCAAACGTCATATTGGGAGATTCCATACCTCCATACGGATACGAATCCACATTGATCAAAATGTCGTACGTCCCCCATTCGTAGGGGAAGACAATTTTTTCAGCTGTTTGGATGAATTTTTCTACGTCTCCGTCAAACTCCCACTGTGCATCCTTTAACCTAAACGGCTCGGTATACACCGAAGAACGGGGTCCGACAGGTGCAGACTCCAAATCACCGGACGCGACACCTACCAGGTATGACGGAATAGGCACTGGCTGGTCAAAATGGTATGTTTTTTTACCTTCAGGACCGTCGCTTGGCTCGGCGGCTATTCTCCCGGAAAACACAACAGGGTAAGGCGACGTGATGTTCGCGCTAACCGCCGACTTGATAGAAGGTGTATCAAAACAGGGAAATAAAGAGCGAGCATGTATGGCTTCCAGCTGAGAAAAAACATACGGTTTACCGGATGTCTGTTTACCGCTGAGCCACTGTAGCGCCGTACTACGCTCTGTAGTGCTGAAGTTGATCTGCAGAGAATGTTCTTCGCTCTTTCCCTGGGAATATTCTAGAACCAACTGAGAACCTAGGGGTTCTTGGCGCGGTTTCAAATCCCACTCTAACTTACTACTACCATCCAATGTCACATCATGGATCCGTAGGTATGAAGTGTCTAGACACAGCTTACTGACAGATCCTTCTTGGGCTTGCAGAGAACGTAATTGGTAAAGAACACTGCCACTGATTATTTTTTGGTCGAATGATATTTCAAGATCCAATTTCGTCCTTCGAACCTGCAAATGCTGATAGCTGGAAAGCGTAGAGGGGTCAATATCCGGACTAGTCTTCGGTCTTCTGCATTCGACTACAGACGGCAACTTCATCTTGCGTACGAGGTTCTTTGCTGATCTCGATAGCATGTAATAATGTGTCTGTCTACAGTGTCTATAGAGACATGGCCGCATAAATGTGTCGACAGCATCCCGAGGGGTCCCTTTTTTTTTTTTTTTTTTTTTTTTTTTTACTCGATGCTACCAACCGAGGCTACGAGACGTTGCCCGGAAGACCATACGGGTAGCACTTGCTGCCAGCGTAATTAATTCAGGGTAACTACCTCCCGAAAAACTGGCGGCTAACTGTGCTCTTAACAGTACTGAACAAATATTCTCCATAGTACTACATACTTGCCATATAACCACAGGAAGTGCTACAATGACACAGCATACAGCAATACACAACGGCCAAGATACGTGAGGTGGTAACGAAGCCAATGTCTCAGCCCATTCAGGTATACTTTTGTTCTTGTTCCTTCGACGAAATCTCCACCAAACCTTCCGCATCGACAACAGTCTTTTCCATTCCCCCATTAAAAGGAAGAAAAAAAAAAAAAAAAAAGAGGCATGAACCCGTTGCCACAATAGCAATATTTCTTTATATACTACTGTCAAGAATTTTTCCTACAATACTGCTGGGCTGGGCGGCAATTTTACTACGTGACCAGCCATTCGAATTATACACATGGCAAAGTAGATAAGGGGCGGAAAAAGAAAACAGATAATAGACGTTTTAGGCGGCTGTTTTGAACCCTTAAAAAAAAGTCATACATGGAAAAATAAGGTCGAGTGGAAAAGGAAATATAAATATAAGATCAGATTTTCTCAATTCTGTTTATCGGCCTTCCTTTTAGAGTTTAGTTCTACACGGAGTTAACAAGCTCTCTCAAATACTTGTAGGGTTTCTGGAAAAAAAATTTGTTGTTCTTTAAAACTAAAATCCCCTTTAGGACATTTTGCTCCGCTTTAATTTCCAAATTCAGGCATTACACTTTCTCTGGGGCTCAAAGTGACAGGGTAACAAACGGTTGTCGCGCCGAATAGTACACATACTGGCCTTAGCTGGAGTTAAAGGGTGAAACGTCTTTTGCTACGACAAAGCATTTGGGCGTGTTTAAAGTTGTCTTGCAAGTCATACAAGAAGCAGTCGGTAAAAGAGGGTCAAAGCCTTCTCATGGAACGTGAAGTACCTGCAACAGCATTAGGTGTGTTTCACATATGACAAGATGTCTGGCCACAATACATTGAAGAACATTTCTGGTGTAGCTTCGCAGCAGCATTCGAGTTTGCAGCAGTTGCAAAATCCTCACACTGATAGTACGTCATCCAGTAGTACTTCACAAATACAAAGTAAAGAAGAAGGAGAAGAAGGAGGAGGAGAAGAAGAAGGGAAAAGGAGGGGAGAAGATGAGAAAGGGGGAAAGGGAGAAAAAAGAGAAGCACAACAACTCGAGACGACGATACCGCAGCAGCAGGAGCATGCTTCAAATGATCCTGATCCACCCAGACGACACCTTCAAGGAGGGTCAGATCAGACACAAGATACGCCAGAGCCGCCCTCACCGATACGGAAGCAAACCTCGTGGAACCATCACCGTGACTCCCATGACCACTCGGTGCGGGCACCCTATTTGAGCAGTGAATATATCAATGGTAATGGAGTTCGTTCATCTTCGAGCAACGCTCAACTTCCGAGATTAAATACGTCTTTTTATCGTACACTCAAGAATGGCAGTGGTAGCGTTGTAGATAGTACGGGGGGTGGCAATAGCCCAATGGCTCCTCGACGCTCTAGAGGTTCGGATCCTAGAAATCCACTTGTGGTGCTTATGCCAGCATCAGCCCAGCCAACGGAAGTCTTGGCCAACAGGTTCTCGGCTTGGAGGAGTGTCATTAGGTCTGTGATAACGTATTTGACGGAAACGGCCTCCATCCAAGATGAAATCGTGAGGCAGCAGCTGCGGTTGACGCATGCTGTGCAGTTTCCATTTTTCGTCGCAGACGGCCAAAAGGCCAGTTCCAACGAGGAGAAAGCTGTGCAGAACTTTTTCATGCCGGCAGGTTCGGGATCAATCCAAGAGTTACCGTCGATTTTAAACCAATACCATGGCACCATTGCTTCCCATGCTTCAAGGATGTCCAAGGAGCTGACCAGCGATGTGATCCCGCGTCTTGAAGATTTAAGACGAGACTTACTGGTTAAAATCAAAGAAATCAAGTCTTTGCAGTCAGATTTCAAAAATTCGTGTTTCAAAGAGCTACAGCAAACTAAGATTGATATGAAACGTTACTTGGAGTCTATTGAAGAAGCTCACCGTGGTCCACCGAAACATGATCCTTATTTGGCTAAGATCGCTTTGGACAGACAGATTAGAAAGCAGTTGAGCGAGGAAAATTTTGTGCACGAGGCTTTCGACAATTTGGAGTCCTCAGGAAGCGAATTGGAGAATGTGGTTGTAATGGAAATTCAGAACGCTTTGACCATCTATGCACGTCTTATTGGTGAAGAGTCTCAACTTGTTTTTGACATTTTACTATCCAGATTGGACTGTGGCTTTTTGAGCAGAGATCCGGCTTTTGAGTGGAATAATTTTATTAAGAAAGATCCAAACTTTATTGCCCCCAATCTCCCGATGAGAAAACTCAAGGAGATTTCTTATAAACATCAATTCGATCCTTTATCGTACGAAGTTCGTTCGGGTGTACTCGAAAGAAGATCTAAATTCCTTAAATCATATTCCAAAGGTTATTACGTCTTAACACCAAATTTTTTGCATGAATTCAAAACTTCCGATAGGAAAAAGGACCAAGTCCCCCTGATGTCCCTGCCCTTGGGTGAATGCACAGTAACAGAACATTCCAAACCAGGTTCATCAGATGATAAATTCGTACTGCATGCCAAGCAAAATGGAATCATTCACAGGGGCCATAATTGGGTATTCAGAAGTGAAAATTATGAGTCTATGATGGCCTGGTTTGAAGATTTAAAAACTTTAACTTCGTTGAATGGATTGACAGAAAAGAACAGATTTATTCAAGAAAAGCTGAATCTAACGTCTGATGGCAGGCCCAAACAGATGCCAACGGCAACTTCTCCTAATTCCGGCCTCCCAAGAAATTCTACAGATAGATCTCTAAGAGGCTATCTTAGCGGGTCGGCTAGTGGTTACAGTGGGCTCCCCCTACAACATAGCCAACATGATCTTATTGGGAATCCGTCAACTCCTCGTCTAGATAACCAGACGAATACTGCTACAACCTCATCACTTCCAGACACTAATAAGCTTGATGTGAGTAGTGATTCAATGGGTAATATCTATGCGTCTTCTCTGGATAACGAAACGAGAACATCGTCCAAACGATAATTCGTAATAAGAGAAATGACAAAAGAAGAAGATAATAGTAATAATACTAACAATAATACTAATAATAATATTAATACTAATAATCCTAATAATAATAATAATAATAATACTGGTAGTAGTAATAATAATAATGGTGATGGAAAGACAAACAAACAAACAAACAAACAAACAACAACAACAACAACAACAACAACAGCAACAAAAAAAAAAGTGTATATATATAAAGAATCAAAAAAATGACATACCGACAGTATATAGATATATTTTGTGTAAAATTACCGGGCTCATTGTTAGATTCTCTCTTCTGATTCATGGTTTATCCCTCACTTGCGCTTTTTACTTGGGATACCATTGAATCTTGATTCGACTTGTTCCAATACGAGTGACCAGTCTTGATGAAATTTGAAATCTGAAAACTTGTGTAGAACACATTCTCTGCCACGTTTAGAAATACCCTTTTTTTCATTAGCAGTTAAATTGATAACCGTCACAAACAATTCACTTAACGTTGGATATTTCTTAGCATCCAGTAATTCATCGTAATCTGGGTCACTTTTGTCTTTAAAGAAGAACCCAGTTCTCGTTTCAGTAGTATTGCGCTTCACTTGACATCTATGTTCCACATCCCAAGGAACGACAATATCTAAAAGGGGACCAGCTGACGCATGAACAAGTGGTATCAGGCCCGATGCCACGTATTCAACCACGGCGATACCAAAATGCTCATTCCACATTGCGTTAATACCATACGTAGATTCACTCAAATACTTTTTGATTTGATCATAAGGGCAATCAGTATGGAATTTTAGTAGCTCCCTAGGAACTTTCAATTCTTCATGAGCCCAAGAACTTAATTTATGAACATAAGCTCTATCCTCTTGTGACCTTGTAGACCCGATTAATATCAAAACTGGGGCCTCTGAGTTGTTTTGCAACGTGCCAATAAACTGGGCGAAAGACGCAATAATTAATTCGTGCCTTTTCTCAGGCCTAAATTGAGCAATAACAACCACTTGATTTTTCCTCTCCCAGTTATCATGCTTAAGTACTAATTTCTCAGTGGAGCATGGAGGATATATTATACGCGGAATCGTATTATTCCAAATCTGCTTAATGTGATTGTTAGTCCAAGTTGAGTTCGTAACCGCGGTGGTGACATATGATCCAACGTGTCGATACCACATCATGAATAGGGTCCAATAACAGTATTTAACAGTTTTGAGCAGTCTTGACCCTCGGGAAAGTTTTAACTTGTTCAACATATCAGTGGAAATTACGGGATAATGAGTATAGGTAATAATAGGAATTTTAGTCAAATAATAAACCACCGGATATCCAAATGGATATCCCATAGTGTCACACCAAACATCTGGAGGGCATTTGTAAAGAGCTTCCGCAGTCAGTAACGAAGATCCTAATGCTTGACCCAGTAATGTAAAATGGGGCCACATTTTACTGTCAACAAATCTTCTCTTTTCTAAATAAATGAAGACAATTCTATCTTTATCCAACTCATAATCAAATCTTTTACCTACACTGTGTAAAATATCTTGAGGTGTAGCATCGGTATCACCCGTATAAATGAGTGCGACATTGCCAGGGTTTCTTGCTAATGTAGATTGTACAGCTTTCCAAAGAACCTTCTCACCGCCACCACCCGCATTACAATACGGATGGAAGAACCCGTAGAGTGTTCTTGTATTTGTTCTTAACTCGGGTACTAAAAGATTCACAAATTGTTTCCTTTCTAACTTATCAGAGACTCCAATTGATATTTGGTTATTTGACAACGGTCCATTTCCATATTCACATGGTTTAGCAGCTGCCAAGATCATTTGCCTTCTAACAGAACCATGCTTCCAGCCAAAATCCATCTGGACATTTTTTCTTGGTTCCAATTCAACCTTTTTCATAGCATTGTTAATCCTTGCTCTGTATCTAGCAGGTGGTCTTAAAAAGACGTTTGGCAAGACGATTATCAAACCCCTTATTAACGCCAGTGATGTTACTAATACCGAGGCCAAGATAAGGACCAAGGATGACGATTCTATCATCTTGAACAGTGTTATTTCTTTAATTTTTTAATCTGCGGTGCATGTGTCCTTAGATGTTTTAGGCAAACTCGAACTCAACTGACAAGTTCTCGCCTTTAATATAAAGACCCAATATGTTAAAAGTTAAATACTATACAATTTTATACTACGATTTAAACTGACTGCTCTTTTTCAAAAGAAAAACAAAAAAAATAAAATATACGACAACGAAGATTACCTATCCCTTAACTCTATAACAAGCTCTAATAAAGGACCAAAATCTGCAGGTTTTAATAATCCAAATTCCTGCGCAAACAGACAAAAATGTCTGAAGCTAGTATTCAAAACCGTTTGTAGATTCAATTCCAAAATTTCATTAAAATGATGGCAATACATGTGCGCATATACTCTGAATAACCTTCTTAGCATTTGTACCACGTATTTGGAGATAAAATTTGGCGGGAATTGACCTGAGGTCTTTGCTGGGAAAATAGTTTCATCGTCAAATTGGTCTTGACACCACCTCATTAGGCATTCCACGTACTTCGGTGCAGAGACAGCCACTGGTGGTTGTCCCTTTTGGAATGCCCACAGATATTCGTACTCATTAGTGGCAATCATTCTCGGACATGATTGTGGCGAACAAAATTCTGTGATGGTACCGTACAGCATATTAATTTGATTATAAAAATCCACGCAGTGCACAGCTAACCACTCATTTTCATTTTCACCACGAGGTAGTTTTACCGCTTGATTTAATACGCCTTCTGATCCTAAAGTCATTTCCACAATATGCTTTAAATCTTGATGGCTCGTAACAGTAGTACCTTCCGTCGGCTGTAGAAATGGCTGCTGATGTGATGGTGTATAGTTGAAATCCGTGACATTACCATCGCTACCAAGCTGAGGAGGGATCTGATGGGTCCTTGACTCTTGCAAAGCTGCTAAGCCATCAGGACCCGATGGTGGTTGTTGAGCATACCTTGGTGTCTTAGTAGGTGTAGACCATGGATTCTCTACATTCCCATTTATTGGAACGTTTGACAAAGGTCTATCTTTTTGAGGTGATGATGGAGTATCACCGTGGTTAGCTGTTGTATTCCATTTGAAACCTCTTGTCGATCTGATAGTTTGCCCAGGACTCAAGTGGAAATTTTGTAGGAATGACATGACTTTATTTTGGACTTAATCCACTTGTGAAGAATCGTAAAATTAAAGAATCAAAGACTTCTTTAAGAACATTCTAGTTGTTACTTCTGTTACCTTGGCTTGAATACTTTATTGTCTTTTTTTGGGTTCTTGTTGACCTTTTACTCTATAAAGGAAATTCACCGGACACCTTAGTACACCTAACCGGACAGGGCACTAGAACTGGGAAAACTTCAGAACGTTCATGTGAAGATACTGGTACGATATTCAGGGAGCAATATATTGATAAACATGAGCGACCCTGAACTATTAGCGTATGGGATGATAGCGGCTAGGCTAGTAACCTTACCAAAGCAACAGATGAGAGTACTTGATTTTCGTGTACTTCTAGTCTATACCTATCCGATATTTTTGCTTTCAATCAAAATTGACACTCTTGATATTGATCACGAAGCAAATTTGGAGCATGTGCTACAACGATAGGTAAAAGAAACCCATCCCTGATCCTGTAAAATTAATCAGCAGCGGTCCTTATGAATACTTCGAAGATTGAAGATTCTTTGTATTAAGAAGACAAATATTCCAAAGGTTTACCTCAAGATTATAAGAAGCTTTTAAAAATATCTATCTTCTTCAACAGCTCTTTTTTTTTTTTTTTTTTTCGGTGATCATCAGGTTGTCGTTGTTTAAGAGGCTATAAATAAAGGGATCGTTGAAGAAACAATTTAGCTCCGCTTAAGCAATTGGGGAAATATATATATATATATATATATATTAAAAGAGAAAAAAACAAAGGCTAAAGGAAGGGTTTTTAAGGAAAAGAAAAGCACTTTAGCTAGCTGAGACTTTATGAATTTATAGGCATTTTGCCTGGTTTACCACTTTCCACCTACGTTGCAGATGTTTAAGAGAGTAGAGTACTTTAAAACAGATAAGGATACACCACCAGAACTTGAAGTGGAACCTAAAGAAGAGCCTAGTGACAAAAAAGAAAATATTAGTAAAGGGAATAAGGAAGATGAGGTTGACGAAGAAGAGGCAAGGGATAAAGTACAGGATCTACATAAATTACCACAATTTCAAAAGAGGCCATTAAGTGATACCCCCGTAACTAGTGGTTGGAATTCACCCACAGATGCGGTAACACCATTAACATCTCCGGAGGCTAGCTTTACCAACTTGGCTTCATTAAATATTCCTACTTTACACGCCGTTCCTGGGCATACAACCGGTGCCGCCTCGGATAATGGTAACAACAATAATACTAATATTAATACTACTAATGACGACGACTACCATACTAAAAATAAAAATCACAACAATCAAACAAACGATGTTTATCAACGGCACATTGATGGTACAGATTCTCCTTCGAAATTTCCTCATCCAACTAGAAGACCCACAACTATTGACGTCCCTGGGTTAACCAAATCCAAGTCTTCTCCGGATGGTACCATTTCGAAAGAAGACCCCGGTTCTAAGTTGGTTATTGTTATGGTTGGGCTTCCAGCTACAGGCAAGTCTTTTATTACAAACAAATTATCCAGGTACTTGAACTTTTCCATGTATTACTGCAAGGTTTTCAACGTTGGTAATACAAGAAGACAGTTTGCGAAGGAACATGGATTGAATGAGCAGGACTCCAATTTCTTTAGCCCGGAAAACGAAAAGTATTCCAAATTAAGGGACAAGTGGGCTCTTGATACTTTAGATCAGTTATTGGATTACTTGTTGGATGGTCCTGGATCAGTTGCAGTATTCGATGCTACTAATACAAGAAAACAACGCAGAAGGGAAGTTTTACAAAGAATACGGCAAAGAAGTGCCCACCTCAAAGTTTTATTTCTTGAAAGTATTTGTTCTGACGAAAAAGTAGTAGAACGGAATATTCAATTGAAGTTGTTTGGTCCTGATTATAAGGGTAAGGATCCGACATCGTCTTTAAAGGATTTCAAAGAACGATTATCCAATTATTTAAGAGCTTATGAGCCTATTGACGATGACGAAGGTTTGCAGTTCGTGAAAATGATCGACGTAGGGAAAAAAGTTATTGCGTATGAAATTCAGGGCTTTCTGGCATCTCAAACGGTTTATTATTTGTTAAATTTTAACCTCTCAGAAAGACAAATCTGGATCACCAGGAATGGTGAGAGTGAGGATAATGTTAGAGGTAGAATTGGTGGTAATTCTCATTTAACCGCCCGTGGTGAAAAATATGCGCGTGCATTAGCTAAATTTATCGATCAACAGCGGTCAATATTCAATGAAAATTTTATGAAGGAACAACAGGAAAACAATAAGGTTAGCACCTCTGGTACTCAATGTAACGAATTTTTCGTTTGGACAAGCATGCGGGACCGGTCTGTGGAGACTAGTAGTTATTTTGATGAGGTAGACTACCCCATGAAACAGATGAGAATGTTGGATGAATTAAGTGCCGGTGATCTGGAAGGTATGTCTTATCCTGAAATCGATGAGCTATTTCCTGAGGAATTGGAAAAGCGACGTAAAGATAAACTAAGATATAGGTACCCTGGTATTGGTGGTGAGTCTTACATGGATGTTACGAATAGATTGAGGCCAGTAATTGCAGAAATCGAAAGAATCGAAGACAATGTGCTTATCATTACTCACAGGGTAGTTGCTCGTATCCTATTAGGGTACTTCTTGAATTTAAACAAAGATATCATTACAAATGTGGATGTCCCCTTACACTGTGTTTACTGCCTTGAAATGAAACCCTATGGAATTCAGTGGAAATTATTTGAATACCATGAGGAAAGAGATAATTTCGAAGAGGTTCCAGAGTCTGAAATGAATATTACGAAAGTACAAGAAAACGAACTGGTGTTTCAGGAAAGAAGATATTCATTGGTACCTACAGCACCACCATCAGCCAGCCATCACGGATTGGACAGTAAAAGTTCAGATAAAAATTGTCTTACTAGATCTTCCTCATTTACGGCGCCAGCAGACCCGAAAACATATTCTGGTTATGCTGCTAGTGTTGCCCCGTCACATGGTGCTATGCCCTGTATTGTGAAAGGTAGTGGTGGGAATACAATTTCAGGATGTCGGACCAGACCAGCGGTTCCTAATAATAATTTGAAATCTTCGCTTTTAGCCAACCGAGATGCGGATCATAACTCAAGACCTGCTACAACAGGAGCCGCGACGTGCGCCAGATCTAACAGCAGTCATACTTTTGAAATCGAGAAGCTGAATGAGAAGCTAACACAACTTAGGGCAAATTTGAACGATAAGAAGAGTAATGATTGAATGAATTTTTTTTTTTTTTTTTTTTAAATTTATCTATTTATTTTTATGACGATAATAATAATTCTTATATATAATTCAAAAACTAATGATAGCAGGCAACAAGAAAAGAACAAAGCAGTAATTTACCTGTATTTGTTATTGACATTTGCATAAGTTCATTAAATTCTAGTTTCAAAAATAATTTCTACGATGAACCATAAATTATACCAAGGGCATCAGCCCATTGGCCTACAGCACCATAAAATCCAAGAATCTTTTGGCCGGAGGGTGGACACAACTTTGCCAATCCACCACCTTGGCTATTACCGAATATTTCACTAACTCGACCTTGCTTAGTTAAAATCTGAACAGCATCAATCCAGGCACCACATCTTACATTAAATCCAGCTAGTGCGTCACCTTCTGGAATCACCACATCACTATAATTTCCAGTTTCATGACCATATAAAACGCTTTTTCCACTAGTATCTTTGATAGAGGTAGATTTAAATGCGTTAGTTAGTTTGTTCATGTAAGTTCTTGGGGGAATTGGGGGCTGACCACCGTTGCCACCTTGCGTAGAAACGCCAGCTGGTGACGGATCTGAATTAAGGAAAATACGAATACCATCTAGCGCAGCACCATGATAAATACGAACTGCAGAAACTCGAGAACAATCAAAGGGAATTATTCCCACATCAGAACCACGTTTAGGGTCTCCCAATATTGGCGACTTAATACCACGGGTACCCGCAGGAAAGCCGTACCTATCCATAGCAATTGGCTCAGCTCTTATAACGGATGGGAAATTTTGAATTTCCACTTCAGAAGCGTTAACGCTTAAAATTTTAACGTTGAAACTATTACCGTGATTGCCCAACTCGTTGGGAGGGATACGTGAACGTAGACCATCCAACGACAAAACCACTTGTTTTTGAGGGCCGGGGCCACCTAGACTTTTAGGTAAGTACTCGATATGACCTTTAGCAAAATCGCCACAGTAAATTTCAATACAGTAAATACCAGTTTCACAACTGATACTACACGAGTCATGACCAAGAGGATAAATTGTAGGTTTTGGTGCAGTAAAATTACCAATCTTTCCTGGTCTCATAAACGATGGATCATAATAGTCTTGAGGCGTCGTGAAAGAAGGGTGATATAAAAACCTTAACAAATCCAAACGATGCCAGGTACATTCTTCACGGGGTAAAATAGGTGGTTTGGCTCCGTTAGAATTAGTTCTTACTGAAAAAGCTTCTTTTGTCAAGAAAGAACGGTTCAAGACAGTATAATCTCTTAACATAACACCGTTTTCTTGATGAGGACAACCCAACAAATGTCCAATTTCATGCATAAATGCTCCCAAAGTAATTTGAAAACATTCCCAGTGGGTACCACATTCACCGTTATCATTCGCAACATCAGAACTGGCTCTGGTATCATCTGTCATATATGGCACTAATTGTTCAATACTTGGAGCCCAAGAATAAAGACCGTGCGAACCAAAAATAGCTAATTTAATTTGATCATCACCACCACCTAGTGCAGCATGGCCCGTGAGCATTTTACCATCCCAATGAGCATCCATAAACATGACTGCGGCCTGCACTGGCTTTTCACTTTGAGTAAATGGGCCCCCGTATTTCTTTAGGGCTCTCATAGCCAGTGGGAATAATCCACCAGTATCACTACCATTGGGGTTTTGTTGGGCTAAATTATAATCTCTGATTTGTGCAACGGTTTCATCAGCCTTTAGCACATGAATCTTGATTGTACTTCTCATCGCCTCCTTTTGTCTAAAAGTGGTATCCCAACCGTATTCTTCCACAAAATTGAAAGTCCTATTCCCAAATCCATTACGTAGCATCTGTTCATTGGTATATGCCTGCATCAAACGTGCACCTACTCTCAACTTCCTAATGGCTAAGTCCATTTCATTAGGACCTTCTCTTTGTCCTTGCACTTGAGGGGTATCATACTGCAGAGGAGAGTCCTTGGCGACAAGTAGACATAGATGAATTGGTTGATCTTGTAGTAGTGGTGTATAATCGAGGAACAAGTGTCTATTAACATTGGTATCTGTGACAAAGGTCAATCTATTTTCACCTGGTGTCAAAATAACTGTTGCTTTAAAATGACGCTCATTGACAGGATAAGTTAAATCTGGCAGTTGCGGATGTTTCACTTGGATATTCTTCACACTTTGACCCTTATGGACTTTACCATGAATTGTTAAGCATGGTGTATACAACTGGTTATGGTCTCGAACGTTGAAGAATTCAATATCTGGGGAACCTAACATGACCGGCTTCAATGAAGTATTTCAATAGAAAATCTCGGATTTGGATGATACTAGTATGTTAATGATTTCTTATATTTCACCAGCTCTCTTGAGAGACGTTCGAATAGTTAAACGATAAGAAAGGCTTAGAATGTTCAATTGTCCTTCTTAGGGTAATCTTGATGTCCTTTATCTCGGGAAAACCTTCACCAGACTAATTAAAAGTGCAGAATTCGAGATAACTAAATAGATCTCGAGGAAACGCGTTCTTCCCTTTTAATCAGCTTTTTCGTTCCCAATCTCATTGTGTTGAAATTTCATTTCCCTTTACATGTTTAAAGGACAGGTGGCAAGGAACGCTTCAAAAAGAAAACTTTAAGTAAACAACTAACTAAACAACACTAAAAGAAAAAAAAGTAGAACAGTGAAAGGTCGTTAAGGTCTTTATAGGGTCCCCAATCAATTATGTCTCATCATAGAAAGCGTGTATACCCATCAGCGCAGATGCAAGGTTATGCATCTAATGGGTTTCAACAACCTGCGCTAGTTAACGATGGTGCTGGTACCTATGGAGCACCAATGGGCTATCCTACACCTGGACAGGTGCCAATGGCGGCAGGTGCACCTCCTGTAGTAGGAGCAGGTATTCCTGCTGCTCAACCACAGCTTTTTACACCTGTTCAACAACAATTAAACCAACAGATTGATCAAACAACAGCTGCTATGGGGAACGTTCAATTGCATAATGTTCCAGTTGTAGATCCTAATTCTTACTATCAGGCACCAGCTCCAGGTATGGCCTCTCCATATATGCCAGTAGCGGGAGCAGGTGTCCCTCTAGCACCCGCAGGTATGACAGGTGCTGCCACTGCTGGTGTTCCCATTAGAGGCGGTAAACCAATGAATCAATTGTATCCAATAGATCTTTTAACCGAATTACCACCACCAATTCATGACTTGTCATTGCCACCACCACCATTAATGGTTCCACCAGAGAGAATGTTAGTCCCAAGTGAATGGAGTAATGCGCCTTCAGAATATATTCGCTGCACTTTGAATGCAATTCCAAAGAATAATTCATTACTGAAAAAATCGAAACTTCCATTTGCGCTTGTCATTAGACCATATCAACATTTGCAAGACCACGTTAATCCACCACCATTAAATGAAGATGGTGTTGTTGTACGTTGTCGTCGTTGTCGTGCCTATATGTCACCTTTCGTTGCCTTCATCGATCAAGGTAGAAGATGGAGATGTTGCTTCTGTCGATTAGCCAACGATGTTCCTATGCAGTTTGATCAAACGATGGCTGGTGTTCCTGCAAATCGTTATGATAGAAATGAAGTGAAATACGCTGTTATGGAATACTTAGCTCCAAAAGAGTACACAATGAGACAACCACCACCTTCAACTTATTCGTTTATATTGGATGTTTCTCAAAATGCTATAAAGAGCGGTCTGTTGGCTACCGCCACCAGAACCATTGCCGAGATGTTAGATTCTATCCCCAACCACGATTCGAGAACAAGAATCTCCATTCTCTGTGTGGATAATAACATTCATTATTTTTCTATTCCACCAGATGAAGATTCAGACCAAGTTAGAATGATGGACGTGGCTGATTTAGACGAACCCTTCTTCCCAAGACCAAATTCGATGGTGGTCCCTCTAAAATCATGCCGTAACAATTTAGAAAGGGTATTGAACTTGATACCGGAAGTATTCCAGTTTAACATTATGAGTAAATTTGCCCTAGGGCCAGCTCTAAAATCGGCATACAATTTAATTGGTGGCATCGGTGGTAAGATTATTGTAGTCTCATCCACCCTACCAAACATTGGGGTCGGGAAACTACAGAAGAGAAATGAAAGTGGTTCAGTGAACACCTCTAAGGAATCTGCGCAGTTATTATCCTGTCAAGACACTTTCTACAAGTCTTTTACCATAGACTGTAGTAAAGTTCAAATTACTGTAGATACATTTTTGGCATCTGAGGATTATATGGATGTTGCCACATTGGCCAACTTGGGTCGCTATACAGGTGGCCAAACCCATTTTTACCCTGGATTTTCCGCAACAAAATTGACCGATGTTACCAAATTCACTAAGGAATTTTCCAAACATCTTTCCATGGATATTTCCTTGGAAACTGTTATGAGGGCTAGAGGTACTACTGGCATCAGATCTAACACTTTCTATGGTCATTTCTTCAACAGGTCTTCAGATCTGTGTGCCTTCTCCACCATGCCTAGGGACCAGTCCTATGTGTTTGATATGTCGATTGACGACTCTATCATAGGTGATTATGCTTGTATTCAAATTGGTACACTACTGTCATTGAACACAGGCCAACGGAGAATCAGGGTGATTACTATGTGCATCCCAACAACGGAATCGTTATCGGATGTGTATGCCTCTGTGGATCAATTAGCTTTAACAGCTTACCACACAGAAAAGGCGGTGGAGAAGGCATTAGCATCTAGCTTGCAAGATGCCAGGGAGTATTTGAACAAGGCCGTTCAAGACGTACTTGCAGTTTACAAAAAAGAAATTGTAGTTTCCAACACGGCTGGTGGTGCTCCTCTAAGGCTATGTGCAAATATGAGAATGTTCCCATTATTGATGCATTCATTGTCTCAACATATGGCTTTAAGGCCTGGTATTGTTCCAAGTGATCATAGAGCCGCAGCACTAAACAATTTGGAGTCTATGCCATTAAAATATTTGGTCAAGAGTATTTACGCTACAGTATATTCATTGCATGATATGTCCGATGATGTTGGATTCCCTGACGAAAATGGCGAATTAATCTTGCCTGAGCCTATCAACGCATCTGCTTCTCTATTCGAGAGATATGGATTATACCTAATTGACAATGGTAGTGAATTATTCCTCTGGATTGGTGGTGATGCAGTTAACGAATTAGTCATGGACGTTTTTGGTACGCAAGATATCTTCCAAGTGCCTATTGGTAAACAAGAATTACCAATTGTAGAGGGTTCTGAATTTAATGAAAGAGTCAGAAATATTATTGCTAAGGTGAGGGAACACGACGACGTTATCAGTTATCAATCCCTTTACATTGTTAGAGGTGCCTCATTGAGTGAGCCTGTTAACCATATTTCTGCTAGAGAAGTAGCAACTCTAAGGCTCTGGGCTACAAGTGCTTTAGTGGAAGACAAGGTACTAAACAGCGAAAGCTATCGCGAATTCTTACAGAACATGAAGATGAGGATAAGCAAGTAATTTCCCTAAAAAGGTTGCAAGGACAGATGGGCACCGGCCGTATATATATTTTTAATGTTTCCAAATGGTCAGGTCTTGATATACGCATGGAATGCCTTTATCTTCTGAGTATTAAAGGAATAATAATAATAACAATAAGAGAAAAATTAAAAATATTTTCAATTCGGAAAAGAATTATATATCTGAGCTGTCTACTTGGTACTGTAAACGAATTATTACTTCAATTGATATGCTTTATGTATAATATAACATTTCAAATAATAGTTTTTTATTCAGACTGATGTTGAAGAGCGAAAACAAAAAAAAGACGACACCCATTGTTACCACACTTTTCGAATCATTAGATGGTATCGAAATAATTGGAGGAAAATGTCTGACTTTAAAGTGTATGTGTGATTTTAAAAAGAATATATACCAGTTCTACTACTAACTAAAATTATCAAGAGTTTCACGAAAGAACTTATACGATGATGATGCTAATGACGAACAACTGCCGAGTGATACTGATCAACAAGTTTATGAACCACCTAATAGTTTAGAAATAGTGGAGGTAGACATTGGAAAAGATCAAGATCTTACTGATAGGGTTGAAGCACAGTCACAAGAGGAATTTGACTTTCCGCTGTTTTCTTTTGGTAATGTAAATGAGAATAATGTTAGTGATGGTAAAGTGGAAGAGGATAGAGGGCGTTCAGAAGTACCATTGATGAGAATATCATTAAGGGAGCCTTCACCAGATAGGATTATACAAGAAAGGCCACGCAGTTATTATTTTGCAGAATTCACGCCGGATGATCATGCGAAGTTTCAAAAGAGTGCCATTGAGTTTGATACTATACTGAAAGAATCTCGATTAGACGACCACAAGAGATGGTCACAATTCAAAAAGCGTGTATTGGATGTTAATAAACATAATGCCTATATTGAACAATTAAATAGTAGGGAAAGACACTGCAAAAGGAGAAGACCTGGAAAGAAACAGAGATTAGCAAGAAAACAGGGCAAAATCAATGAAAATTTAAGAGAGGAAAAAGATAAAGAGATTAAAAAGATGATCAAAAAGAAATTTCACAAACGTGGTGGGAAGAAGAATAAAAAACCAGAGTTTAACCCATTGAAAGATGCGGGTAAACCAAAGTTCAGAACTGAATGAAAGATTCACTATGTATAAATGCACACATTACTTCTTTTCAGTGGATAAAATGGTAACAGAATTCAGCATTAATTGCATAGGGTCCTCATAATCAGCATTATCGGTGGAATTAACCATGTTCTTTTTAATAGTCTGTTCGATAAATTCACGGCTTTTTTGCAAAACTTTACCTACGGGGCCACCTCTCTTGTATGCTACATCGAGATCCTTCTTAAAACTATTGCTGACTTGACTCCAATAAAATTCTCTTGGAGCCAATGGCCTAGGATTCATGTGAGAGGTGTATTCGTTCAAAAGATTTGTATTATCTGATTTAACGTCACGCAAAAGAGATTGCAATAAGGAAACTGTATAACCTCTTTTGACAGTTATTTCCATTGCTGGTGGGAAGTTTTTAACAAAGTTGATCGTCTTTACCAACGCCTGGACGCTTGATTGAACGTGCGATAGTACTATTCTCTGTATGATATTAGCAAATTCTTGTGGTGACAAACTATGTAATGCCTTCAATAAAATCATAACACACTCTCTCTTGGTGTTCAATTTGTTAGTTTCTGAACATGCACCACTTAGCTCTGTAGATAGGTAACTAAGCAATTCCTTGAAACAAGGCTCAACGACTTCACTGTCAAATTTTTTAATTAATCTTAGTGATTTCAAATTTGCACTTTGGTTAATACCCAGTTGCAGTTGTGAGTGCAAAGACGCCAGTTCTAACGCCTTTTGAGGATTAAGCTGTTGACTGGTTTCATTAATAAATTTGATACTATTGACCAAATGAATATAAATAAGGGCATCTCGTAGTAACATGGAAGTCTGATGTACCTTACTTAATACACTCTGCAATCTTTGAGCCTTTTCATAAGGTTCTAATACTTCTTGCAGTCTCTTATAAGACATATCCAAATAATCTAAACTTGGCTTAAGACCATCTTTTACTGTTGCCCTCGATGTTTTAGTCCTGGAAATTTGATCTAATATTTGTAGCGGATTATTGTTGATCAATTGTTCGATTCTCGTATCAATCTCTCCAATATCGTAGTTGATCTTTTTGATGGGTGTATCGATATCTAACTCTGTCGCAGAATCATCAGTATTGGTAGCCTTAATCAAGTCATTACCAAACCTTTGAGCATCGAATTCATCCTCTAGCAACAGTTCAAAATCTTCTAAATCTTCACTCATGATTACGGGTTCATTTTATGTACCGGAGTAATTCTGTTTGGAAGCACGCTTTTTACTCGCTTAACGTCTTATATTACTCTATGTACACTATAGATCTTTTTAAACCAGCATTGACCTTCAGAGTGTTGAAAGTAATGTCTAATGCTCGGCTCTTGATACATCTATTCAAATATTGCTCAAATTCTACTACGCTACCACCTACGCCAAAATAGATGTCCTTAGCAGCGACTAAAGATCTCGCATGGTATTTTTGATGCAATTGCAACAGAATCTCTGCAACAACTGGTAAGTTTTCAGGCTGATAAATAGTTTCTGAACTTAGATTTAGTAGTGATAGCGATGGAGACAGGTGCTTTTGTACTATATTCAGGAAATCACGTCCCCAAGAACCTGAAATAAATTGAATGTCAATATTTCTATTTGAGAGATCTTCTTGAAATGCTTGTAAAAGCTGAGGTGTCAAAAGCAGTTCATCAGCTACAACGTTTTGATCTGATTTTTGTAATTCGTACCTCTGGTCATCGGTTAAGGAAAATTGAGACCATGTAACAATTAAATTGGGTAGAGTCACTAGTCTAAGGACACTCTTGTTGTAATCACTTAGAATTAACTTCAAGTTTCCACTACCAGATAAAAGTTGTTGTCCAAACACATATAGACTTGGTAATGCGGTACCACAACCTAGTTCTAATACACAATTTTCATCAATATTTGTCTTAACTAGTTGGTCGACTAAATCAATGGAGCATTCCCACGATTTCAATCCACCTTCATAGACGTTTTTTCTCAAATCTTCTGAATTCAAGATATCCAACTGATTACCGTCATCTTCGACCATCAGCTGGTGTTTGATGTCAAACAATGCTCTTCTAAAAAGTGTATTACCATCAAATGTGTTAATCTTCTCAAATGATATTCTAACGTTACTTAAACTTTCAACCAGAGAGGCTAAAGATTCCCATTCTGGTGATAACGAATCTCCTACATGGGGAGCGTCAAGTGGATTTACAGTGTTCTGGTTAGTTTCAATCCCACCCACGTCTTCGTCTTCAAATCCAAACGCAAACATCGGCTGCTTGTTTTCTTCCTTGATTGATTGTACTTCTCAGAGGCGTAATAGATTGGTCGTTTATTATAAGATAAAATTTATAAATAATTTTTTGCATATTTAGATTCCAGCATAAATAAAATGTAATCACCACATCTCTTGTTCTCGAATATAATAATAAGGATAATAATAATAATAATAATAATAATAATGGTACTAACAGTAATAACACTCGTTATCATGATAATGATGTTTTAAACTCCAACCATTTTCGCTTTTCCTTTTTCTTTCCTGCTTGTGTCGGTCTGATCTTATTTTGATTGGACTTGAGAGTAACCACCCCATGGGTTAGCATTCTTCGATTTCAAATATTCATCGGACTTCATTTGCCATGATTTGTTCATTGTCTTTGGTGGGTCACCAGCACCTAGCCTCATTAAACCAAATAGGCCAACCGAACCCACAAGACCAACCGCAACACCCTTAGCGATATAGGAGGCATCACCTTTTCCGTGAACAGGTCTTCTTGGTCCCCACTCACCGTAGGAAATATACCAAGCAGCTTGCTTTTCAGTTTCTGTTAATTCGTTCCATGATAATTTTTGACGTTCGGTCAATTTGGTTACAATTTCTTGTTGTTCAGGGGCTGGCATAGTTTCCCATCTGTTAGGTAAGTCCACAATGGATGCTTTGGAAAGGGTTCCTGTTTGGGCGAATCTGACAGGAGTAATACGGGAAACGCTAGAAAGGTTACGCAACACTATAAGAGTAAAACGTTGTTAATAAACCATCCTGTAATTTTCTTTTTTTTTTAAAAAAAAAAAGGAAAAGAAGACAAAAATCAATATCACATACTTTTTACCTCTTGTAATTCTTATGAGAAGGGGGGCCAAAGATCCTTATAACTAATCTACAAGCCAATGAAGGGAACTTACACTTTAGGAGAAGACTTTTGAATATTAATAACACAAAAGACTAGTAGAAATATGGACAGTATCCCCAGCGATGACGTTGTTTAAAGTACACTTACTGCAGGAGTTGGCTTGTTAAGAGAAAAAAAAGCGATGTTAGCCAAATCGCATCGGAAGAAAAAAAGAATGGAAATATTGTCAGTTTCGGACCAATCAGATTTCGCGGAAAGTTTTTCACAATCGCCGGTCACGTGGTTGGTGTATCACGTGACACATCCCGGCACTCTACCATAACGGACCTGCGTTATGCATATTTATAGAATCTATTACATTTGTCCTATAGTGGAATTTAATGGGTATTCTATCTGCACTTATCGGTGGTGGACTTGTTCTCTGTTCTCTCATTTCAGCGAAGTCTCTCGCATGCACCAATACAATTTCTATCATGTTCTCTCTCACCATCTGCTCTTTAGATCCGAACTTATGCACGAACGATTCACATGGTATCCAGTGTAAGGGTAGTTTGTAGAATTTACTAAACTCTTGTTTCTCAAAATTTATCCTTTCGTCTAGTGACATGGAATCTAGAGCTAAGTTACTGTTAGTACCGCCTTGTAAAAAGATGAACTTGAGGATATTCCACAGTTGTTCTCTGTGTAATGGTTCCACAGATTGTGCATTGAAGTCTATCACACTCGAATCCTTGAGTAAAACACATACCTGCAGATCAAGGACGAATTTCTGGTTGTTCATGTTAACGTAGTAAAGTGGTAAAAACGAATCTATGTCATCAAGTGTCCTAAAGTTTACCAGCTTCAGTCCTAATGGGTACATAGACCTTATGTCCTTCCTTCTCCGTAATTCCACTTGTTTTTGATTTTCTTCTAATTCCAACTGTTTCTTTCTTTTATCAGCTTTCATCTTTTCCAATTCCTGTAACCTCTGCTTTTCTTTGCCCTCCTCTCTTTTCTGCTCATCGAGAGCTAACTTCTTTAGCAATTCTTGTTCCTTCTTCTTCTTGTTTTTCATTCTCCTTTGGATATACTCTTCTTCTGCCTTGAGCCTTGCTTCGCGTTCAGCTGCTGTCTCCCTGGGTTCTTCGGGTTCTAATTCCTGTTTCTTCGGTTCAGGGTCTTCTTCTTGTTCCTTTGATTCAGGGTCTGCTTCTTCCAAACGCCTCTTCTTGCTACTTTCTTCTACATCCACACCATGCTTTTCCAATGAATCTTTTATCGACTGAATTTCAGCCGAATCTATGATCCCCATCAAACTATTTTCGGCATAATACAACGCATTATTCCCTACTTTATCTCTCTTGGCAGGATCCGCATCTGCATCTAGGAGAAGTTTAACGGTACCTTGATGTCCCCTGCCAACCGCTGCCATTAATGGAGTAGTTCCATCCTTTAACGTGACGTTTACCGGCGCACCAAATGCAAGATAAAGACTTGTTATATCTTCATGGCCAAATCTAACGGCTTCAAAGAAAGACTTAACATCAATTTTACCACCATTCTCCAAATAAGCTCCAACATAGGCTAATTTTCCTTCCTTCGATGCCTTCAACAACTTATCTCTACCTGCTCTAGAACTGATATCTGTCCAATAAAACTCATAATCATCATCCAAATGTTTGATCTGTGGTGGCGATGGATCTTTGGGGTTCGTAGTACGATCCAATGCCTTCCTGGTGGCTTCTCTTAAACATTCTTGTATTTGTCGCACGATATCCCTTTCTTCTTCATCCAAATCTGCCTCTTCATCGATGGAGTCATAAGCGGTAAGGCCCTTGGAATTGCATACTAATGAGTCAGCACCACATTCCAAAAGGAACTTCACCACCGGCAAATGACCATTGGCAGAAGCATCAATCAGTGGAGTGTCTTTAAACATTTCATAAGACTGTATATTGACATTTGCTCCATGTTCAACCAGTAGTTTCACTACGTCCAAATGACCATTAAGTGCAGCCTCATGTAGAGCTGTATTACCTGCATTGTCCTGATCGTTGACATCGTACCCGTCTTCTTCAATCAACCTTCTGGCAGTGTCCAAGTTTCCTTTGTCACAGGCTATCTGTAACCTCGTACGCCCACCAGCATCTCTGTATATTCCCTTACGATATGGTCTAGATGGCTTCTGAGTCTTTTTAGGTGACGGATGCCTCTTGGATGGTGACGAATCACCATGGAGCACACTGCTTGAAATGTTGACACTTTCCAATTCATCTATATCTGACAGTTCAGAATCAGAACCATTATCAAATGGAACCCTTCTGGGTGACATCGACGTTAACCTGTCTCCTCTCACTAACCTGCCTCTTCTAGGTTTTGGTGGTGAAGCCGGTTCAGTAGGCACATCGCTGTCCATTTCTCCGTCATCATGAGATCTTTCTTCAGGTGCCTTCAAAATGGAATGTAGTTCAACTCTGCTAATCGAACGCTTTTCTTCAACTTTAGCTTGAGGATCTTCTACATCTGTCTGGTCTTTTATTTGACCTCCTGCCTGACTTTCTTTAAATTGGTTTTCCTCAAGGTTTCTCTCTTTTTGTTCCTTTTTCACTTGCTCATCTGTCTGGTTGTCTGTATATCGTTCAGTGGATTCATTCTCTTTGGTCTGCTCCTGTGATTGCTCTTGTTCTAACCTCTCCTTCTTCGACCTCTCTTCTTTCAATTGTTCTTGTCTTGTTCTTTCTTGCTCTTGTCTCTGTTGTTTCTCAAACTGCTCCTGCTTTATTCTCACCAATTCTTCTCTCCGAGAGTTTACATTGGAGAGATAACTACTCAAAGACCTCTTTTTAGTCTCACTTGGATCGCTCATATGGTTATTTACCTCATTTATTAGTAGTTTTTAGTAGTAAACGTTTTTTGAGCGATGGGGTGGAAACTTCGATGTTAATAGATGATCGGATAGAAATTACAAAAACCAAGTGAAATTTCAAAATACACACTAAGGACCTCTGGTGTATCCTTGTATGATGGAAATATGGAAACGGGTTTCTCTTTACAAGTTTCTTTCCAGATTTTCTAAGTTTCTCTTAACCCCAACATGTAGATAAGGGATATAAGTCATCCAGGAATCGCTGTGATCTAGCAACTTTACTCTCATCGATTTACAACAACGAATCTCAAGCCATGCTTTATTTCATTGTGCTTTTACTTCTTTGTACTGTTACTACTGCATGGCCTATTGGTAGACAACAGCGGGTTTCACAAGAGAATGTACCTTATACAAAAATTCAAACTCTACAAAGTCGTATCCTCAATTCTGATTCTTCTGAGTTGGTCAAATCTCTTTATGAACATGTTCTAACCTTCAATGCTGCTTCATCAGGGACTTTACATCAATCGCTAGATGATGTTTCGCAGGCTGTTCTACTAAACTTGGCAACAGCAGCCGTTCTAGATAACACTTCATCAAGTGTTGCGACCCTAAAATACCTGACAAGACTACAAATGGCGGCGCAAGAAATTAAATTGCATTTTAGCTCTTCAGGCAATCGATTTTCGCCTTCATATTGGACTCTGGAAATCCCATTCCAATTTACGCTCAAATCCACAATGGCATATCGCTATTGGCAACTGAACAACCTACAATACCACGCTATACATCATCTTAATGGATCATTACTGTTGCAAGAAACATTTGTTAAAGTGCGTGATATTACGATTCTTCTAGAGGCTTCCTTTTATATGTTATCCCAATTAAAAGCATTAGGGTTCCAGCAACTTTACCAGACATGTCAACCAATATTAACCAATTTCTTCCAACCTTTATTACACAATTCTCTATCAAAAGAAAATTTTAACTCTCTACAGGAACGAATAAAATCCCTATCAGAAGAAGATGTGTATAGACATCGATACTCGGAGATGGCATTGGCTTCACTCTTGGTGATACTATTGGCTTCATCTACGATATTGTTATTACCTCTCATGTGCAAAGAATACCATGATCGTTTAATGATTACTAGATGTATTCTCTACCTAGTAGGTATGACCTGGTTTCATATGATGGTTTTTTTTTTGTATTTTTGCAAATTGCGCAGAGATTTCGAGATGTAGTCATCTGTATATGACTGACTACATTAATAGTTCTTTCAAGAGTCAGCGGAAAATTTATATAAATACCCAAATGAAAACAAAAGGGATTAGATGGTGCTGGGATTCGTTGCAACACTCTTCAATTTCTTGATTACTTCAAGGAATTCAAGCAATTATGAACTGCTCGAAAGTTTTGCGTAGGTTTTCCACCTCTGTTAGACAATGGAGGTCAGCAACTGTTGGCACTCTTGAATACGCTATTTCTTTGCAGCAGCCTCAACATCATTGGACAAAGGAACAGCTGGCAACTATTTACCATACTCCACTTTTGGAATTGGTTCATCAAGCACAGAGACAGCACCGTAAATGGCAAGATGCTAATAAAGTACAACTGTGTACATTGATGAACATTAAGGAGGGTGGATGTTCTGAAGATTGTAAGTATTGTTCTCAATCTACTAGACATGATACAGGTGTGCAGGCTAGTAGAATGGTTAAGGTTGAAGATGTAATCAAAGAAGCACAAGAAGCCAAGAAAAATGGGTCTACTAGATTTTGTATGGGGGCTGCATGGAGAGATATGCAAGGTAGGAAATCTGCGTTGAGTAGAATTTCACAGATGATCAGTGCTGTTAACAAGATGGGGATGGAAACTTGCGTTACTTTAGGTATGCTTGATGAATTGCAGGCAAAGCAGTTGAAGAAGGCTGGGTTGACCGCTTATAATCACAACGTAGACACGTCTAGGGAACACTATTCTAAAATTATTAGTACTAGATCCTACGACGATAGGTTACGGACTGTTAAAAACGTACAAGACTCTGGAATAAAAGCATGTTGCGGGGGTATATTGGGTTTGGGTGAGACTGAAGAAGACCATATCAGTTTTTTACATACATTGGCGAATATGAGCCCACACCCGGAATCTCTCCCTATTAACAGGTTGGTCCCCATTGCAGGAACTGCTATTATGGAAGATTTAAACAAACCTGGTGCTAAGAAATTGAAATTTGACGAAATCTTAAGGACAATTTCCACTGCAAGGATTATTATGCCAAAGTCAATAATTAGGTTAGCTGCAGGCCGTTACACTATGAAAGATCATGAGCAATTTTTATGCTTCTTGGCAGGCTGTAACAGTATCTTTACAGGCAAGAGAATGTTGACTACTATGTGTAACGGTTGGGAAGAAGACAAGGCGCTGTTGGAAAGATGGGGATTAGAGCCGATGGAAGCATTTCAGTACGATGCTCTTGAACAAAGGCGTACAGCTTATGAGGAAGTTTAGTTTCAAACTTGTTCATAATTATATAGTAGTCTATCATTTCTTTATAAGTTTACTTGATTAATCGACATTTTCATTATTTTGCTTTTCTAGCAAATAAAGTCCATATTTAGTAGGTCTCACATCCTGGATATTCTGCTCTTTTAATTCCTGATTCTGACCACCATAATCCTTTGGAGCAGACTTTAGATACTGGTTTAATTTCTTACCGTCACTTAACACTACGAATTTACTCATCGTCTGTTCATCGACAAACTGCTTTACAACACCATAAACCCAACTAAACACAACTGGGACATTGACAAAATATTTGGCCCATAATAACTCTGGATAGTATTGTTGGAAGATGGAAATAACTTGCTTAGTACATTTCTTGATGTTCCCATCCATCCTAAAAACAGAAACACCGTTATAATCGTGGACTTGAGTCATATAATTATTTTCATCACTATCAAACTGCAGTAATCTAAGACCTTTTTCCATGAGGCCAATTCTATAACGGATGAATTTATTGGCATCTTTAAACAATTCCTTTTTTTTTACCAATTGACCATATAGATTCCATGTGACTACTCGTTTATTAGGTGATTCCTCGGGATATTGGGTGATTACACCAACCTCTTCCAACTCTGGATCATGTTTTTCGAGAAAAGCTGCGCTTAATGGGTTAAATTCCCGTCTCCAGTTTAAAACGTCCACTATTCTCTGAGTTACATGGTTCTTGTTGAATTGAAAGGCCTTGCAAACTTTGTAAATCAAATGTTTGGCAATCTCTTCGTCATAGTATTTTTCAACAATTTGTTGGTCTTCGTCCTTAAAGTTCAATTTGTAGCCGTACAACTCATCGTAACCTTTACATTTACCCTTAATAAGCTCTGGCAATTCATTGAAAACTTCTTGGAACACTTTTTGTTCTTCAGTATTCTCGAACTTCATCTCAGACATACTTCAAAAAGTTTTGATCGATGATTTCTGTTGGTATTGTGCAAACGCATTTTTTAACTTCGTAGTTGAGGCGTCTTTATGTTGTAAACGAGAGTAGTTCGTAGACATGATTATAAATAATTTCAATCACACCACTGACCAGAAGAGGTCATTAAAGTATAATATTAGAGTTCGTGGTTCATATATAAAGTTCATTATATGCCAGGTTGTTGCCTCTAGGGCTGATTTCGGGAGGCCTGTAGCCATAATTGGTGCCATTTACTCGCTAAAGGTCCAATATTGCGCTTATCGTGCATCAACCAAGGCCTTTGTAAACCAAGATCTACCATTTTATGTGAGAAGTTATATTCAGACGGTAGTGAACTTTCCGGTAGGGTCCCACAATACTCATCAGTTTTAAATTTACCCCAACAGTCTTGGAATAGTGTTCCTAGTACATCGTAATCTCGCATTGTTGTCAATTTATGGCTCTTATCTTCACAATCATTGCCATACACCGTAAAGAATTCCTTAATGCACATTTCCACATCTATCAGGGGCCTTAAAATGATGATTTGAGGAGCCGGTGCTGGATTGGTTAACAAAACACATGTATCGTTGTCAATCTCCTTCCCGATTTCTTCGCTGCCCAATAATTCATCAACATTTTCTAATACCATACATGTGGGAGACAAATAGCATACCAAGCTGTATTTGCCCGCTAAAGCCATAAATACCATTAGTATGGAGTGTGGATTTATACTTTTTTTGAACAAGTCTGGTAACTTTTCCTTATCGAACGCAATAGTTTCCATACCCTTCTGCTTTATCATAGAGCTATCAACTTCAGCACTGTGAATGACACACAATCCAAACTTTGAGTTCACGGATTTTAATGATTCTTGGAGTACTAAGACGGATTGGATACATTCAGGTGAATTGTTGGCTAAAATGGTGACCCAGCTAATATCACTACTTCCCTGTAATTCAGGCTCTTCTGACGGTGCACCTGAGAATGAACTTCTGGGGTTCAGCAAATGCCTAACCTTTTGTACCTCCTGTATAGAACTACGCCTCAGGGGCATGGATACAGGTGCTGGCACCAAAGGTGGTACTGACTCTTGCATAAACTCTTGTAACATATTAATATCGGAATTGCCACTACCAGAACCGGATCCGGGACTTGCACGATTATTACCTGTATTTGATTGTTCCGCTAGCGAATAATGTCTTTTAATCAAATGGTAGTCAGGAGATTCGTTACCATTACTCCATCTACGAGTATTATCAGAGTCACCAGTAAGTGAAGGAACCTGAGAACCTGCAGAAGTGAATGAACCGTCGCCTGGAGAGAAGTTACGGTATTGATTACATTGGGGGGTACTTATTGGTGAATCTTGGTACGAGGTCTTGCTGTCCTGCGGCTCAGACCACGAGTTCCTAAGTGCTCTGGCAAGATCACCAGTTAAATCATCCAAATATCCAGTACCCTTATCCATTTCCTGGTAAATTATTCTCTGTAAAGCAGTGATAACTTATTAAATGGGAGAACCCTTTAAGATTGAAGATACGATGCCCAGAGAAAATAACAGTAAGTAGTATTTTCCAAAGCTAAAGGATTTTGGACTTTTATGGATGCCAACAAAGAACAAATGGAAGCCTGATAGTTTTAAAAATGCTTTCAATCTGGGCTATTATTTGTTTTCTCACTGATCATTATTAAAGCTTTAGTTCGGAACTTAGACATCGAATCTTTTAAATATAGGATATCGCTACAGGGTAAGAATAACCTGCGAAAATCTGAAGAAATTGTATCTATAGAAGTATCAAAACGCCTGAGAAGCACTTTATAAGTTTTATGCTAATGAAAAGGGCTTTTTCTAATCTATCCTCACGGCTGCTAAAATCTGAAAGTGATGAGCTAAAGTCAACTATACAATTCTTAACAAGAGCTTCTAAACGACCATCGTTAACGTCGTTTTTAGATGCTGATAGTAACCAGAACCATGAGGAGAGGGTTTTGAAAGTTCTCAATTCCACGTTGCCTGAAGTAGATTCACAAAGAAAGCGTGTTCAGACTCATTATGACATTCTGTTTAGCCAGCTGAAAGATATTGCTCGTCAGTCATCTCAGAAACCCTTGGAAAACGTTTTGGACAGTTCTGAAAAATTGTACAACTACTTAATACTTCAACAGTATATGGGTAAACTACGGACGGTCCCTCAGATTGCTAAGATTGTGCTTTCCAAGAATTTCCAAGACTTCGATAAATTATGGGAGAATATAACGCTATTTGATTCTAAGCAACAATTAGTTCTTTCAGTTCTTCTTTACTACCGCTGTGGGAGGCCGATTATACGACAACAATTTGAAGATCAATGGGTAACTAACTATGCTCAAATGCACATTTCTGTGCAAAGGTTGTTATGGAAATGTCTTACCAAGGGGTATCGAAGTAGTGCTGACCTCCAGAATATTGTGCGAACGATTCGTCAGAGTATCAAAAGCTGGTCAGCCCATGATGAAGTGGTACTCTATCAATCCATCTATACTAAATGCCATCAACTACCAGCTACAAAGGAATCACTTACTAAAAATCAAGAACTATTCATAGCTACCTTAAGAATTTTTGCTAAAAACAACGTTAACAAAAAAGATATGCTTAAAATTGTTAAATTAAGTATTGAAAACAGATTAGCCAACGAGATTGTTGATGAAGCTTCCGTAATTTCAATCTATCAGTATCGATTTATAAGGGCCCTCGATTTAGCGGTACAAGACGTATATTCCGCATGCAAGGGAAAAAGAAACTCTGATGAACTTCAGAATGAACTGCAAGAGGTTCTTGCTAACGTTAATGATGAGGAGCAAGATGTCAAATCGCAGATGTCATTGAAATTTATATGATATAGGGAAATGTTCCACACCTCAGGTCATCACCATTTCATGGATCGCTTAACCTTCGAGAGGAAGCAACCTCTAACAGCGATGGTTTTAGAGCTGGATACGGCCTTGCGAATTGTCTTAATCCACGCAGCTTTAATCTCTGCAAGAAGAATGTCTCCTGAAGGGAGAACACATTGTGTGGAAAAAGTCGCTCATGGCGCACAATGTGAACATTATTTTAGCCCAGGAGACGAGCAGTAACTTTAATTGGTTTGTTTCAAACCAATCTGAAGTTTCTTCTGTAGTGAAAGTTTGTAAAACTTTCTAATTCGTCTTTAAATTTTCAGCTCTTTTTATACCTGAAAAATATGAACAAGAGTTAAATAAGAACTTCACACTATTGATAAAAAAGGAAAAAAAATACGTCCAATGAGTTCCAATAACGACCATCTTCTGGCTAATTTGAATGCTTTTAAAAGTAAAGTGAAACCTTCACCTGTTCCTTCTAGTAAAACGGACTCACCAGGGCCAAATACTTCTACTCAAACCACGTCCCCCAAGAAAAGACCAGGATCTCAAATAGATGGTGGTCTTGCGAAAAAGAGAGCAGAAACTAGGACTAAAGAAGAAGAAGATGATGATGATGATGATGACGATTCTGATGATGGATCTAGCAAAAAGGTAAGACCGGGATCTATAGCAGCTGCTGCTCTACAAGCGAGTCAATCTGATATATCCAAGTCACATGATTCCTCGAAACTCCTGTGGGCAACAGAATATATTCAGAAGAAAGGTAAACCTGTTCAGCTTAACGAGTTAATGGATTATTTATCTATTAGGAAAGATGATAAAATCCTAGAATTATTGAAGAAACTGGATAAAATTGGGTATGATCCTAAGAAGGCAACTTTTAAATATATCTCTACTTATGACGTTCACAGCGCTCAAGAATTGTTGAATCTGTTGAGGTCACAGGTCACATTTAAAGGAATCTCTTGCAAAGAGCTGAAAGATGGTTGGCCACAATGCGATGAAACTATAAACGAGTTGGAAGAGGATTCGAAAATTTTAGTGCTAAGGACAAAGAAAGATCGCACGCCACGTTATGTCTGGTACAACAATGGACCCGAGTTAGACCGTATCAGTGAAGATTTTGTTCTTATGTGGGAGAACGTTCAATTACCACAGTTCGCAGAATTACCGCGTAAACTGCAAGATCTTGGTCTCAAACCAGCAAGCGTCGACCCTGCCACGGTTAAGAGGCAAACAACAAGAGTGGAAGTCAAGAAGAAAAGACAAAGAAGAGGGAAAATTACCAATACACATATGGCTGGTGTTTTGAAGGACTACTCACAGGGCGTTTAAACTTTTTGATATTAATATACAGCATATAGTTAAAATAACGATTACTTCTTTTTATCTCTTTTACTTTTCTTCTTTGAGTGTTCCTCACTTGAGCTGTGTTTCTTATGTTTCTTTGATTTGTGTTCTGCATGCTCTTCTTTGGAGGTATCGTCTTCCTTAACGTCGTCTTTTGTATTCTCCTCCTCATCCTCATCTTCTGGTCCATAACCACTAGCGTAATGCCTTCTCCGTAAACCCTCTATTTTAACCACATTAGACCTTGGTACCGTTAGCTTTTCGTAATCAATATTTGGAATTTGCGCAGTTTTGCGTACGCTGAATATTTTATCAAACTTTAATGAGTTACCGTGTCCACTAACCTTTAAGGATTCCCTATTCTCTTCAGGAACCAACAAACTCAAGTTGCTGCTATCTTGACCGCCTCTTTGAGTCTTGTCTTCACCGATACTGTACTGAGTGTTATCATCACTACCCTCTTCTATAGGCATAGTTTGTTCATGACCATTTAAATCCAGAGGTAAAGTCTTCAATTTGGACACATCAAGACTACGTGGTAGTTTGATTAACCAGAGTTCTTCATCATTTTTCTTCTTGTGAAACTTCTTCAAATGCTTTACTCTCTTGTAATCTGAGGGTGGTGAGAAAATTTCTGATTCATTAGCCTGTGTATCGATAGGCTCTGCTTTACTATCGCCCATTACCGATTAAGAATTGAATGCTTTACTTCCTCGAATCAACAAGCGCCAATACCTTTAGATGCTGTTCCCATATTATTATCTCATCTCATCTCATCGATGAGCTCAAAATTTTTTCAAAACATCCGTGCATCGCAGCAAACCTTCGGAATCCCATGAAAAATTTCATATTTCTAAAGGTATAAAAAGAGATGAGATGAGAAGCTTGCTTCTCTTCCTCGTCTTCCTTACTTCACACAACTATTACTCCCAGAGATCTATAAGGAAAACATTTCGTAGCATCTGGTGATGCTGCTCATGGAGTACTACATGGTGGCTTTGATGAAAACGGTATTCTTCTTTCCCAGTCCGATTCGACCATGACGACGGGATTACTGCCACACCCCTGCACTTTCGGGTGCATCAATGGGGTTTTACTTGCCAGTATATTTAGTATACATTCAAGTTCCTGAGCCTTCTTTACTCCATGGGTGAAATGTGTTGCCCATTATCTATGTAATTTTGCTGTTTTGACAGAGATCACTATGATGAAACTTTGGTTCCTTAACATTCGCAGTTTCCACGGTAGGAGTACGCCTTTCGAACCCATCGATATAGTACTCCCGGTGACCGCTCAATTGAGACCTTCCTAGGATGTCTGAGTGATCTTTGTTTTCTATTCTTGTATCTATGTAATTCTACAATGTACCGAATGGTCTTGGACTCCAATTTGGATGCGGGCACCATTGTGTCCTCTCTGTTTGCGGGATGGTGTGCCTTTTCTTGAGGGATGCTAGATCATTTAAAATGTCTGCCATGTCACCTGGAAGAGAGCTCGGAGGAGGTGTCTTTCCTAATGCTTCTGCTTGTGTCTGTGATTTTCCATGTGTCTGGACCTGTTCGCTATAAGATTCGGCTTCTTCAGTAAAGGGGGACTGCTTGTCAATGTATTCAGACAGTCGGGTTTCCACTTCTTGATAGAACATAAATTGTCTCTTCTTCTTCTTTTTATAGTTGCCTCTATTATCTGCTAAGCGGTTGGACATTAATTGACAGAAGCTATACGATAAAAGAGATGGATTTTCCGATAGTAAAAATTCCCATGAAGACCAACTGTTGATGAAGTAACTAGTATTCATGCCGGAGACAAATTTGAACAATAGTTTGTGTTTCAATAATTCCCATGTGCTGAATCTTGGTGATAAAGCGTTAGGCTTATGGTCTAGTTGGTTTTTATAATTTTGTAGGACCCATTTAAAGAAATCCAGGCCAAATTCTGGTAATTTCATAACTAATACTCTTAATACTGTGGATGTATAATATTGCGCGAAAATTTCTATAAACTCTTGTCGACGGTCGGTATTACTCCAGAAGTCCTTGCAATCGGATACAAATGTGTCAATTTGTTCTTGAGGTGTTGGATCTCTCTGTCTTTTACCGTGACTTGGTTCTTCTGCGTGGAAATTAGTACTGCTGATTAAATTAGCTGCGCCGTCCTCCCAATACCAATGGTAATCCTTCAGTAAATTTTTTAAAAATTTGCCTCGCTGCATTAGTTGTTTTAATGAAGTCGTGTGTTCATCTTCGATATTTTCTTCTTCTTCTTCCTCTTCTAGCTCATCATCATTCCAATAATGATCCCAAAGCCAAACCAAGGCATCTTTCGCAGCAATTCTTAACATCTCTAAACTAGGAAGTTCCCTTTCATGTGTCCCCCAGTGTCTTAGATCCACAAACCATGAGGGCAGGTTTACACGTTTAGCTAATGTATGCAACGGTATGGCAAATTGGGATTGTTGTGTAGGATCTAATATTCCATTCACAAATCTAATTAAAGACATGGTATAGCTTAATTTAACAGAAACTTTATCAACTTGAGACCTTTCTTGATCCAATAGCATGGAATTTGTGATTTGAGCAGTTGAGTCGATTACATGCGGTAGGTATTGCGATCCTTTGCTTTTATAACTTTTAACCTTCAGTACGGCTCTAAACCTCATATCAGTAGCCAATTCCCCATTGTAAAACCACTCTTTTAGTTCTTTCAACTCGGTATCATCGTACCAGGGCACTATTCTAGGATGAACCATTATCTACTGAACAACGTTGAAATTGTTCTTCAGGTGTTAATATGGACGCGTGTGAAACTGGGGGAAAAGGATATTGTCGATATGCTAATCCGATCAACTAGTAAGCACAGTTTGTCGAAGTGGGACTTGGTGATTCGGCACGCCAACGTTGTTTGTTTCTAGTATGTTGACACCTTTTTCTCTGTTACAATAGGATCGCCGAGTAGATTGGATATGTTCGAAATTTCAGTCATTATCATTAATGATTAATTCAACACTACAGTATCGGCTATAAAGGCGTATTCTATTAGATATTTATGTGAGAAAATGGGGGTTAAACAAGGAGTCAGAAATGTATCTGTTAAAAGACGGAATAGACCAACGGTCGTTTGTACTAACTGTAAAAGACGGAAGAGTAAATGCGATAGACAAAAACCCTGCTCCAATTGTGTTAGATTTGGTAATACAGATACGTGCCTCTATGTGCAAAATACTAAGAATACAAATATCCAACATGGAGAAGATACTGATGATAAAATTAGGAAACAACAATCCCAAGTGATTAAAGACAGTAAAAATGGAGCTAGTAACAGTATTATTGAAAGTAAAGTTAAGAACATACCGTATCTGAATCAACCGTTTATGGTCAGTGGTAGAACCTACGTTAACTTATCACCAAATGGTAATATTGTGGAGTTAAAGAGATCTGCAGTGACGATGTTTTCACATTTTTGCAACAAAGCTATCGAAAATCGAGATTTGTATTTGAGCGCACTAGTGAACTTTAGATCGATTGCCATTGATATGACTACAAATACTTTAAAAGGGACTAAAAGCTATTCACAAAACCCAAGTCTACCCGAGTCTTTTAAGCCACTTTCGATATTTGACGCTGACGGCGACCCGCTTTCATCTGATAGCTTGTTCAGGCAACATCAACTAATTCATAAATCTCTCTTCGACAAATATGGTAAATATAGGAGAGATGAAGCTACGAAAGTATTTGATGCTAGCGAATTGTTGGATAATAATCTACCATCAAGGCGATTTTTTTTGGATTACATATTGGTACATTTCGAGACTCATATTGTTGAAATGGTTCCTATTTTCGAAATGGGTTTTCTAAAATATGATATTAACAATTTTTATGATAATTGGGAACAAACAAGAACCATATCTGTCAAAGAGTTTGACCATATGGTTTGTTGTGTTATCCTGTTAATCACTAAGATTTGTATTTTGTCAACTAAGTTCGCCGGAGTATCAACAGGATTGCAGGGACATTTGGAAAAATTGGACACGAGTAAATATATTGCTGTTATTCACCATTACATATTTGAAATGAAATCTTTAAGAAAGTGCACACTACGACAATTACAAATTTTACTTTTACTGAGGTTTTATCATTGGTGTGCACCAGAAGATGGTGATGGTGATTCTCTACAGCATAGTCACATTTTAATGGGAACTATTATAGCAAGTTGTCAAGAGATGGGAATATCTTGGTTATGTTTGCGAGACCCCAGCATCTTGTGGTTTCAATTATTCGGACGATCCAAACAGGTACCTTTTGTGTTGAGCCCTGAAGACTATAAAATAATTTATCAAATGATTTGGAGCTATGTTTTATATTGGGATAGGAAAATGTTTTTGATTAACGGTCAAGAATGCCTCGTTGGTAAGTCTCACCCCTATGATATTGCTGGTCAGACATTGTCTTGGCATCATGCGATGGTAACGTTAGATCACATCATTATGAAGATGAACAATATCTTAAATGATATTCCCTCCAAAGTAGAAATCTTTGCATTAAAACAAGAATGGTATAGTGCATTTCAATATTTTGGACGTTTAAAAAATACTAAAAAAGTCTACTCTCCTCTAGATTTCGAATATGAAATGATGTTAGACTTGTTTATGCTATGTCTATCACATGCAGAGCTAGTTCATCTAGAACAATCCAATGGTGTTGAAGATTTTCATATCGTGGTTCAATCACTTTGGGATCAAATTGTGAAACTTGCCAATAAATGCCATCGATATTTTTATGGACCTCAGGAAATGGATCCCTACAGTCGATTCTTCACCAACAAAATTGTCAGCGTAGCGGCAAATAAGCTTTGCATATTAATACCTGCGTTTTTGTTGCGTCTAAATCGTTTCAGAGGGATGGGATTTGACCAAGAAAATATGATGGTTAAGTTTTTATTTGGTATTTGTTCCATGTATTACAACGAATTCGGATTTGAATATTATCGGTGTTTTGAGAGTATGTTCACTGCAAAGATAAGCTACAAAATATTAAACAGACCTCGAAATAAGCACCCTTGGAAGATTATTTTGGAATTTTTACTTCGTCAATTAGAAAAGGAAAGTATTAAAGATCAATTAAAGGAGTTAGAAATTATTCAAAAATTACCTGTTCTTGTGAACTTACGAGAAAATTTGAAGCTGTTTCCAGAATGTCGTCGAGACGTCGTTAAACTTTGGAATACTGAAATAATTCCTATGGGTAATTTCAGTGCGAATTTTACATTGAATTTACATGAAGAATTTCTAAAACCCTTTTTGGTGGATAGATATTCCCAAACTTTTAATATTTTCACCTCCTTTTATGACCATGCCAGTTCACAACTGGCTGAAGAGGCTGAAGACCCAGATTCGAAAAAGCGATATGATGTAGCAAATTCTGGTGGACAATCTCAAGAGGTAGCCGAAACGGACGCCCCACCAGTAGAAGATTCGTTGCCGTTTGACTCTGTGGCTCCTGTAAATCTGGAAGAATCCAGTCTGGAGTTGATTCGAGACATGTTTGAACCTCTAGATTTTATCTCATTCTTCTAAACAGAAATTTACATATATACATATATAAATTGGTTTATAATTCTTTTTGGGGAAATAGGATTTTGTAATTTCAGTTGATAGTTGTATTTATAAAATGAAAAAAAAAAAAAAAAAAAAAAAAAAAAAAAAAAAAAAAAAAAAAAAAAAAAAAAAAAAAATCTAAACCTCTATTTAAAATACTGTTGCCTTTCTTGTAACGCTTTCGTTAACATCGCTATTACCTCTATGTTTCTTGTGACGATGCTTAGACCATCCAGTTAAGTTCGTCCTATAGTCACAATGGAAAAAGATCGGTTGGAAAACTCTTTCACCATCTTCTTCCACAACGACTGTAGGAATGTCATTTAACATTAAAAACCTTAATTCTGGAAAACCTTTGAGGAAGGAAATGTAGGTAGTTTTGTAATGATGTATCAGAGCATGATAACACTTGATCACGTCTTCCTTTGTTAACGGATCATGTGGTAGCTTCTTTAACATGGTTTCACTATCTATAATTTCATCATCATCAAGTTCACCGTTAGGAACCAGTTGACGCCGACTATGACGATAGAAAAAAAGATCTTGATTCATCTTCTTTACAAAGTGTTCCAAATTCATTGGTTGCGTTCTAACACTCGGATAACAGTCACAAGCCTTCGAATAAGGCAATAAAGACAGATATCTCATCATTTTGAAAATATCCTTAGCCGTAATGTCATGAATGTCGTATAACAATCTGTCCTCTGGAAATAAAAAGATTTTCTTCTTTAAGATATTTTCAAAGGTATTCACACAACCATCACAATAACATTTTTGATTTAATATGAATCTATTCTCATGCAACGAGATTATTTGAGAATCCATTCCTTCGAACCTCATATCGATAAATTGTAATTTTTTGCAAACGAGTAAAATGGTTAAGAATATTTCCGGCTTCGTTGTCTCCGGTATGAAATCTTCCAAGAAATCCATCTTTAACCTTTTTAAGCGGGGGAAATTGTAAAAGAAAGTCATCAAAACTTCAAAATTTTGTTTGATTGAAATCAGAGATAAGTCTTCCAGATAGACAAATTCTTTAAAATCTCTGACCATATCAATTTCCCTAGGAACAAGGGATTCGCTCCATGAGATGATGGTTAGCACTTTCAAAGTACGTACGTCAAATACTTCGGAAAGTTTGGTTAGCGGTCTGCTTCGCAGCCTATGCGTGAAATATCTTGTGTCATAAAATTCTCTTCGCCAGTGTAATTTTAAGTCTACAATTTGTAATTTCTGTTCGAGTGGATGAAGATAGTTGAAAAGTTGGATGGGATCTATGAATAAAGTCATATGAGACAATTTAGAGGAGATTCTTGCACTCATGTACTTTTGCAAGTTTGGAATATAATCCGCTGGTACTGGTAATTCAGGCAATGAATTTGGAGGTGCCATATCAAAACTGGTTACTTTATGTTTTGACACAGCTCCATATGCAATAATATCGTTACAGGACGGATCCGTAACATTCTCAAGCCTCTGTAAAGCTTCGCCTTTGGAGCAAAGAATAGCCAAAATAGCTCTTTGTAGAGCAGAATCTAAATCCCAATTAATTCTAATCCATTGAACACAATTTAGTGGGAATTGGTTAACGCTTAAGGTCCAAATGAGCTTAACCAGTTTAGAGTTAGCAATCTTCCTCGAATCATCCTCTGAAAGATATGAAGGTATATTCAAAAGAGTCCAGTTAATGGCCAAATTCATATAATCACTTCTCACAACGTTTGAATCGTTTAAATATATTCTTCGGTAAACCAATTTTGTTGCTAATTTGTTACATCTTTTATTGATCAGACATGCAGTTAATCTATCCTCCTGCCGTAGATGTGAAAAAACTTCCTGTAACAACTCATCTGGTAATCTCTTCAGCGGGAAGGGAACATTCTCAGAATTGTATCCATCCATTGTTGGAATACTAGGATGGCAGCGGGAAAAAAGGAAAAAAAAAAAAAAAAACAACAACAACAAAAAAAAAAAGAAGCAGTTAAACACTAGCAGTTGCTTGTGCTAGTAATCAGTAGCTTCGAGTAATGCGGGAGTTGTAATACCACAGTTCTGCGGGCATGAAAGACGAAATGTTCTTGAAGCTGAATCATCCCCCAGCTGTTAGCAGTCCGAAATAATAGTACCGGAGAACTAATTCTTTGTGGAAATTGGATGTTCGGGTAACGATTATTATAGAGGCTCATGCGCTAAGACAGCGCACTTCAGAAGTTGGATTAAGCCCCTTATGGCATCGCAGTACATGGATAGCAGTACTAGATCCCGAACAAACGATTTGCCATTAACTTGATTAGATAGTAGGACATGTGACCAGGAAATTTTCAGAATAATAGCGAAGCGCTATAGAGAGGCCAATCTTATTCGAAATTTTAAAACATTCTCAGTATCCTGACAGCTTTCCCTGACCACTCCTTCCTCTGGTTCTATGTTTATTCATGCAAAGAACAAGGTCGCGGTGCCAAACACAGCAACGTATAATACTAACAGCAGTCAAAAGACGTAAAAGCAATAAGCAGCTGGATGGTTATACTTTCGAGAACCGTCTGTAGTGGTATTAAGACTGGAAAGGGTACTATGGTGCATCCATGCTACTTATATATATGACAAAAAAAAAAAAAAGGGGTTCCAAGAAATAGCCGCTATCATTTTCTACGTCGCATCAGGGTCATGTGCTCAAGTGATTCCGTCGTAGCGAAGTCTGTAGGAAGAGCTAAAAAGTCTGTGTCGCTATAGAGTTGCAAATTGGATACTTTGAGATTCCCTCAGGCTTGGTATTCCAGCGGTAATTTCGCAAAAGGTCACGTGCAATGAAAATTCCGCCCAATAGCGACTACCGGTTCCTGGACGTCTTAAGATGTAGGATGGGCTAACTCGGGAGTAGATTTCGTTAAATAGCAATCCTACCATCCTGTTACACTTCTCTCTGTTTCTTCTTGATATTTTACTGTTCCGGGTTATACCTTTATCTAAAGATAAAAACTTCGAAACGAGAAAGGACGGGCTAACCCCATAGCACCAGCAGTGGTTTTCTTGGTACGGCAACCATAGTCACCAGGGGTAATAATGTCTGTGTATTCTGTTAACAAGCATGATGTCCTTTTGATGGTGCTTGCTGTTTTCCTCGCACCTATTTCCGTTTGGACTCGCAGAGGTTTCTGTAGTAGGGATTTCCTATTAAACTTTCTATTGTATGGCTTATTCTTCTTCCCTGCGATTTTCCATGCTGCTTATGTGATCTACGAAACTAGCGAAGAACGTCAATCTAGTTATGAATCTGTTCCAAATCAAGAAGATGGTTCTGAACCACAACAGCCAAGAAACGGCGACTTCAACGTTGACTTGGAAGCCCAGGGCTCTTTACCACGCTACGAGGAGGTCATCGACCGCTCCACTGCTCAGTTGCACGGCGACAACAAAGTCCAAAACTAGGTCTTTGACTCTGCTTGTGACTGAATTCAGTTCATACTTATTTTCTTTTGTATCGAATTGCTATATAAACAACGGCTAAGAGATGTTAATTTTTTATTAGTTAAAATGAATGTTATCAGAGGATATCGAACGGTCCTTACAAAAATTCCTTTGCCTTCCTCCTGTAAGCATGACAATCTCTCAACCACTGTCTGTATTCCCTGATAGATCCAATTTTTTCTCCGTAGTAATCTGGAACCGGATTGCTGAAGCTTTGAGACGACGGATTTACACGGTTAGCAACAACTTTCCTTAGAAAATCCTTGTTTTTAACTTCGAAACTTTTCAATCTTTTCTTGTTTGACAGTTTGAATATATGTGTGCCAATCACGGGGCCCATCAAGTATCCCAGGAAACCTGATGCGACTAGGGCTGATGATACCACGAGCAGCGGATCGAATCCCATAATTGGTTGTAGCGGATCGATTTCTAAAGTCGAAAGGTAAACCCATGATGCGTTACATCCCAAAAACGCGGTGAAAGCTGATGAACCGATATTGATTCTACGTTCTTTTTTTCTTAGGTCAAAGAAATTAGCCCATGTTAGCTGTTCTTGCGAATCTTTCGAACTGGTGCTGTTGAATCTAGAGCTCAAAATCTGGGGGCTCAAGAGTCTCTTGGTAGCTTTAGAAGCTAGCGAAGAATTTTTGAGGGCAAGCATTGGCACCTTGAGAAGCCGTTGGTTATCCCATTCGAACTGTAGTTTCTATGGTAGAATCCTGTTAAACCTTGATGAGCATGTACCGTGTGATGGCAGGTAACGTGAGAAATTTGGCAGGGTAACAGAGAAGAGCACCAGCCATAGAACACTAGCGGCTATTCGGTGAGCTACTGCAATAAATGCTGCCAGAGAATAAGCTGAATTGCACTAGAAGTAGCTCGTCCAGATTTCCCTGGACATGACACGTATTGGGTTCCCGAAAATCACGTGCGATGTTGCTCACATAAATGCCTCCGTAGCGGTAGTTCACTCCACAAATTCAGATACACCTGTCTAGCAAGCCCTTTGTCTCTCATCAGTTTCTTATTAGTCTGCTCTCCCTTGCTGTCAGCCTTTTACATTGTCCGCATCGCGATACATAAAATTCCTCGATCCTAAAACATGAGCTTGAACTTCTTCTTACCACTTTCCAGCCCAGCCAGCAACCAAGGTTTTGCCAGCGCAACTTGTTATGGACTACGAATTAGATGATTACGAGGTGTGGCTGCTAGAAAACAGCAATTCGCAGGATAATGTTACTACCGACAGCTACTGGCAGCAAGAAATCTATCAGAGAAGCTTACCATCAGAACCGCTACCCAAGTTAAAGCCGTTACAAGAGCATATGGATTCCACCAAACGTAATTTGGACGACACTTCTGCTTCGTCCTCTACAAAGAAACTACGTTCAAGGAGGTCTAGTTGAACTGCTGGTACGATTAGCACTGGCGGCTAGCTGTCATGAAAGAAAAAAGAAAAAAGGACATCAAGCTCAATTAATGATCATAACGATAAAAAGAAAAGAAAAGAAAAATCGAAAATGAAAATAATAAGAAGGTCCTGTGACATTTAGCAAGCATCCAATGTTTGACGCTCGAGGGAATTAACTTTGCACTCCAACAGCGTGTGTCAGTCCTGCATCATGCCTCTCGCCGCATTAAAAGTGCGAAAGAATCAGGTCATGCCGGTGGCAACAAGAATTTTAGTTTGTTGTCACGTACTCTTTGTGCGGTTTCCCAGTGCCGTTTGTTCTGTATGGAGATTAGCATTTAGAGAGGGATGTGGCAAATACCGGTGGAAATATGACCGACTGGGATCATCTGGTGTCGTCGACTAATTTACGTATTACCCAATTTTCGTGCATGGTTAGGAATCCGAAGGCTAGAAATGTCCAAACTGGTGGTCTACAACGATCTCAGCATCTTCCGAGCTCCGGACATACAATTGGCAATAAGACTCAGGAGATAAACTACAATAGGAATGGTAGGTTTTTTACCATAAAAAAGGATTTCTGTTTAAGATAGAGTTTAGGCTGGAAAATACTGCCGGTTGCTTGTAATTCACCCAGCAATGCAGGTGTCGTTCGGTATATCCAATAATTTGTTCGAGTTTCTGTTTTGTATTTGAATTTTTTTTTTTTTTTTTTTTTTTTTCGAAATTTTTTTTTTTTTTTTTTTTTTTTTTCACATATTAGAAGAAATAGGTTATATGCACCAGAAAAAGAAGAGAGAGTCAAAGGGATACCCCCATTCCTAAAAGGTAAAGACATATTTATCCCGTATTCATTTATAAGGAATCTTTAAAGAGCAACCAATTTAAACTCACCAAGAGGTATCTTCGCTGAAGAAGGTTACGTCGAAGCTTAATTTTATTGAAAAGGGATAGCAAGACATTGTAAGCAAAGAAAAAAGAAAAAAAGCAGAAAAAGTTGGAAGTGCAAAATGGGAATATGTGGATCAAAGACACATGAAAGAGTTTCTGAGCGACCCCCGGCGGACTCAAATGCAACTGTCAATCCAAGAAGAAATAATGACGAGAAAACCAATGGGAAAGATGCTAGGAACAACGATAACAGCACGCTTGAGAAAAGTGATGGTTCCGATAATCCACAACTGGATGGTGAAAAGCAAGCAGATGTTAACGGTGGTGGTGCACTAGAAGCAGGTAGTAGATCCAATAGAGGTCAAGAATTTAAAGTATTATTGTTGGGTGCGGGCGAAAGTGGTAAATCAACGATTATCCAGCAATTGAAGATTTTGCATCAGAATGGATTTAGCGAGCAGGAACTGATAGAACATAAGTCGGTTGTTTATGATAACGTGCTGGAAATTGCCAAATCTTTGGTAGAGGCGAGGAGCAGGTTTGGTGTGCCGTTGGAGGCCGATTCTGGGATTACGCATCAAGATATCCAAATGGTGGAAGAGTACCAATACACAGAGGAAGGAAGAACAGATAAGTATTTTTTGGCGAATTCTTCCCAGTTTCCACCGCAACTTGCTACTACGTTGGTGAAATTATGGGAGTTGCCGTCCACTCAAGAGTTGTTGAATTCGAGCCACAGATCAGAGTTTTATCTAATGGATTCTGCTAGTTACTTTGTGGAAAATGTGAATCGTATCGCACAGCCCAACTATATTCCTAGCGCCCAAGACATTTTGCGTTCAAGACAAAAGACTTCAGGTATATTTGACGAGGTATTCGATGTAGGGTCTAATTTGAAGTTGCACATTTATGACGTTGGTGGTCAAAGATCGGAACGTAAAAAATGGATACACTGTTTTGATAGTGTGACCATAATCATATTTTGTGTGCCACTGTCAGAGTACGACCAATTTTTATTGGAAGATCAATCGCAGAATCGATTCCAAGAGTCTTTGGTACTTTTTGAAAATGTGGTCAACAGCAGATGGTTTTCGAGAACTTCTGTGGTTCTTTTCTTGAACAAGATTGATCTATTCGCAGAAAAGTTACAGAAAGTTCCACTAGAGAATTATTTCCCGGACTATACGGGGGGGCAAGACATTAACAAAGCGGCAAAGTATATCCTTTGGAGATTCGTCCAGCTCAATAGAGCAAACCTAAGCATTTATCCCCATGTCACGCAAGCTACAGATACTTCCAATATCAAATTGGTGTTTGCTGCGATTAAGGAAACCATATTGGAAAACAGTCTAAAGGACACAGGTGTACTGTGATTGCGAAATAGGGAAATCACTATCAAATGGTACTTGGACTGGTTCCAAGAAGGTTTATAATATATAATGAAAATATGTAGTTTTTTTAAAAAAAAGAAAAAAAAGAAAACAAAGAAAAAAAGCGCTAATGCTCAGATTCAAAAGCCTTCACAACCACTTATATAAATAAAATAAGAACAATGCTCCTTTCTATGAAGCCAATCGCCATTGGACAAACTTTGTGACATACCCTCCCAATCACTAGAATCACAATCGTAGTAACTTTTTGTCCCCTTATATTCTAAATCCAAAAGCTGATGAGGCAAGTTTTTCTTTTTGATGAAGATCTCTAAACCTGCCCCCTTGTAGTTCGGTGGTACCATCGGGATATAGTCTTCATCATGGACCACCCTGAAGTAACCTTTCCGGAAATCCAATCTACCATTCTCACGAAAATTCTTATCAACTTCTTCAGTTTGGAAAAGATCATCAACCCATTCTTTCATCTGTGTGTTAAACATTAACGGTTTGGCATAAGTTATCACTACTGGGTCATATCCACGTAATTTTAATTCGATTCCTGCAATACTAGCTAGTGCAGCACCCAGAGAATGACCAGTGATCACTAAGCGGTATTCAGGATATTTGCTGAATATTTGTTCAATTTCATCTAAAAATAATTCTGCCAAAGTCTCCGAAAATTTGTAAAAGCCTCTATGGATCTTACAATCTTTGCAGGGCTTTATGGTTCCGGATTCTACCATATTTTCATAACAACTTTTGGAGCTCGGTTCCCAACTAGTTGGATAAATCGTAAAATCACTTAACCAATCCTGCCTTGTAGTGGAAGCTCTTAACGCAACAATAACCACTTCCCTCGCATGATCGACAAGTAAACACCCGGTACCCAATTCTCCTTTACCGGCTGTTAGAACTAGCTCAATTGTTGTTTCATTAGCAGTAGGATTGATTTTGTCATCACTGCAAAATGCAAGATGAGGCGGACATCCACCTTCTTTCAAATTCTTGTTAGGAATTAAACTGTTATCAGAGATGCAGCTAACTAATGCAGAGACTTTACTAAAATAAAGTAGTCTTTCGTAAATATCCTCAGTAAATTTAATCTCACTAACTTCTTTCCCTTTGTTGTCACGTTGAACAAGTTCCAAAGTGTTGCCAGACGAAGCCGCTGACGTAACAAGAGTTACAGCGAGCAACTGGATAAAGATATGGTTCATCCTGATCATTGGTGGAAACGTCTTGGTTTTCGTTTTTGTTGTTTTTTTTAAAAAAAATTCCCACTCTGACTGTTGCCCAAACACGCCCAGGCAGCACACATATCTGTTCTAATACAGATTACTGTCCTCCAGTTTTTGTGCCTATTTTATACAATCCTATTAGCTGTATTTTGTTGTTGTTCCTTTCTTCTTGAGGATTTATTTTACAGTTTCTCTGTTCCCAATATCATATTAGTTTCCTCGACCACTTTATATTACTATTTTATCATTATTGTTTTTATATGCTGACGCGCTGAGAAACCCGCGCATAGAAACCTTGAATAAATAACAGAATTGTTAGTGAAAAGAACTATGCTCCTAATATGATTCTAGTAGGATATTGCACAATGTGGCAAATCCCCAAATACAACACATGGTGATCCCCAATGGTTTCATCTTTTCTCTGAACCATTCATGTGTCGAAAATGGGCTTCCGAATATTAGCGCTAGAAGCAATATTTGTAGTACTAACGCAGTACAAGAGACAATGAATTTGTAATCAAAGACGCCATTGTGATGAAGTTCCACAGATCTTTCAAACCACCATTTTCCTTTTCCATCCAGTACAAATATTATTGCAACCAATCCACTGATGCCAATACCGCCCATGGAATTTAACATAACACCTCCCAAACAAGATGTGCAAGATATCATGAAAAATTTGGTAGCTACTTGATCACTATTAGAACTATCCCCTTGTGGTAATTTGCGATATAGCCTGCACATAGCGATGTTTGAGATTAAATCGCTAATGGAATTACCCCAGGCGAATATAGTGAGACCTAGGATGGACTGTGAGATGTGGGTAATCTTCTGATAAAGTTCCATCATTTCAATCACGGAATTGGCAATTAAAGAGATCCATAAGATTGAATTAATAATACCTACCACGGTGAAAAGAATGACGATTATAGTTTCTAATTTTTCAATAACTCTTCTGGTCTCCGAAGCATTTTCCTGCTCCCATAGAGTTGGTCTTAGTAAAGAGAATTTGTTATGCGATAATAATGACCTGTAAAAATGTAATGTTAGAGTGGTTAGTCCTGCTGAACATATCATAGCCGATAGCCAATAAAAGATGGATAATTTGTGATTCATGATACAGGATAACACAACAAGACAAAATTGCGGACAGAGCACAGATTGCATAAATAATAATGTTATGTCCATTGTAGAGGTGATATATTTGCCAGAATGATCATCGAATTCCACTATTTCAAAAGGTTGGGGACATGATAAACGTAACAAGATGACAAATGGGGCAGTTAAGAGTGAAAGAACAGCATCTACTATCGTCTTCTTTTTTAAATCCACCAAATGTGGGAAAAAAAGCTGAAAGAGCCCGCTCCTTAGCCTTCGAAATTGACCTTTTCTTGGTGTGTGACTATTCGATGGTAGTTCTTCAATTACATGCTCTTCTTGGGGTGCCATTTCAGGGTTATCATAATAAGGTCCAAATGCCACAGGTGAAGATTGGGGTACCACTAGTATGTCAGAGATATCACCAAACTCATTATTATGCGAATCCGTTCTTGCTGGTTCTGTAGAAGGTCTCTTGGGTAAAAAGAACCTACTATTTCCTAGGGAATTTGTTAAATCTTCTAATTCAGTTTTATCGTTAGAATCAGTCGTCGAATTTTCTAGCATGGTCAAAAGACTATTAAAATCCATAGCAGATATAATATTAGGTTTTATGTTATTTCTTAGGGTATTTTCATCTACCAACGCTTGTTGGGTGGATTGATTAGTATCTAATTCCAAAACATCTGTGGGTAGGGATTTATCCAAAGCTTTATATCTAAACTTAAAAAGCAAATACACCGCATATACCATTACCATTAGAAAACAGTTTGCTACAGTGATTCTATTTCGAAGACACACATAACATAAAAAACTAATGGCAATAATGGTGAAACTTAGATCTCTAACAAAGCTGTATCTTTGAGCCTTGGTCAGTTGTACATTAACAGACGCCATAATCGTAAAAATAGACCCAATTACCACACATAATATTATGCCACACGCACCCAGTACTTCACCTATTGATAGAGAAGCAGCGGTTGATGAATCGCTAGTAGATCCATGATTTGCAGGCGTAACCCAACTCATGAAATTTGAAAAGAGATCAGGGGACGAATTGCACCATGATAAAAGTACCGCCATTAGAGTTCCCGTGCTATGGCCATTGGAATCCGCTAATCTCGCAACATTTGGGCATAAATAATCAGATGCGCATACCCCCAGTAGTACAAAGCTTATTGCCATATGTAAGAAGCTAGGTATCAAAAAAGCCCAGGAAATAGTTGCATCGCCATAGAGAAGTTTGGGGTGAGCTATGGAGAGTGCCCAGTCCATCAAATAATAGATATACTTGTTAACTTCACTCTTAGACTTTAACTTTATTGTGTAGTGTAAGTGCATTAACAACCAGACGAACCTTCGAGGCGAAAGCGACTGTTATGTTATATCTCCAAAATATACACAATTAAATTCTATATTCTATTTTCTTGGTACTGGCTTAGCGTAGACCTTAGTTGTTGTATTGGACCTTGGTCTTTGGGAAGGAAGGACCAATTTCTTGCAGAGAAAGAGCAGCAAGCCATTGGCCCAAATCAATTGACTTAAGTAGATCAAAACTTTGGGCAAGACCGCCTACGAAACCACCAGCAAATGCATCACCGGCACCGTTTGTATCTACAATCTTCTCACTATCAATCGCCTTAACAGGAATATTCTTCGTGCCTTGGTGAGAAACAACGACAGTAGGTTCTAACCCATGAGTAAAAATGACAGTTCTTTGAGAACTATCTCCCACAATGTGCTTAGCAATAGTTTCCAAATCATCTTTAGAGCAAGCTAGACCATAAGATTCTGCATAGGACGCAGCCTCTGATTCATTAGCTATCACATATGTAGTGTAAGGTAATACCTGTTCCAGAGCAGACTTGAAAAATTGTGGGATAAATGGAGCACTCAAGTTGAGGATAAACGGCTTACCATTCTCCTGGGCATGCTTACCCAACTTACAAATTGCTTCTGGTGAAACAGTTAAATGGAATCCACCAATGTAAAATAGTTTAGCTGCCTCCACTTTGTCCCAGTGAGCATCTAAGTGGTCAGGCGTAAAATGGTTAGCCGCACCTAAATCTGTCACTAGAGAACGGTTATGGTCGGTAATTAGAGCGGCACATTTCCCAGTTCCAACGGATTTTTGAACTTGATAGAATGAAACCACACCAGCGGTCTCGTTTTCAGAGAGTAACTTTTCCGCATAGGTATCTTGACCTACAGAGCCAAAATATCCGACTTTTTGAGGGCCAAGAACATAAGCAGCACCTCTTGCGGTATTCTGAGCAGCACCACCAGCAACAAAGTGAACGTTTGGTTTATTGATCACTTCTTCGTAAATTTTCATACGTTTATCACCAGTATTAGCATCTACTAAAATGGCGTCATTGGCCTTCAAAGAGTATTTCTCGAGATAAGCAGCATCGACTTCGGTTTGAATGTCAAGCAATGGATTACCCAAACAGATTACCTGAGGTAAATGGCCCATGTTTGCAATTATCGATCTTCTTATTGAGTTTGCAACTGTAGTTATATTCGATCTTTTTAATTTTATGCCATTCTTTATCATTGATGCTATCATCACGTGGAATAAAAAATTCTCCTATGAGTGCTAACAGTCATTGGTTTAGACAATTATGAAGCTATTCCAACGCTTTAATGTTGGATTAGCCATTCGTTCAACCCCCTTTTCCATTATATATAAATTCCCTGTAAACGACTCTTTATTTACGAGTCGAGATTTGACGAACTACTAAATTATCGAACTCGAGGTTTTAGTGTTGAATGGAAAATAGATAACACTATACTTCAAGTTACCATAATCAAAGATGTTCACAGTAACCACAGAAGACCCCCTAATTGGTTGGTCACTTTTCCCCCAATCTGAGAGTTTGTATCTGAAGCATTTACATGAAATACTGGGTTCAGTGTTGTTCTACGTTGTTGTTTATCAATGGGTAGCACCATTCCTCAACCGATTGTTATTTGGGAATCATTATACATCTATTCATGACCGTGGAGTAAAAATCAATTTCGATGTTCACACTGTGTCTTACTTCCAGTGCGGCCTTACTATGTATGCTATTGCACCTGTCATCTTTACCTCATTGAATCTAAATGTGGTTACTTACAAGGATGACAGGTGTGCAATGGCGACTGCGTTGACGCTGGGTTATTTTATCTGGGACCTGGGGGTCTGTTTGCTGCACTATGAATTGTACGGTTTGGAATTCCTGGCTCATTGTTTAAGCTCCCTGTACGTTATGGGATTATCGCTAAAACCATTCTGTCTTGCATGGGCTGGTAAATTTTTGATTTTTGAAGCAAGTACACCTTTTGTTAATAACAATTGGTTTATTACACAGTTGTCAAGAGGTGCTTCAAAGCCACCCGTACCATTTTGGTTCAATGTTCTGAACGGACTATTGTTAATGGCAGTATTTTTCACTGTTAGAATTGTATGGGGATTTGCAGCGATTTTGCTACTGTTGCAACAAATGTGGAAAGTTAGAGATCAACTTCCAATGTGCCAAACAATTATTCTATTGTCTATAAATGTGATTCTCAACACCTTAAACATTTTCTGGTTTAGCAAAATGGTGAGGATCGCTAAAAAGATGGCAAAAGGCTCGGGCAAAGTTACCAAGAGTCACTGATTGATACATAGAAAATGGGAGATTAGACGATAGAAGACTTTTTTTCTCTCTCTCTTTTCAGGGTCTTTTAATAAGTTGAGAAAATTTTTAATGATTCCAAGCCTCAGGAAAATTTTCCCCTATGCAATTGCAAATCCAGGAACAATATGAATCCATTGGCTTGGTATTAACGCTCATCTAGATGCTGATATATAGCCTTTCATACTTCAGAATTACCACCTTTTCCGGGTAATTAATATTGGCTTTTTTCCGATATGAAAACTGTCAAACCTGCTATTACGTGGACTAGCTTCCTTTACAATATAACTAGACAAACGATCACTATTAAGTGTGTTGCTGCTATGAGTCTGTTTGAATCACTACAGTCTCGTTTAGATAATCCGGGGATTCCTTGGAAGGGCATCATTGCAGGTATTTCTGTTGCTCAATTTGCCTTTGAAACCTATTTAACCTACAGACAATACCGTGTACTGAAGAGTAAAAAATTGCCAGCTGCACTAGAAAATGAAATTGATAATGAAACTTTTGTGAAATCTACTGCTTATTCGAGGGCAAAGGCTAAGTTTTCTGTCTTCTCTGATGCATTTAATCTTGTGCAGAAATTGGCTGTTATTAAGTTTGATGTCATGCCCAGGATGTGGAACTTTGGTGTACGTCTATCGCAACTTATTTTGCCAACCAGATGGGCTGCTGTTAGCAGTGTTGCGCAGTCACTTTGGTTTTTGAGTGTTATTTCTAATTTCTCTACTGTTATCGATTTGCCACTTTCTTACTACCAACACTTCGTTTTGGAGGAAAAATTTGGATTTAACAAATTGACTACACATTTATGGGTTGTTGATACTTTGAAAGGCTTAGCATTGGGACATGCCATTGGTGGACCCATTCTTTATGGTTTTTTGAAGATTTTTGAAAAATTTGAAACCAATTTCTTGTGGTACATCTGTGGATTTATATTTTTGGTTCAGATTTTGGTAATCACATTGGTACCTGTGTTTATTATGCCTCTTTTCAATAAATTCACCCCCTTGGAAGATAGTCCATTGAAAAAATCCATCCACGATTTGGCATTTAAGCTGGGATTCCCGTTGGACAAAATCTTCGTTGTTGATGGTTCTAAGCGTTCTTCACATTCAAATGCATATTTTACTGGTCTACCTTTTACAAGTAAGCGTATTGTGCTTTACGACACTTTAGTCAATGAAAGCTCGGTAGAAGAAATTACGGCTGTGCTGGCACATGAAATCGGTCATTGGCAAAAGAATCATATCGTTAACATGGTGTTTTTGAGTCAAGTTCACACCTTTGCCTTATTCTCACTGTTCAGTGCAGTTTATAGAAACTTGTCTCTTTACAATTCATTTGGATTCTTCTTGGGTGTGCCAACTGGAGATTTACTCACAAGTTCCACTCAAGTCTTTACCCCTGATTTCCCTATCATGATTGGTTTGCAGTTGTTCAATGACTTATTGGCCCCTATGGAATGTGTTATGCAATTCCTTCTCTCATTGATTTCTAGAATGCACGAATACCAAGCCGACGCATTTGCAAAGGGATTGGGATACACGCAATATTTGGCTCAAGCTTTAATTAATTTACAAATTAAGAATTTGTCTACGATGAATGTGGATCCACTGTATTCTGCTTACCATTATTCTCATCCTACTTTAGCAGAACGTCTAACTACATTGGGTTTCGTTAGTCGCAAGAAGGCAGAATAATGTGATGAATAAGTGGCTAACAATGTGGCTTCTCTGGTACCTTCATCTTCGTAGCTATCATCATCTAAAGTATTATATACGATTATAGCGGTCTCATTACTAATGGTTCCTATTCTTATATTTGGGTTGTCTGTTATTGGTGCCATTCGTAAGTTGATAGTACTTTATGGTGAGTCCGGGTAAATCGGTCTCTTAACTTCGGACAAGGGTTTCTAAGTCTTAAGTTCCATACGCTTTAATTACCAACACATTTGCCACCAACAACCCACGGTACAAAGAATTGTGGTTGTAATTAGTGCTGTAGCTGTTTAGACAATTGTCAGGGATTTACAATCATGTCTGGGGAAAAAATGGATGTAGACTCGCCGGCTCCTGTGCAGCCTGAGGTTGATGTTAAACATGCGGAAGAAAGAGCAATGGATGAAATCATTTCTGTCTTATCTGAGATTTCAAAGACTGCTTCCACGCTAGATACTTATTTTGTTTGGAGAGGTCTTAAGGAAGTTGGTTCTTTGAGGAAGCAACATTTAAAGAAAGAGATTTTGTCAGCGTTAGTTCATGTGTTGTACCCAGATGGAAGTGACTTTAAGATTCCATTATTAAAGGCCATTAATGATAATAAGAAGAGCAGTGTTAATAAAGCGGATGAAATTAGGTCTGGTTATCCAGCATCATTCTATGAGGTGGTTGGTGAGAAAAGAATTGAAGTAGCAGCAGAAGTAAACAGTTTTGTCCATTTACTAGTGGTGCTTTACCTTTTGGATAGTGGCAAATATGGGGAGCTAGAATATTTCAACAAAAGCATTGTTATTCCCAAATTATTGGACTTTTATAACCAAAGGTTCCTCGATTTGATCAATGCGAAATTGTGGTTCTATGTGGTTATCTGTGATGAAAAATTGGGTAAGAATGCTGATCCAATTACAAGAGCTAAGATGATCAAATTTTTCAAGACAGCTTCATTGAAGCATGATAACGAAACTAAGGCGATGCTAATAACCCTAATCATGCGTAGTTTCTTATCTGGGGGTGAAGTGGAGGCCGCATCTGATTTCGTCAATAAAGTGGAATTTACCCCGACGGATGTTTCAAGTCCAGTGGAGGCTCGTTACTACTTCTATTTGTCTAAGATTAACGCTATTCAGCTGGACTACACGAGCGCCAATGAGTATATTATAGCAGCAATTAGAAAGGCACCTAATACTCCTAACAGTCTAGGTTTTTTGCAACAGGCAAATAAGTTACATTGTGTCATTGAATTACTCATGGGTGATATTCCTGAATTATCATTTTTCCATCAACCAAACATGCAAAAGTCTTTGGAACCTTATTATTACTTAACCAAGGCAGTCAAATTAGGTGATTTGAAAAAATTTACTCTGGCAATTTCCAAATATAAATCTAGATTGATTAAAGATGGTAATTACCAATTGTATGTTCGTTTGAGATCAAACGTTATCAAGACAGGTATCAGAATTATTTCATTGACTTACAAAAAGATTTCTTTGAAAGATATCTGTCTGAAATTGCGTTTGGATTCCGAACAAACAGTTGAATATATGGTTTCTAGAGCCATTAGGGATGGTGTCATTGAGGCAAAGATTAATCATGAGAAAGGTTACATTGAAACAGGCGGGTTACTCAATATCTACGATACAGAAGATCCTCAGGATGTATTTGATCAAAGAATCACCTTTGTTAATCAATTACATGACGAAAGTATTATGGCTATGAGGTACCCTGAAGATAACAAAAGTAAGAATAATGGATCACAAGAGGATGAATTCATAGATGGTGAGTTACTTGATGATATTTCGGACTTCTCAGACATCGATGATTTGGGATTCTTATGATCTATTTGTTTTAAGTATTGATATATAGAAGAATTTCAACAGCATATGGGCCTTTAAAAGCTTCTGTATTGTATTCTTTTCACTTTTTGGATATTCGTTTATATGATTCTTCATTTACCTTTGTATTTTTTTCAAGAAAACCTGTGAAAAATGACGAGATAAAATAGAATTACATGTACATTCTAAACTGTTCGTAGCTGATAAGTAATTATAAAAACAATGACAGAGAATTCTAGTGGATCTTCTAGTAATTCTAATTTAATGGAAGATGGTATCCAATTGGCCTTGGATCCAAATCTTATCACGTTGCCTCTCCATGGGTCTGTTTCATCGCCGCTGACGAATGTTCCTAATAGTAATGTTCAAACCGCTGAAAATGGGAATCCAGATCAAATAGATGTTGATGCTGGTCCTGTTAATGGTAATAATGATGCAGGTCAATCATTAATAAACAATCCTTATGGATTGTTTGGCCAAATGCCGTTAGAGCATTTGATTCCCCTTGTATTACAACAGAAAGGTTTTGGATTCAAATTTGCTGATCTTTCAGAAGATGCACTAGAAGAAGAAATTGAGGGAGATAGATCTGGTGGTAATGATAATACAAGGCCTGATTTGATGGATGTTGATCCTTCGGAGAACAAAGTTGAAGAAGTACCGCCAGAGACTCTTGCAGAAGATAATCAAGGAACCACAAATGATGGTGAAAAAAAGGTAGAAATAATTACACAGGAGCAGTTTATGAGAATGAGAAGGGAGATGATAGAACATATTAATATTGCCATGAATGAATCTTCCTTAGCTTTAGAATTTTTGTCGCTTTTACTTTCATCTGTGAGAGAATCGGTAGCTCTAAGCTCGATGTCACCATTTTTAAAGAAAATTGTCCCAGTAGCATCGTTAAATGGTGATAAGGTTTCATTGGAACCTCAGACGGTTGCGGAGCAATTGACCATGCAGATTATTGATAGAGGTTGGAAAATAAGATGCTTGAACGAATCGAGGACACTTTTGAAGGAGAACCACTCCATGTTGGAAGAAAAACTGAAAAGCGAACATAGGTATTGGAAGAAAGTTTCGCAGTATATTAGTAACAAAGACGTCGTTTTCAAATTAAGGGATAGAAGCACGGGTCTGCGATCTCTTGGTGTTAAGTATGGGTATGAAGATTCTGGATCTACCTACAAGTTTGATAGGGGTGTTGCAATTTTGAAAACAAATCCTGAGACTAATACCTTAGAATTGGTACCGATTACTGGTGAAAATTCCCCATCATCTCGTAATGAAAAATTCATTAGAATTCGAATATTCACCAAGATTGAATTTGAAGATGACTATATCCTATCAGGTGAGAGTTCTGTAGATAATGTTTTTCTCAATAGCGATTCATTTGGTAAAAAAGATCAAGAAGATATTAGAAGCCAGATTGAAAAATTGAAAGCATTAATTTTTGAGCAAGAATTGATGTATCAATTGAGAAGAGAATGTGCGCAATTGATCTCATACGGTGTTACTATAGAAAATGAAAAAAAAATTGTTATAGAATTGCCAAATGAAAAATTTGAGATTGAATTGGTTTCCTTGGATGACGCCTCAGTGGTAAATCATGAACAAGATGCTCCAAAAATAAATGATAGAAGGGCTAGTTTAATGCTAGTTACAATAAGGATGCTTCTTGTTGTTATGTTTAAGAAAAATCTAAGACAGAGACTGACTTCTTCCATAAGACATACTCATTTAAACGTGGATAAAGATATCCTATTAATAAGGCCACTGTTGGGTAAAATGAGGCACCAGAATTATAAACTATTATTGAAAAAAATGTTAAAGATTCATGTGTTAGATGTGGTGGAGAATTCAACTCTATCTGAGACTGCTATTTTCCCTTCAAGTTATCAAAATGGTGATGATGCCGATCTGGACATACACATTGCCAAATTGAATCAAGAGATTAGCACATTTGATCGACTCCTTACCTCATGTAAGACTCAATTTGATGCCAAACTTTCTGATAAAGGCGAACTATCCCTAACTTTGGAAAGCCCTAACTACTGTAATTTAGCTGTTAGAGTTCTCTATCAAAATGAACCGAAAAACGTATTCTTCGATACCAGATTTTCAGAGTTTAAAGAAGTGGAAGAGATTTTACACTTTATTGTTAATGAGTACATTAAGAAAACCTGAGAATATACAGATAAGTAAATTTTCCATGAACGAAGTTCTTTTATTCTTGTTCATTATCACCTTGTAATTGTTCAATCTCTTGTGCGGTGGTCAATGGGACCTCCTCCTCTGCATCTTCATCTTCAAGATCTTCCTGGAAGTTCTCCGCATTATTGGCAAATTGATTAGTTCTTTTAAATTCTTCATTTCTTTCCTCTCTGACTGCACCATAAATAACGAAATTTAACCAAACTTCATTAAAACAGAATAAAAATACTGCATTGTTATGTAGGTAAAGATTTGAAGTCCAAAGATAGGAAAGAGATGTTAATATAAAGTATACGGTGAGTCTTGCTGGTACAATAGAGTGAAAATACTTGTGATTTGATTCCAATAATGGGAGTAGATCGCTAAATGCCAACATCAAAAATAACACACCAAATATACCCAATTGACCACTGTATGGAGACATAGCAAGCATGGGTAAATTCATAGAATGGGTAAGGATGACAACATATGAGTTTTCTAAAATACTATTAACATTCTTAAAACAAAAGAAGGAAATTGTCAAAAGAAAGGCAACTCTAAGAAATAATCCATTCACTGATGATAGCGCAGCCATTATTACAATAATAAATAAATATCAGATCTCCAATAAGCCTTTCCTCTTATATTTCTGGAATTTTTGTCAATGTTCAGAAGGGTTGTTACTTTAAAATTTGTCATATAGCGCGTTGAGAGAATACATACTAGATCAATTAATCTCCATCCAATATAAAAAATTATAAAATACTTTCCAATGATTTTAACTAACCATTGGATCAAAGTCCCATGAATCATTAAAAATAACTCCTACCAGCAAAAAAAACAATAAAAAAATTGAAATTTTGTTGATATATTGTACCTTATCCCATCCAAACCGAGAAGACAATTAAGTCCAACCTAGTAACGATTTCCCAGCCATGCTTAGGATACGATAAATCTCATCAAAATCTCGCACATAATTCAGTTCATCGTTTTTAAACAGATCTGTGTTTTCATCACCTTTAGCTAAAGTTTTTTGATCATCGACATTTGAATCACTAACTAACCTAGCGTAATCGTCAATGCATAATATTTCCAGCTCTCCGTTGTTACTGTTGGCTAATTCATTTAATTTCGTTGGGGTCATCGATTGGATTTTTCTTTTCTTGCGATTTGATCCATTTTTGTAGTGTAAAACAAATGCCAAACTGCATATTGTTTTACACCTTGTACAAAATACATCAAAATCCTCGTCATCATCAGAACCCCTCTGCTGTTGTTCTTGTTGAGAGTGTTGAGTATCTTGGCTTACTAGGTTTCTCTTGCGCGTGTGAGCAAATTCATCTCTAATTGTTCTTCCCAATTCGAGCTTTTTGTTAAGAACGCTTGATAATAGTTGTTCAATGGTTCTTACATTGGCGTTTAGAATGGTACGGACTTCACGAAAGCAATTTTCTACTAAAGACCTTTCGAATTTGGAACTTTGATGTAGTGATTCAATTATCACGTTCAACATCAATTCGAACATGTCAAAAACGCAATGTTTCCCAGTTAATTTGTAATCAGCCACAGCTTCCATACCATAAGGAACCCATGAGTCCAGAGTAAAATTCACGGCTTCATTGAAATTGTAACCACTATTGAAGCCCGCATGGTAACATTTTGGGAAAGTGATGATATATTCATTTGGTTGTTGTACAGCTTTAAAGCATTTTGTACCCGACTTTTTAAATTTCTCATCATAGGGTGATATCAACGTTACCAGCTGATGTAAAAGGTCTGGTTGTTTCTCAAACAGATCCGGAGCTAACCCTCTCATCAATTGATTAAAGTGATCGCAAGAGCCCTCCGGTATACTGTACCAGACCTTCGGAGCACCTTCATGTTGATAATTGGCGCTCAAGGTGTATTGATCCTCCAAATGCCAACAAAATGTAGAAAAAGTGGATCCGACGTAAATCCAGGGAACTGTCATACCAGATATTTTACGGTCGAACATCGGTAGTAGGGATCCCTTGGCATCGGGTAAATTTAGTAAATTCATTGGATGATTCGCGTAATTTTCGAAATCCTGATCACTACATTTGGTCTTTGAATCCAGTGGTTTATAATCCTTACTGGGGAACCCAGATATTTCACCTGGCCCTTCACCGAGAACATCAGCACCATATTTTACTGTTAGTGTATTTTCCATATCGTCTACGTAACTCCAAAATTTCTCTTCTAATTGTTCGATTGATAACGGCTCACCAGTGGAAGGATCGCTTGTCAAACTTTTCTCATTATTATTCCATAAATTTTGAAACTCTTCTAGACTGTAACGATGGGTCTCCTCTCTAAAGCCGTAATAGCCATTACCGATGATACAATTATTGCATATCCAGTCACCTTTGGGTATCGAATCTAAGGGTGGTGAAAGGCAGAAGATATGAAATGGCTTATCACAAGAATCACAAAGGATCATCTTGCTGGGTTTGGTATCGTGATTGCAAACGGCACAACCTTCTTCCTCAGAATCTTCGGAATCTTCTTCTGCCTCACTAACATCATCATCACTCAACAGAGATTTGGGGTATTCCTCTTTGTACAGCAATTTGGAAAAATATTGGGAGCCACGATTCTTCGTCTGTGAGGCCAGGTATTCGTAATAATTGGCAATATAAGCAGAAAAAATTTCTTGTAGATGCCTGCCGTCAACCTTAAGTCTACAAGAAAGATGCTTCCAAAGCCTAGTATCACCGTTTACCTTTTGTAGTGCTGGGAAATTTATGATTCGTTGTGGATTTCTTGGTCTCTTCCCACTATGGTTGGTACTATCACTCCCACTATTCTCATCACTGTTGAAGAACTTCAACACTTCAATAAACAGGTCGTAAAGGTACACACTTTCACCAGTTTGCAACTTAACGTATGGATTCGGCATTGTCTTATCAGCAACATGGTTCTTAGCACCAGAGGCTCGGTTGTAATTGTTCCATTGTTTGACAAAAAAAAGACGGCATCTGTTCAAAATATTCAATACCGACAGATTTTGGACTCTCACATGAAATTTAAATTTCTCCCTATCAATACAAAACGGTGGTTTAAAATTCGCAGGTGGTATCAATTTTACCATTCCATAATGGCGGCCCAACCTCTGTATACTTGGTTGTGACAAGTAATTAATAGGATTAGCAAACTCTGATTCACTGGGGAAAATAACAGGTACGTGATCCATATCCTAACCAACCCAAGGCATTCAAGTGACCTCTAAATGTTTTTTGCTTTGTTCAACTTTCAGTGCGAAATTCCTTGACATTAGAGGGTTTCTTCTTCCAAGCTTTTTTTTTCATGATATTAAAGGATCTCCTGACTACATAGTACCACAATGGATGATAAAGGTATACATACAAAAAAAAAAAAAAATACAAAGGAATAAGCGATAGACGCATAGGCTTATACCAGTAAATGGGTTACACGTTATTGATTCTTGGTGCCGGTGTTATGGGGCAAGCCGTTTTATCGGCTGTTTACAATGCCCCCCACGTTGCCGATGCTAGCAGGGCATCCCAATACCCATCCCAGATTATTACTGTGAACTACAGTGTGCAAGGCGCGGAGAAAGTAGAACAACTGGTTCGAAGTTTTGGTGATTCCCCCAATGGGATTAGCGTCAAGTGTGGAACTAAATTGGATCAAAGTGTTAAGCCAGAGGTCGTCGTCGTGGGTACTAAACCCTACCAATTGGAACAAGTACTAAGGGACTACGGTAGCACATTGACAGAGGCTCAACAAGTTATATCTCTGGCCGCAGGATGGACCATTGGTCAAATCCAGTCGAAGATCGCTGCTCCTCCCAGTGTTTCGAGAGTTATGACCAATACTCCGGCGAAATTTGGATGGGGGTCCGCTGTCATTTCGCATTCCACAAATACCACCGAGTTCCAAAAGCAGAGATCACAGGAACTGTTCCAACACTTAGGACTGTGTGTTGAACTACCAGAGAAAAATATGGATGCGGCTACCGCACTCGTTGGATCCGGCCCCGCCTTCGCCCTCCTATGGATGGAATCACTAATGGAAGGCGGTATCAAGATGGGAATCCCGCTGGAACAGAGCAGGCGATTGGCTGCAACCGTCGTAGAAGGTACTTCCAAGATGTTACTGGCTACCGATTCGCACCCAAGCGTCCTAAAGCATCAGGTATGTACCCCTGGTGGTAACACAATTGCCGGTCTCGTGGAGATGGAGGATCGCGGTGTGAAAAGTGGTATAGTTAGAGGGGTCGAAGAAGCTGCCAGAGTCGCTGCAGAACTGGGTAAGAAATAATGACGTTTATTCGTGTTGCGTTAAACATGCTGTCTATATAGTATTCTGCGGTCTTGCCTTCCGAATATTTTTTGAAATTGACACTTTATTTTCAGTCTTAAGCGTTTGAGAAATCCGGCCTTGCTCAGCAGTGCTGCTTTTCTTGATGTGCTAAGCTCGTACTCCTCGAAGCCTACTACACTTTTGCTTGATATTGTCTTACAGAGCATGTTGAAGGTACGAGAGGGGGAGTGCTGCGGGGGGGGAGGCTTGTTTTCTCTACGTCTATAAATCGTGAGTAAGACCAAGTTTGGCATCAAACGAATTGATATGCTTCGTCTTATATTTTATGTATGGTTTAGTTTGGCGGTATTATCATCTTACTCCATTAGTATTGATCTGTTGATCTACTTGTTGTATACGAGGATTTGGCGACAAAATGTAAAATCAACATTCCAACGACGTGGGCGAAGACCGCATCGAAATAGCAAAACTAAAAATTAAAAGCAAAAGTCAAGCATCTCAAAAGTAATAGCATAACAGAGTCTTGCTCGAAGCTTAGATACATGCAAGAGCGTGCTTGCCAACATTTATCACTGTCGCAGCACCGACGATCCAACCACATGACTATCACGTGCTTTTGTCACGTGACTCGATACCCCTTTTTTGTCTAGCCGCCGAAGCGGTTACCCTCCTTCCTGTCCGCCAATCAGATCCCACAAACCGCAAGTCCCCAACACCACAGCCAATCGCAGCAGAGAAAAACCTTTTTCTATGTTTTTTTTCCAAAAAGGCACCAACCGCCGCGTTCTTTGTTCGACAGTGTCTGGCACAGGGAAGGTCATACACTTACTTATAACGTATCACACTCTCCTTTAACACAGGTTAGCTTGGAAACACAATTCCTGACTGCAGTTACTAGTCGAGTTTTTGAAAAACTAGAGAGTTGCATTAAATTCCTCTAGATCATAAGATTTTCAGTAAAAGATGGTCTTACCCAAGCTTTTCCCAGCTTCCTCTCGTGCAGCAATGCAAGCTGCTCGTCGTTCGGTTCCATTTACCGGTATTAGAGGTTTAGCCTCTGCTGCTGCTGCTTCTACTGGTAAAGTCAGAGCCGTTATCGGTGCAGTTGTGGATGTTCAATTCGATCAAGAGAACTTGCCAGAGATTTTGAATGCCCTGGAGATTGAGAGACCCCAAGGTAAATTGGTTTTGGAGGTTGCTCAGCACTTGGGTGAAAACACGGTTAGAGCAATTGCCATGGATGGTACCAGTGGTCTCGTTCGTGGAGCAGCTGTTTCGGATACTGGTGCCCCAATCTCTGTTCCAGTTGGTAAGGAGACTCTAGGTAGAATTATCAACGTTGTCGGTGAGCCAATCGACGAGGCGGGTCCAATTAACACCAAGGAAAAGAGACCAATTCACACTGAACCACCATCGTTCGTCGATCAATCCACCAACTCTGAAGTTTTGGAAACCGGTATCAAAGTTGTCGACTTGTTGGCTCCTTACGCTAGAGGTGGTAAGATTGGTCTTTTCGGTGGTGCCGGTGTCGGTAAGACCGTTTTCATCCAGGAATTGATTAACAACATTGCCAAGGCGCACGGTGGTTTCTCCGTTTTCACTGGTGTCGGTGAAAGAACCAGAGAGGGTAACGATTTGTACCGTGAAATGAGAGAGACCGGTGTCATTGATTTGGAGGGTGAATCCAAGGTGGCCTTGGTTTTCGGTCAGATGAACGAACCACCAGGAGCCAGAGCCAGAGTTGCTCTAACTGGTTTGACTGTTGCCGAGTATTTCAGAGATGAAGAGGGCCAGGATGTGTTGCTTTTCATCGATAACATTTTCAGATTTACACAAGCTGGTTCTGAGGTGTCTGCGCTTTTGGGTCGTATCCCATCTGCCGTCGGTTACCAACCAACTTTGTCCACCGATATGGGTGCCTTGCAAGAAAGAATTGCCACCACTCAGAAGGGGTCCGTCACCTCTGTGCAGGCCGTCTACGTGCCAGCAGATGATTTGACCGATCCTGCTCCTGCCACTACTTTTGCCCACTTGGACGCTACCACCGTGTTGTCCAGAGGTATCTCCGAGTTGGGTATCTACCCCGCTGTGGATCCATTGGATTCCAAGTCCCGTTTGTTGGATGCTTCCATCGTCGGTGCAGAACACTACAACATTGCATCCGACGTCCAAATGACTCTACAAGCTTATAAATCTTTGCAAGATATTATTGCCATTCTGGGTATGGATGAGTTGTCCGAACAAGATAAACTAACCGTGGAAAGAGCCAGAAAGATCCAAAGATTCTTGTCTCAACCATTTGCCACTGCTCAAGTTTTCACCGGTATCGAAGGTAAGCTGGTTAGATTGAAGGACACTATTAGATCTTTCAAGGAGGTCTTGGATGGTAAATACGATCACTTGCCAGAAAATGCCTTCTACATGGTTGGTGGTATTGAAGATGTTGTCGCAAAGGCTGAAAAATTGGCTGCCGGCGGTAACTAAAGTTAAGATTCATTGAATAACAAACGATCTGGTGGTCTTTAATGTGACTTGTTAAAAGATACGTACTTTTTATATTCGATTACAGGGCGAGTCACAGTATCTTAGAGAATAAGTCGTACTCCTTATTCCTATTTTACTGATGATTAGCAAGAATGAATAAAATAGATATGATACGATTGATATTCTTAACTTCTCTTGCCGTATAATCAAGAAACAATAGATCATTTGGAAGGGTTTCCCATGTTTATTTTATTTGATGCTTTTTTATTTTTATTTTTTATTTTTTTTTTTTTTTTTTTTTTTTTTTTTTTTTTTTTTTTTTTTTTTAACTTGTTTCCCTCCCTCCCTTTCGGTGCTATGTCAGGGATAGCTCGAAATCATCAAGAAAGAAAGTGCTTTCTCACAAGGGAAGTAATACAGAGGTAGATACTTAAAGCTAGATGAGTAGATGAAAGCGATAACGATAGCACGTAGATTTAACCATGCTACTCTACAGTTTGCTCCTAGTAAGAAATCGTTTTTAAAAATCCGTGGGCCTGAAGCTCCGAAGTTTTTGAACGGACTAGTTACATCGAAATTATTACCAAGCTTTACCAAGAAGAACCTGACTACTATTAATCCCAATCAGGAAGATGAAAATAATCAATTAGAGTTAGAATTTGATGAGACCCATAGTAATTGGGGGGTTTTTAACGAAATGAGTTACAATGGCTCTTATATTTCCAGATTTGGAATTTACACCGGCATACTTAATAGTAAAGGTCGTCTTCTAACAGATACTCTTCTTTATCCATCACCATTGTGTAACGGTTCCAAAAAAACTATGGCATGGCCGGAATATCTTTTGGAATTTGACCCGTCAATCGGTTCCACTCTGGATAAAATGCTGGACCTACACGTTCTCACCAGTAAAGTTAAAACAAAATTCTATGAAGATGCACTTATTTCTTGGGATATTAGAATATTATTACCGGGTTTACATGCCAAAGACGAGAATCCTTGGATATCTAATGTTCTGGAACCATCCACCATGACGAAAAACCCTGAAGATGCGCATGCGTTTGCCGCTGGTTTGGCATCAGCTCTTTTCCAAGGCAACGAGACTCAAATTGTTGCCATGTATATTGAAAGACGAACTGATCAGTTGACCGAGGCAGATGGAACGATGGGCCAGCAGTTTAGAGTTGTCACTAAGAAGGATGTAGATTTGAAATCAATTATAAACCCACAAGGTTTCCCCTTTGAATTCAAACTCGAAGAACTGGACGCCATGTTCTTTAGAAAATTGAGATTTGAACAGGGTTATGTCGACAGTGTTCGGGATTACAGGCCTGAATCATTATTACCATTGGAACTAAACTTCGATTTTATGCCAAACACTGTAAGTGCTGATAAAGGTTGTTATATCGGCCAAGAGTTAACTGCTAGAACATTTGCTACAGGTATTTTGAGAAAAAGATTAGTCCCGGTAACGCTTTTGAATCCTGAAAATTATCCACTAGCACAAGACAAACAGTACCCTGACATCAGTATGGAACCTGACCCAAACGAAACTGATCATGTAGGTGGAGTTTCCGCTATAAATCCCTTTGGAAACTCTAAACCTACCAAACGCAGAAGACCTGCAGGTTCACTAATTGCGAGTGAAGGCGATAAAGGTGTTGCGTTGATGCGCATCGAGCATTTTAAGAGAGCATTCCACGGTGAGGAACATGATGACCCATTCTACATCGCCACACAGAACGATGAAATAATAAGGGTCATTCCCAAGCAGCCATTTTGGCTACATGATCACGAAGAAGGTTTGTGAACGTTGTTTGTAATTTATATATTCATTATATCATATTGTATATAGCCACCTTATTTATCTGATTTACATTCTTGTAAATCATCCCTGTTTCCGATGACTATCCATCCGTACATCTTAGATGAATTTTCTTGTCCTTGAAACCTGTACACCCGAATAATATTTTCTCCTTTCTTTTTATCGCGGAAAGGATCAACTAATTTTCTAGACGGACTCGCTGGGCGGAGCATCGCCGAGCGATTCAGGGCATTCTAGGCGGAAATCGTAGTGGCAACTGAGCCAATTGTCCGCCTAGCTTCTAGGAGGAAGTACCACGCGACCATCTGCCAACGCAAGATGGGCGCGAGGAAGTCCTTTCTCACCACGCAACGAACTGTTCCGACGCACCATTCTGGTGAAATTTCAAACGTACCTACCCATCACGAACCCAAAGGAAGCCATCATAGGATTTGGAATAGCAGGTTGCAAGGCCTAGAGAATAACGTTAAGAGACCCTACCAAGCCCAATATGTCTGACGTTGAAGCCCCAGTTGAAGCTCAGGAAGAGTTCGAAGTCGTCGAGGAATTTACTCCTGTTAAGTTGGCCACTCCAATCCCAGAGGATGTTCAACAGGGTCAACAAGAGATCAAGTTGTTCAACAAGTGGTCTTACAAGGGTGTTGAGGTGAAAGACCCATCTTTGGTTGACTACATTCAAATCAGACAACCAATCTTCGTTCCTCACACTGCTGGCCGTTACGCCACCAAGAGATTCAGAAAGGCTCAATGCCCAATCTTCGAAAGATTGACCAACTCTATGATGATGAACGGTAGAAACAACGGTAAGAAATTGAAAGCTCTAAGAATTCTAAAGCACACTCTTGAAATCATCAACGTTTTGACCGACCAAAACCCATTGCAAGTTGTGGTGGATGCTGTCACTAACACCGGTCCAAGAGAAGACACCACTAGAGTTGGTGGTGGTGGTGCTGCCAGAAGACAATCTGTTGATGTCTCTCCATTGAGAAGAGTTAACCAAGCTATCGCTTTGTTGACTATCGGTTCTAGAGAGGCTGCTTTCAGAAACATCAAGACCATCGCTGAAACTTTGGCCGAAGAGTTGATCAACGCCGCTAAGGGTTCCTCCACTTCTTTCGCCATCAAGAAGAAGGATGAATTGGAACGTGTTGCCAAGTCCAACCGTTAAGAGGGGGAAATTGTACACTTGTCTATCTTTTTTTATAATATAATTGTACGTTGCAGCGAGTTAGAAAACATTTACAATCGTCGTTGTATGGGGTTAGATATGTATTTTTATAAAACACCCTACAGTGTCTAATAATATATCTCAATATTAATCTTGATATCCTCTTGAGCCTGAGGCTCGATGGTATGGCACGTCGTTGTACTTAAGGTCTGCAGTTTGCAAAAAGGTTACCCTCCGGAAAAGTCTGAAGGGCATCTTGAACCTTCAAGTCATCAAAGGGTATTGTAAAAGGACGTTTAACAACCGTTGCTAATAGATCAAAAGAAAGGGGTTATGAATATCCTGGGATAAATGGATTTCTTGAGATTGGGAATTACCATTGATCCTAGAAATATTCTGGTATTTAATGCAGTGCTCCTGCATATATATTTTTGTTCTACTAAGTGGACAATTTAAAATAAGAATTACCAGCGGTACTATGCATGCATAGTACCTTTCAAAAATGTCATCAATAGAAAAGTTGAGCGAAGATAATACTTCTACATTGGAATACGAGTCCTCTTTGACCCCATTGCCACTTCCAAGTGTTAGTAGAACGTTGGAACAGCTGCAGGACAGCTTAAAACCACTATATTTTTCAGATGGATATTACAGACCGCCAATGGACCTTGGGAAATTGCAAGACTTTAACCATGCTATTCATGATTTTTTAAACAGCAAACTTTGTGAAAAATTACAGTCGACATTAGAGCATTTTCATGCCTTCAGAAATTGTTATTTAGATAATTTGCATTTGGAGGTTAATAACAGTCCTACAAAAGAACTAGAAAACGATGTTCTACCCAGAAATCCTCTGTTACTGTTGGAAGATGATATTTTGCCGAAAGTTTCACAAGTAGATAGGTCCGCAGTTTTAGTACATGCTGCCCTCAGATTTATTTCAGCTTTGAAGAAACAAGTCTTACCGCCAGATAGAGATGATAGTACTGGGTTGCCATTAGATATGTCTTCTTACGAAAATCTGTTTGGCGCAACGAGATGTCCAGTCCTTGGGGTTGATGAAGTAGAAAACTTTGATCTGAATAAGCCATTGTCTGATTCAGATCTAGAGTCCACTTATGTAATTGATAGAGACGAGGAAGATAATATCCAAAACAACAATGAACCACCTGCTAATGACGATTTCGCTCGATCTGGTATCACAATAGAAAAATATCCCGATTCTAGACATCTTTTGATCATCTCTAGAGGCCAATACTATGCAGTTGAAGTTTTGGATAATGATGGAAGCGTTATTTATGATCCAACAAATTTGATGACGGTTTTCGACTACATTTTAGAAGATTCTATCAAGAACAAAAATTCGAGTGGATCCACGGCTTTGGGAAGTTTGACTTCTTACTCATTTCGCAATTGGAAATACGCAAGAAAAAGACTCGAAAGGAAATTCCCTGATCAATTGCATTTGATCGATTCTGCATTATTTGTTCTAGTGCTCGATCATTCGAGTTTTAAGGACGATGAAAGTATCACCGATAATAATGAATTGGAAATTTTGGACAATTCAGACGAAACCAATATGGCAAAATCCACTAGGAACTTGAAAAGGTTATTCTATGGAACTTCGATACTTAACTGTGATGGTCATCAAACTGGATCCTGTGTTTCTCGTTGGTATGACAAACTACAATTAGTGATAACAGAGGATTCGGAAGCATCTGTTATTTGGGATTCATTTACATGTGATGGATCAGCTGTTTTAAGATTTACTTCAGAAATGTACACAGAGTCTATTCTCAGGTTAGCACGGGAAGTAAATCTCCGCGATGCTCAATTTTCCTTATGGCCATCTATTAATTACCGTTCAGATCCAAGCTCATCCAACAAGAAAACTTTAGAAGCAGATCCCGTTAAAATCACCCGTAAAATTGAGTGGAAATTTAGTGATATTTTAAACACTCACATCCACCTTTCAGAGACTAAATTAGCAGATTTAATTTCCAGATATGACATTCTCCGTGTTTCAATTCCCTTTGGGCGTAAGGATGCTAGTATCTGGGAAGTTAAGCCAGACGCGATGATCCAAATTGCTTTACAACTGGCCCATTTTGCATTGTATGGTAAGATGATCTATGGCGTTGAACCCATTTCCACAAGGAGCTTCAAAAATTCGCGATCTTGTTATATCAATATTCAAAGTGCTGAACTGTTAGAATTATGCCGGGAATTTATAACCAATTCGTTGGATGGAGTTAGCAAACTTAATAAGTTTCTGAAGTGCTGCAAGTTACATACGCAAAAGGTTAAAACCTCCAAGGTTGGTGATGGGTTCGAGAAACACTTCAATGCTTTAAGGTACTTGTTTAAATTTAGCGAACACTATGGACTTTATCTTGATTCTAAGGACGCAGAAATTGGTAAAAGTATATTTGAGAGTCCAATATTAACTCCTTTTTTAGTACCGGAGTTTTTAGCAGCAAACTGCGGAAATGCTGCTACCACTGCTTTTGCCATTACGCCAAACAGCCCTAACGGATTTGGTGTTGGGTATACTATCAAAGATGATTCTTGTGATTTGACAGTGATTTCTCAATTTAGACAAGGGGGAAGGTTAATGTTTATGTTGAATTGGGTCTTGTCAGAATTCTCCAGGATATGGAAAGAAAATATCACCAGTTCTCCTGGCAAAGGTACGGGTTATAAGATTAGTCCGGTAGTCGATAAGCTTTATGAAATGGACAATGCTTTAAAACATACTGAAGATCCCGATAAATCCATAAGAGGTTATGGTTTTTTTGATTTGCATCCACATTGGGATAGTCCGAACATTTCTAAAGTGAATTCTACCAATAATTTATCACTTCATCTTTCTCCATTAGACGACAGCGATAATAAATCACCACGAGAATCACAATTTAACCACTCAAGCACGACTCCTTCCGTTCCTACCGAAAAAGAGAAACACGATATCGGGTTTCAAATCAAATCCTTCAAGAAATTTGAAGATCCTTCCTGGAAATTGTCTGAAAGGGACATGGTTGATTCTCCTTTAAACCCCACTTGGAATAGATATAATAACATTATAAATTCCGAATTTGAGATTAATTTCGATCGTAGCAAGATTGGTAAAAAGGTAACCTCCATTTTTGATTAGTTAAAAGGAAGAAAAATTATGTAACAATTTATGTAATTTGTCTTTTTATTTTACCGTCAAACTTGAAGAACCATAGTGCTAATACACCATCGGCGGCAAGTACCAATGACCCGCTAATTACATAACATAGCTCCAAATGATTTTGTTGAGCCAATAACCCTGTAAAAATTGGACCAATACAACGTGCCATCGTTTTCCCAATATTCACGGTGCCCATAACTTTAGTAAGATCTTGGGGTCTTATGATATTAGTCAACAAAATTTGACGAGGTGTCACATCCATAGCAGTAGTTGAAGAATAAAGCACCAAAAATAAGATAGAAAGGATCAGGTTATGTCCTGCTAAAGGAATTAGCATAAAAAAGATCGCCGAAGGCGCCTGCACGGAAATCATGGCCTTAACAGGTCCCATATGTCTAGCAATAAAAGAAGATGGGATTGATGAAAATGCTGATACGATTTGATTACAGAAAAACAGTGTTCCCAACGCCATTGATCCCATCATAAAATATTTGGCATAATAATAAATAATCCAACCACTAGTCATAAATCCATATCCAAGTGAGTCTAGCATAAAAATTACCAGAAGTTTAGCTAAAATAGATTTGGTCTCCGTAGACAAACCGACAGTCTTGGATTCTGGCGTACGTTGTATTAATGGTTGTTCCTCCTCATCGGTCTGTGGTTCCTGATGATGCATCTCCAATTCAGTTTGCCCAGACAGACAAAGCATGATGATTACTTTACCCACCGCAATAAGAGCATACAATAAAAATACAGCCTGGTAACTTTCTAACTCTGTATGAATCCATTTTAAATGTTGAATCAAATGTAGGAAGGATCCACACATAATTGCCCCCAAGGCACCCCCTGTGGTTCCCATAAGAGCGTGTATCGCATAAACTTCAGGTCTTTTATTATGAGGTGTCAAATGAGCAAGCATTGCCTCTTCAATGGATTTAAATGGTCCAACTTCATCACTCGAAGGAGAAATAACGCCAAATATAGCAAAGATTAGCAGCCAGTAGAAGTTGGTACTGAAACTAAATACCAGTCCACTTAGCAACATCATGACGGATCCATATACAAGAACAGTACGTCTCCCCCAGACATCAGCATACCACGTTAAAATGTAAGAGCACACAACATCACCTACAAGTGTCAATGACATGAACCATCCAATCTGAGATTCTGACATTTGAATTGCATTAAGGAAAAGCGTCAGAACTTGATTTGTGATACCATATGACAACAATCTAAGGAATACTGACCCCCAAAGTAATTTGATATCCCTAGAAGAATCTCTGAATTCCGTGATAAGCTTCATAGTTGGATATTCACCATTTCTTGGGAAGTAAACCTATTATTGTTCATATGGAATTTTTCAGTTTTTCAACCCGGTGATGAGATGAGATGAGATGAGTTGAGTTGAGATGAAAGATGGGAAGAGCTTGACAAAATAACAATTACTAATACCGTATAGAAAAAGCCATCTAGACTTGTTTGTTCGATTTAAAGACTGGATTGCTACAAATTCACGTATAGACATCTAGTAAAATGAGTAAACTTGAGACTGTTAGTCCCTCTCCCGACTCTGATGCTGGTGTTGCAGATTACGATAATCAATACAAAAAGGAATCAAATGCTACTGGTAGTAGCAGCACCAGCCTGAGTAGGAGCAGGAAATTTGCATGCGTAGAGTGTCGGCAACAGAAATCCAAGTGTGATGCTCATGATAGGGCACCAGAACCATGTACCAAATGTCAGAAGAAAGGCGTACCATGCGTACTCAAAAAGGATTTCAGAAGAACTTACAAGAGGGCAAGAAATGAGGCCATTGAAAAGAGGTTTAAGGAGTTGACTAGGACATTAACAAACTTGAGCTCTGAAGAAATTCTAAAAAAGATCGAACAAGAACAACAGGCATTGTTAGATGGACAAAATTTTACCAAAGACAAAGTTAAAAGATTAAAACAATCTGGAATTATAGTCACACCAGCAACTACAGCGGCAGATGGTTCTCAAAGGGCTAATCCATTAGGGTCCGATTGGATTTACGAGTTTGACAACATGCAAAACTTAAAAGAGATGACTCCAGAACAGCTAAAGTGTTCGCCCAAGACTTTGGGGGATATTTATATGTCTAGTGAAGATATTGCCGAACTATTTCAAGAATTTTCCAGAAGATATCATCCATTTTTACCAGTAATTGACATTACTAAAGGTGCTGAGAGGATCTACAGGTTATCACCATGCCTATTCTGGGTCATAATCTTAACTGGTCTACGTCGAAAGTTTGGTGCCACAGAGCTAATGACAAAACTTTCCAACATGGTTAAATCTATACTTGCAGAAATCACGATTTCTCCCATCATTCGATATAGCCCTTCGGATAGTGATGAACCTGTACTTAATGTTGCTTCCGTTTATTCGGTGCAGGCATTCTTACTTTACACGTTTTGGCCACCATTAACATCATCATTAAGTGCAGATACTTCGTGGAATACCATTGGCACTGCCATGTTTCAGGCAATACGTGTAGGCCTCAACTCTGCAGAATACTCTCGAGAATATGCAACTGCCAATCACGAATTGATTAGTGAACAAGTAAGGACGTGGGTATGTTGCAATATTGTATCCCAGTACATTGCATCATCATTTGGGTTTCCAGCATATGTTTCATTCGATCATACGGTAATAAGTGTATCAAGAGAATTACCACACGATGCTGAGCATTCTGGTGTGCCAAATTCTATAAAACAAATGGCTCAAATTGTCCATTTTGAAAATCAAGTCATCAATACCATGAATTCGAATCCATCAAATGCACTAGGCATAGTAGGTAGCGAACAGAAACAACCATTGTTAAAAGTTTTAAACCAGCAATTAACACAATTAGAGATTAACTTGGAAAACAATGAACTGGACAGCATAAGGAAGTTTCTCTTTCTGGTTGCCAAGGCTCATCTTTTAACGTACTACTTTATGGATGCATTTTCTACCCACAAGAAAAACGACAATGATATTCGAACTTTGTCTTTATCTGAAATCGAGTCCAATTTTGAAACCAAATGTGGATTAGTGAAGGTTTACAATGCATCCATCGATTTGTTGACGCATTCTAACAACATGTGGCAGACTGATCCAGCGGTAATCAAATATTTTCCGGGAGTCTTTGTTTTAAACATTTGGCAATCTGCTTGCATAATTAGCAAATTAGTCCATTCGTCACTTTCGTCTGTATTGGATGTCGCCAAGGGTAAAAAAGCTTATCAGGATGCGGTATCATTGACTTTCAATGCGTCAGTTCTCAAGCACGACATGGCATATAGATCATCTGGCATTATGAGGAGCATATGGAGCATGTTTGCGAAGATGCATGATGACTGGAAGAAGGACAGAGTTACCCAGGATGAAAAATTCGCAAATGATTTCAATTTGGGCATCAGTGTCAAGTCAAGAATGTCTGTAAGTGTATTCTTTGACTGTCTATACATACTTCGAGAAAAATGTGGAATGGCTAAATTAAAAAGAGAGTCTCAAAAATATGAAGACGACGAAGAATATGGCCAGGAAACTACTCAAGAAGTTTCTCGATTAGAGTCCAACGGTGGAACCCGTGAGAGAAGGTTAAGTGAAGTTAAGGACCCAGAAGAGGATGCTAGAAAGATAATAAGGACTGTTCCATTAGATCCGAATCCCATTAATGCCAGTAATGCAAGCAGTAATAGTAGTCTTGGTTCACCAACCAGTCAGACGCCTGATGTGGTCCTACTAAAGGATATGCTCTCCAGATCATCACCAAGAGAAGAAATGGCATCACGCAGGACATCATCACAACAATTGGCTATACTTCCTGAAACGCGGGCCGTTTCTAGTGGACCTAATACTTCATTACCCTCAGTATTTAGCATAAGAAAATCTCAAGAACCTATGAGAAAGACGTCTACGGTAGAGGATATGAGAACTATGACTACTAGTGATGGAAGTGGTGGCACTGCTCCAAATTCAACACTACAAACTTCTAGTGAGTCACCAAATGCTATGATGGAACGTTGGGACAACTGGGAATCTGACATGGTTTGGAAAGATGTTGATCTTTTATTGAACGAATTTGCATTCAATCCCGCTGTATAGAGCTACGATAATTACGATAATTGGATTTAAAACTTCATAGATATTTATATTCGCCCAATTTGGTGGGCGGTTAATATTTTATTCATATATCACGTGGTAGGTGGACCATCCGAAGATTATCGCACGTGACTGTTTGCGTCGGTCTGGAATAAAATTTTTTTCAACTTTTCATTCACACCTCAAATACATAGCACAAGAGACGTATTATAGCATACTAATCAGCGAGTGGTTGTTATCTTTATTGACAAAGACGTGCTTTTAGAGGTTCATTAAACCGTTGTAAAAGTTGGTGGTTTATTTCTTTTGAATATAGTCCATTTTTCTCGAAAAAAATCCCTTTTAGCGATTGATTTAGAAGTTGTGTAGGGAAAACAGTACGTGAAACTGTGGTTGAATTAACAATAAAGAACCCAAGGGAGAGAGATTTTTGATTCAAGTGTAAATTACGAGAGAATGTCAGATTTACAAGATCAAGAGCCAAGTATTGTCATTAATGGTAACATGGAACCTGAAGAGGAGGAACCTTATGATGTAGAAGAACAGGCAGCTGATGAACTTGAAGAAGAACCAGTCGAAAAGCCAAGAAAAAAGGTTACTTTTGATAAATTAGTTGAAGATGAAGAAGACGATGAGGAAAAGAGGAAGAGAGAATTCGAGGAAGGTGGAGGCTTACCACCACAACCAGAGAATCCAGATTTTTCCAAGTTAACGCCAATATCACCAGAAATTATCAGTAGACAAGCTACTATTAACATTGGTACCATTGGTCATGTTGCTCACGGTAAATCTACCGTTGTTAGAGCCATTTCAGGTGTCCAGACCGTGCGTTTCAAAGACGAATTGGAACGTAACATTACCATCAAGTTGGGGTATGCAAATGCGAAGATTTACAAATGTCAGGAACCAACCTGTCCTGAGCCAGACTGTTATAGATCCTTTAAATCTGACAAAGAAATTAACCCTAAGTGTCAAAGACCCGGTTGTCCAGGCCGTTACGAATTAGTACGTCACGTTTCCTTTGTGGACTGTCCAGGTCACGATATTTTGATGAGTACCATGTTGTCAGGTGCTGCCGTCATGGATGCAGCACTGTTATTAATTGCAGGTAACGAATCATGTCCTCAACCACAGACTTCCGAACATTTGGCAGCTATAGAAATTATGAAGTTAAAACACGTTATTATCTTACAAAACAAGGTAGATTTAATGAGAGAAGAGAGTGCTTTAGAACATGAAAAATCGATCCTGAAATTTATCAGGGGTACCATTGCTGATGGTGCCCCAATAGTTCCAATTTCCGCACAATTGAAATACAATATTGATGCGGTTAACGAATTCGTCGTTAAAACCATTCCTGTACCACCAAGAGATTTTAACATTTCTCCAAGATTGATCGTCATTCGTTCATTCGATGTTAACAAACCAGGTGCTGAAATTGATGATTTGAAGGGTGGTGTCGCAGGTGGTTCGATTTTGAACGGGGTGTTTAAATTGGGAGATGAAATTGAAATTAGACCTGGTATCGTGACCAAGGATGAGAAGGGTAAGATCCAATGCAAACCAATTTTTTCTGACATTGTTTCGCTTTTTGCTGAGCAAAATGACTTAAAATTTGCAGTTCCCGGTGGTTTAATCGGTGTCGGTACTAAAGTGGATCCTACTTTGTGTAGAGCTGATCGTCTGGTGGGCCAGGTTGTTGGTGCAAAGGGTCATTTACCAAGTATTTACACGGACATCGAAATCAACTATTTGTTACTGCGTCGTCTATTAGGTGTTAAAACTGATGGCTCAAAGAAGGCTAAGGTTAGAAATTTGGAACCTAATGAAGTTCTTATGGTCAACATTGGTTCCACTGCTACTGGTGCAAGAGTTGTGGCGGTCAAGGCAGATATGGCGAGATTACAGTTGACTTCACCAGCATGTACAGAGATCAACGAAAAGATTGCCCTATCTAGACGTATTGAGAAGCACTGGCGTCTAATTGGTTGGGCAACAATTAAGAGAGGTACTACATTAGAACCACTTTTCTAATAACATAAAGTAACATAACGTTAAATCAGAATTTAAAATATCGGTGGAGACAGATTTTTTTAATAAAAGCGACCACTTCTCTTTGGCATATTATTACAGGTATAAAGATGATTAATCTCCAAAATATATATATATATATATATATGTTCCTTTTTTTCTCTTTTTCCTTGGTGTATATGTCTAGAGAGCATGTATATTTACATACAGTTAATTTATCATAACAATATCATTTCTTATTCTTAAAACCTTCGCACGCTGGAGTAATTCCCTTTTGTCACTAGTAGTATAATACATTGACCTCAGTCGATTGTTTAAATGCTATATATTATGCAGATGCAAAAGAAACGAAGAGATATTCTGCATGATGCCATCTATATATCTGCTAAAGTTACAGCCCCTTGATACACGCTTGAATTCAAAAATTTTTGCAATGAATCCACTTTCATCAATCGGTAAAGACTCTGATTTAAGTTTTCGAGAAGAGGTGCAAGTGTTCTTACCATATCAATAGCAGTATTTAATGTTTTATTCTCTTGTAGTTCAGGCTCAAACGGACTGGCGTAAGAAAATTTCCTGGGGTAAACTCCGTCTTTTACCCCTGAGTCTAAATCGGTAGAATTAGATTTGCGCTTTGGTACAGAAACCTTCTTCGTACTCGTTCTTTGGGACATGTCCTCACGAAACAATGCAGGCTCTGGTTTCTGCAAGGGACTCGTAGTAATTCCTAAATCCCCCTCACTAATTGATAAAATATCTTCTATATTAATTTTAAAAGAAAACCTTTTTGGAAGCGGTAATTTTGGTTGTAACATTATGGTACTAATAGATTCCCTTAAAGTGTGATCAATATTAAGTTGATATGGCGCTCCCACTGTAATGTAAGATGCATAAATATGGTATCCAATTTCCAGACATTCATTTGTCTGCTTCACAAGGGCAGCCTCTATCACCTCTTTGATTTCTGAAATTTTACCCTTACCACCCCTACGAGTACCACCAGAATTTCTGGTGTCCTTTAATTTCTCTAAAAGCATCACTTTTTTCAAAAACTTCTTAATCTCAAAAAATGCATCCAAATTTTCCACACAAAACTCATTTTCAAGGTGTCTTCTAAAAAGATATCTCATTCCTGGATCGTTTAAAATGTCATCAAATTCTTTGAACCTATATTCGGGCGGAATAATTGTCTTCTCAGAATCTGACCCGGGTAGATCCTTGGCTAAAAAACTTTCTTCAGATGTAGCAGTATCAAACAAGTACGATTCTCTTCTGCATTTCTTCTTGTCACTACCACCTATGGAAGTAGAGCTAGAAATATCACCCACATTATCCATATTCCATTGACAAACATCCCATCCACGTTTAGAAAATGTATAGTGACAAGATCTACTAATATAAAATCTGGACCTCTGAGAACAATTATCCAAAATCGGTATGATTAGTCCACATTTTAAAAATATTGCCGCCACAGAAACAGCTTCCTTCGGATACATTATATCACTACAATCCATAAGCCACTGCCAAAGTGCCTTCGTGGTAAAACTATAATCAATTAAAGTCTTATTTTGCCCATAGGATTTACCCTTAAATAATCTAAGTCCACAATTAGAAGTATAGTATTGAATGTGGGAATCAGAATCAGGGTTAGTAAAAAACCTATGCGCAAACGGAGATGTTCTTTTCTCATCATATAACCTCTCTTCTGAAAGGTGATCCTGCCAATTGAATTCTTTTTCACTTTCGAGCATCTGAAGTTGGTTAGCATTTGTGAATTGTAGATTTTCAAAAGTCAAATCATCGTTATTATTATACTCCAATAGTTTCGACAAACATGGAATCTTATCATTTGGCTTTGATGGTGACCAAACATTTGGAGAAATTCCCATCATCGTAATGAATAAAATATGTATTAGGTAATCACTGTGAATGATGGAATCCGTCTCAGAACTTCTTTCAAAGCTGAATAATTCCATCGAACTGAAATCAGACGTCAGAATATCAGGAATTTTCTTTGACCCAACATCTCTAATGTATTTTTGGAGTATGGCAACACCTTTAGGTGTAGGTTGTAATAAAACTTTATCTTTTGGTAGTGAACGAGTTCTATCAGCAGGAGTGTGAAGTAATTTCGCAGTCATAAATACTTCTAATAAATAATATGCCATCTCCGATTGGATAGTATACGAAATACTAGTACAGGTGATACCCATGTCAACTTGCAATTCTAAATGCTTCATAATCTCGATGGCGTCACTAATTGAAAATGAGAACGGGTACACTGTCTTTTGAAATGGGAAAACCCCTTTCTTCGCATCCTTATCTACATCTTGTAGGTCCAAGCAGATCAAGAACACTGAATAAACCACCCTTAAATCTTCAGAAAAGATAAGACCATTTGGTGTTCGTCTAAAACTTTTCGAGGCTTGTTCATGTAAAGTATCTGTTTGAATCCTAGCACTATCCATACCGCTACGGGGTGCTTTAGTCTTTTGAGCTTATACTTTTTTTTTTTCTCTTTCATTGGACTTGACTCTGAATACCATAAAGAACTAGTCAACCTGACAATTTATATTAACGAGGTTATGTCTTAGGAAATGATTCAAAACTTGACATCTAAAAACAGCATTGGAACCCGTTAAGCATCTCAACTAACGGGACGAGATTACTAGGAACTGTTTCAAGTATGATGAAGAGTTGCGCATTATGAAACAATATTAATGTTTCGCGAGGTCCGAACCTCAAAATAGATTCCATGGTTACCAACCTATAAGAGATCAAACTCTAGTCAACTGAGAATCGCTAATCATGGAGCGCATTAAAGTCCAAGAGGGCGATGCAGAAGACCTACCACCACGTAAGTCGAAAGAACCATGTAGCCCTCCCTAGATAAGATAAAAGCCTATGTATATAGTTTTGGTGAAACCTAGTAACGATTTTCTTTGTCATTTTCTTCCTAATCAGTATAGGTCAGCAATATCCTTTTTATTATTTTCAGAAGTTCCGTTTTCATTTTTCGAAAAATCTTGTTTGTGATCATCATTCAGCTCTTGCTCTTGAGGATGAATGTGTTGTACATTTTCTCCTGGCATCGAAGCTAATGGAGAAGACGGAGGTACTTGAGTAGTTGCTGGCCCCCTTGGAAGAGGTGCAGAAGAACCTGAGGGCCTCGTAGCTCTTGCATCTTCAAAACGCGGTTTAGGGCTATGTTTGTTATTGTTATTACCATCGTTGTTGTTATTATTAGTATTATTGTTACTATGACTCCTTTGGTCTCGAGGATGATGTTGTTGGTAATACTTTTCATTCGTACCTTGATATCTTGACGGTTGTTGAGGTAATGAATTTGAATAAGAGGAAGGACCATTTCTGTGTTGATACGTATTGGCTGACGTTTGATGTAGGCCAGTGGAAAAATTGGTATTGTTATTCCTGTTGTTGCTGGTGTTAGCATATCTGCCATTGTACCGTGATTTATGGAAATTGGTTGTATAAGGTGGCTTATTAATCCCACCATGAGCGTTATTATTGCCGCCGTAATTGAAACGAGAGGTCTGATTGCGATTATATGGTGATGACATGGGCTGATTTCTCGATAAAACTGTACCAGATGGTGGTGGTCTGCGGGAGGAAGCTGCAGGACCGGTAGGGAAGTAAGCTTTTGGTTTTGGTGCTCGAGGAAAAACAGGGATAGATTCTGATTCTGAACCCGATTCTGTAACGTGCCCTCTAGGAGCTGAAGGAGCTTTTTGAGACATCGCTTGATGCATCTCTTCCTTATATCTCTTAATATCAGCTTCATGGCTTTCTTCACATGGAAGAATTAATTTCCTGCAAGGTAAGGGTTCTTCCTTGAAGAAAGGATGTTGTATTGCTGACATAGCCGTTAACCTTTTGTAAGGATCCAGGGCCAGAAGCTTCTTTAAGAAATCAAGTCCCGTCTCACTTAAATTTTTACCAAACCTATCTCTCAATGTTCCGGGATAATTGGTCCTAGTTAATTCAGCGCCAGGTAAATACCGTGCTAAAGGCCATTGTTCTTCAGTTGGTGTACCTAATAACTTGAAGATTACATGCCCCTGGTCAATATCGGTGGTCCCCTGAAGGACAGGTTTTTTCTCAAAACACTCCGCAAATACGCATCCAACACCCCACATATCAACAGCTGTAGTATAGAGTTTATCACCAAGAACCAACTCAGGTGCTCTGTACCACCTGGTAACTACCACAGATGTATATTTAGCTCCCGAACCCGCACCACCTGGAAAATCCAATGTTGGTGGAGCGCCATAGTATAATCTCGCAAGACCAAAATCTGCCAATTTTACCACTCCATTGTGGTCTATTAGGATATTAGCAGTCTTGATATCTCTATGCATATATTTTTGACAGTGGATATAGTTAAGACTGTCCAACAATTGCAAGATGATACACTTTATATCACCTAAACTTAAAGTAATTCTTGGATTATGCAATATACCAGATAAATCTGAGACCATGTACGGTAAAATCATATAGAATGATTTCATCAATGGAGGTTTCCCTGATGGTGACTGGTAATGTAACTCTCTAGCAGCTCTCACATTAGTACCCGGCGGATAATCATAAACCATTTCTATGAGTTTAATTACATTTTTATGATTTAGCCTTCGTAGAATCGTAATTTCTCGATGAGCTGTTATAGGAAAAAGTTCTTTGTCTACATTAACAATAATTCTTTTCATGGCCACTTGCCTTTGGGTTTCTAGATGAATCCCTTTGTAAACTTCTCCAAATGTGCCTTGACCCAATTTTTTCTCCTCTTTGTAATGTCCAGCAAATTTTGTACATCCATATACCTTTTCATCTGGTGATGGCTTTAATTCAATAAAACTTAATCCATTACGTTCATCCTTCTGCACTGTCGGTGTATGTTTAACTTTTCCAATCTTATATTTGAACTCTGATTTTTTCGCACTGGCAGCTTCATTCTCTGACATCTCCAATTATTTCCAGTTGAATTTCTAAAACCACGACGGCCTCTAGCACTACTCTTGTTTCTGGTTCCACTTTGTATTGGTTGTAGAACTTTCTTTAACATAGTTTAATGGTCCAGCGCTGAAAAGATTCTATCACGACATACGAACGAAGGAAAATCATATAAAATTATGCCAAATATTAGTTAGTACTAAAGTTGATTCTATCAACGACATGTGTAGCTTCAGTGCTTTGTAAGTTTGGATCTTAGAAGCATCTGATTCCATTTGGTTAATATACTTAGATAGATAGAGCTTAGCTGCTGACCGCCAGCACTTACCGCCAGCGGCAAGCTTTGCTTGCAATAAAAGAAAAAAATGTTTAAAAAGAATTGTAAGTTTTTTTTTTTTTTTTTTATTGTGTGTGTATCATGCATTATCTCTTGGTTGCTTATAACTGGGTCCATGGATAATACATGGAAGATCTAGGAACGATTCTTCTTAGTCCTTGTAGTGTGACCTGTGATTGGTATCTTCTAAGATCAAAGGGGATGGTAGTTCCTTGAAATTGATAGTTACTGGCGTAAAAAGCTGCAATGGCGGACTCTCTAAGCCCAATGGCAGATTTTTCTGTGAGGAAATTCAGCGCTAATAGAGACTCCCAGACATTTTTAATGTCTCTTTTTTTCCATAATTTTATTTTGTTATCTAGTATCACCGGGGTAGTGTCTTCATTATTTTTTGTAGGTGCCATGGTTGGAATTTTTCTATTGATTGATTTGATCATCTCCTCGTATTCAGCATACACTAGATTGAAGTTGGTGGATTCATCTTTGGCCTTTAGGACTGTTCTGGCGGTACAAATCAAAATACAAAGCTCCAAGTTAGACAGGGATTTAACTTTTGCTGCTATACTACTTTCTAACAGGTTTTGATTGTATGACTTAGTTTTGCTGCAAGTTCTAAAAGAATTCTTCAGTGACTCATAGTCCTTAGCTCCAAATATCAGAGGAATGAGTCCATTGCGCAAATGTTGAAGAGATTTAAAGGTATCGTAATTAAATTTGACAAGCAGGTGTACGTCTGAGTTAGGGTTAAATAACTCATCATGTACCAAGGAATTCCATGATTCCACAAATTTTAAACCATCATCGCAACTAGGGGGGCATAACATTTCTTCTACTGTTTCAATAAATCGTTGAAAACCTTCAATCTGCGGCATATAAATGATCCGTTGAGAAAACCTACTTTTAACTCTTTTTTCCAAGTATTCCAAAATGTTTAGTTTAGTGGTACAACCAAATATACATACGGGCACTCTGGCATGTTCCACCATGTCAAAAAGGTTGTAAAGAAGTGTCTGTCTGACCGCACCTGCAAAAGTGTCCATTTCATCAAATATGAAAACTACAGTAATCTTTGTATTCTCGGTGTCGTTTTTGTTTTGACTACCACTAACAGCAGCAGAATCTAGTAATCGTAAAATTTTCTCAAATACTTCAGTTAAAGAACCACTACTGATATCAGTATCTTCATTTATGGGGGTCTTGATTTGTCCATGTAGCCTTCGAAGTTGTTCCTCTAATTGTGTTGCAATCCCATTAATTGCAGTTTGTTCTGAGTGAATAAAACCATTCAACCTGATGGTGATGAATTGTTGATGGTACTTTTCAGATAACAATGCCAATTCATGATTTAAAAGAACAGTTTTGAAGCTTCCTCTGGGACCAACCAGAATACTAGAATGGCTTTCTTTTTGGACAATAGATTGTTTTAGGAGCCTATCAATTTCCTGATGCGTTTCATGCAAATAAGAGTACGGTTTAGTTTGACCAGGTGGTAAAGATTGATATAGATGTCTCATTAAAAAGTGTTTAAATCTTTTAAAATCGGAATCAAGCGGTTGTACCTTCCTAGGACTGAATTTTGTCTCACTGGGCCAATTATTAGGCCTCAATCTCTTTGAACTTAATCTAATATTGTTTAATAAGCTAACATTCGTATCTTCGGTAGTGTTAGAACCCTTTTCCCTGTGTTCGTTTTCCTGATTAAGTGGATTTGAATCCTCCGAAGATGGTCTTTTTATGGGTAAAAGTGTTATTTTCTGTAATAGTGAACTCTGTTCATGATCTACAGAAGCATCTTGAATTATCCTATCAGGGTTAACCTTAACTTTAGCCTTCCTTACTGGTCCAAACTCACAGTCAATATTTTCCATTAACGAGAAATTCTAACAATAGCAAAATTACACCCACAGAGCAAAAAATTAGAAACGAAAATCTGTTTGGGACTTCACAAATCCAGTGTTAATTTGTGTTACTTCGCACCACTATTTTGAGTTTTTGGTTGTTAGTTTTACCCAGTACTTTAGTTTCTGTTCTCGAAAGGCGGTAAGTGTTTACCCGGTCATGCTCTGATTCGCAGAAACCCATTTGGTATTTCAGCTACATAGTAACGTAACACTAGATATAATATTGATAGCTTAATTTCCACTAATAACTCTGGGGCCACCAGTATTTCATATTATGAAGTACATATAACGCACATAACAAAGTACTCTACATAGCTGCGTTTTCTTTTTAATAATGGGAAAAATAAAAGTAATGATAAAAATGAAAATAAAGGTCTGAAGGGTAGCAAAGAAAGTCCTAATCGATAAATCCAGCGACAATATCGCCTTGAATAATATTTGTTTTGGTTGTCGTTGTTATTACTAGTTTTTTTTTTTGTTTTTTTTTTTTTTTTTTACTATTATTATTATTTTGGAAAATTAAAGATAGTCTCACATTTTGCTACTTTTCACACTTTTCACTGTTAAAATTTGAGTGCTGTTTTTTTTTTTCCTATTCTTTAATATGACGATTTCACGCTGGTTTTCGAAAATCATTCTTGATCAATAACATTTCAGTCGTTAGCTTCCTCGTTATCAACGCTTAGCTTCTGGGTCTCCTTTTCCAACTGAGTGACTTGTTCTTCATTGACGTTTTCCTTCTCGGTGGATTCCTCCTCTTCTTCATCTTCAGTGCTCAAAACACCAAAACGGGAAGTTTGTATCTTGGGCTTGTCATCCACATTCTCCCTTTCTGCAATCTGCTTTCTTATGTTGGCACTACCAGAACCACCTGTCTTCTTACCAAATTGTGCACCTCTAGCAGATCCCCAATCCAAATCAGGTCCAGAATCCTTGGCTGGTTTAGGACCTCTGGCTGCTCTATTTCTCACGTTGCCCCAGTCCAAATCGTCACCTTCCTTGGCACCATTATTTTGGAAAAAGCTCTTACCACCTTTTCTACCAGACTCGGATTTTATATTTTGGAACTGGGATCCCCTGGCAGCACCCCAATCTAAAGCTGGCTCATCTCTTGGAGGCTTGCTGCCTCTGAATTGAGAGCCCCTCATAGCCCCCCAATCCAAATCCGGTTCATCTCTTGGAGGTTTGCTGCCTCTGAACTGGGAACCCCTCATAGCCCCCCAATCCAAGTCTGGTTCATCTCTTGGAGGTCTGCTGCCTCTAAACTGAGAACCTCTGGCAGCACCCCAATCTAAATCAGCAGCGGAATCACCAGAGGATTGGAAATTGGAACCACGTGCTCCACCCCAGTCAAAACCATCTCTTCTTGGGGCAGCAACAGATACATAGACAGTACGGTCGTTTAGTGGAGTGCCGTTGAACGTTAGAGTCTGTACCAGATCTTCACGTTCCTTCAAGCTAACAAAGGCAATACCCTTCAAACGAGTTGGGTCCTTAATACTTCTTGGTAAGTCCACTTCTTCAACAGCACCGGGCTTTTGAAGACCGTCTTCAACCCAAGCTTCGACACCCTCAGGCGTTATATCCCAAGGGATATTATTTATAATAGCTCTGTAAGGTGGACGATCTGGTACTGGGTATTCAGTACGTTCAAAATTTCTCCCACCACCAAGGGCAGGGTCTAAACGGGAACCTCCTCTGAAATTTTGGTTGGAACTACCTTTAGCGGCAGCTAACTCCTCCAGTGGAATGGTATTGGCCTTGACATTTTCGACTGGGATGGAAATCTTGCTTAAATCCACATCAGTTTCTTCCCAGGCGGACCCAAACGTATCATCATTTAAGAATGAGTTCAGGTCCATCTTAGTGGCTCTCTTTGGTGGTACCATCTTGGACTCACTGTAATACGATCTTAACTACTACCTTCCTTTTGTAAACAGAAGCTCTCCTAAATTGGTGGATTCCAATTAATTACACGGTAAAAAATAGCTTCACTTGCTTGTAAATCAAGCAAGTACAGATGAGTGATGAGGTAGGTATTCCTCTAAACTTTTTCAGTATTTTTCTTTTCCTGACTTTCTTCCTTTCTACAGTTTCTTTGAAATTTTTTTCTGCAGTGTTACCCGGGTAAAATATATGACCGGGTAACACTTTCTCCGCGATTATATAAATCGATAATCTCGGCGGCTGTTAATCTTCTATTTCTTCCTTTAGTCACCTTCTCCTCAAAATAAGTGCTGAAGTAGCGGAAAGTAGCAAGGTATCAAAGAGGTGTAATTGATGTACCTCTGTATTGTTTGTGCGGTTCAGTGATGATTTTATACGGAAATGTCACTTAATGGAAGGTCCCTTAGCCGCCACTGGGTAAGAAGTTACCAATGTATGATAAGGCAGCTGCAAAAGCATCTACCATGATTATTGTGATATATTGGGAAAATTCATTGTCGATTCTCTTCTTTTGAGGAGTTACTGCTGGGCTGATCTTGGGCGCTAATCACATGTCATATAGTCATGTGATTTATGTCCGGTTACCGGAGTGACTAAATTCGATGTTTCCATCATTACCCTTAAAGGTATTTCGGACATTGCGGCAGGTGGTGACGTATTCCTTACAAGAACAAAGAGGCTAAAGAATACTAGTACAACGAGGGCCGACACCTTTTGAAGCTACGCTTTTGCTGCTTGCGACGGCCAAGATTAATAGTTGAGAAGCTGTCTAGCGATTTACTTGTTTTTATATCACGCGGAAGCAAGGGACAATCAGGTAAATATCGCTTCCTTATAAAAGAGTTCTTTTGAAAAATTGATTGCTCAGAGGGCCCTAACGCATGATAATCTGAGAAAAGGGACGTTGGTTGTTTTCCTTTAGTTTTATTCGCACTAAATTGACCATTGAAGTCCAGACTGTGGCTAATAAATTAATATTAATTAGGGATACGCCCCTGCTTATACAAAGCATTATAGTCCACTAAATTAAATGGTGTTTAGCGTACTGAAATGCTGGTTCGGTTATGTTATACTCTCTCTGCTAATATGCAATTTTCTGTTGTACGGATTTACGGGAATAACTTTTGTACTTATAAATCCTTTGAGATTGGAAATATGCCATTTACATATTAGGGGGAAGTGTAGCATCGGTTCGCTTCGATTCTCACCACGGTACAAGAAGCTCTTCATAGAAAATTTGACGATCTTCCGACCCATTGACAACGGTAAGAGTCAGAATAATGGTAAAACCAACTCGGCCAAGAACTTCGGGGATGAAGGGAGCGGAAGTGCGAAAAACATTCTGAGATCGCTAGAAAAATACCTTCCTTCCATTCTCCGGATTTTGAATGGATTACACGTTGAAATTACTAAGATCAATGTAGAAGACATTCAACTGAATGTCGAAAATGCCAGGGCAGTTTTCAAATATGAGCCTCAAAATAGAGATGTAACGGTTGATGCTGGTTTTCGAAATGCAAGTTGGACTGCTCAATCCCTTTGCCAGGATTTTTCGTTAACTGTAACTGGTAAGTTGGCATTGCATAGATTAAGGGAAAAAGCACTTTTGGAAGGAGTTGTGGCAGATATAAAAGTTTTTGATGTTCTAGTGCCCATGGATTTTATTCAGACCATGAAGTCTTCAGTAGTGTTTTCGCAAAGTTCATTGAAACAGCCAACTGTTCAACGTGTGCATTATAAGGAGCATACGGATCCTACTTTTGATGCTTCGCTGGACGAAGCTTTGCAAGTGATAAGCCAAAAGGCCGAAGAAGCTCGTAAAATTATAGACCCAGTTTCTGAAGTAAATTTAGTGATTGATAGGATTACCGTAAGGGGTATTTCAATGGCGTCCATTCCAGAGTTACGAGAGTTAGATGAAGCTATGACTTATAATATTTATGCTTCTAACATTAAATTAGAATTCGGTAAATTCGAAAGTCATATGCCCGGTTTCAAGTTATTATTTGCGGAGGAAGATACCCCTATGAAGGTTGGTTTGATGATTTCAAATTTTGCTACTTCACTTGAGATGAAGAAGAAATGTCATTTCCTAGATACTCCGACGATTAAAGTTTTAGAAACGCCAAGTATATCTCTATTCGGCTCATCAAATCTGCTGTCTCAGAAATTTGACTTAAGTAAAGTCTCAGGTTTGAAAAATGCTTTATTGAGCCTGAGATGTAATGTTCTTTCTCCGATTTTCGATATTGATGTTAACCATTTGTCCCTTTACAAAACTTTTAAAAAGAATATAAAGGTTTTTGCAGGGTCTTTAAAGGATACCAGTTGTACTCCAACAGATATAACAGCAACTATTTGGAAGAAACATCTTATGCTGTTATTTTTCAAGAGATGTCTTCCTCTAATAGACCTTAAATTCACATTAGAGGATGCCAGGCTGTTAATCAGTGATGGAGATGATATGATGGTTTATAGGTTAACTGCTCTCTTGGTCAGGTATAATACCGAGAGATACTTGTTAAATGATTCAAAGAATGTAAATGATGTGAATTATGATGGAAGACTGGCTGCAGAAGTTTTGGGGATGAGATTAGAACATTTGAACAAACCCCAAAATTATGAAAAAAGGATAGCATTGATCGAGAGCACTTCATTTAGAATTCCTATTAATGTTGTTCCTAAGCTACTGATGTCCTCTTCTGTAGAATTAGACACCCTTCATGTGGATGTTTCTGATCTCCCCACTATGATTGCATTAAACAACATCTTTAGAAAGCTCGACATTCAAATGCAATATGTGGAGCAGAATTATTTTAAACCATTGTACGAAAAGTTCGAGGAAAGGTTGCTTATTGCCGAAAAGCAAAAGGTAAAGGTTCAGAGTGAAGTTAATGCGCCTGAAGTTCTTCCTAGTTCCTTTGTTTTCAGGGAGTTACCTTCTTTTTTCGATTTTGTAAAAGTTTCTCTAACCAATATCTCAATTTCAGTGGGTTGCAGATCAGTATTCATGCCGCCAGATGTATTTTCTAACATTAGTGCCCAGAGCCCAGAAGACATGGTTAATGGTAAGTTGAGGAAGTTATGCTATAAGGTGAATAGAACAGAATTGGTATTCTTTGGTGACAAAACTCAATATCGCCTGGAGGATGAAGGAGATAGAATTAGAATGGTTAAGTCTTCGCAAGATGGAGATTATAAATCATATAAGGACGATAGCTTGGATAATTTTTCGGGCAGCGATGCTACGGAGGTAGCGCACCTGTGGAACTTCAATTTTTTGGTAAATGGTGTCACGTTGGTTATAATTGCAGAGTCGCCTGAATCTGTAAATGAATTAACCGCGAGGAAAGTGTTTGATCTATCTGCATTTTCATTGAAGGTTTTCCCAGAGGTGGAACCCGGCGCTAGCCAAACAGCTGGTTCAAAAGTGTTGGTACAATGTGGTGTAAAAAGAATTTTCAGTGTTACCTCTTTAATGTTTGCCTTTTTGATCATATCTGGTATACATACTTTGAAACAAATTTTTGGTCGTGATATACCGCTCAAAGACAAACAATCCAAGGCTAAAACACATTTTATGGCTTTCTCTGAGGCTAAGGAAAAAGGCATTCTTGGTAATGTGAGGTGGTCCGAGCTGAGGAAATTCTTAGAAATCCAGTGTGTCTTTGATAGGTTTAGTCAAGTACTGGATCTTCCAAATGGCTTAAAGACAAGATTGGAGCTCTATTCTGTTTTTCTCACGTTACAAAACATGAATGATATTACTTTCATGGGAGATTTCGCTAGGTTATGTGTTGAATCACCATCTGTGAAAAAATCCTGGGTTCGTCTCGTAACGATAACATATTTTAAAGTCTTAGCTAGTATCTTTAAGATTGAAAGACAAGCGAAAAAAGATTCGGGACATTTTGCACTATTTGAGCCTTCCATTACTCTGCAAAATGAATCTTGGCATTTTAATATTCCCTACCAATTCGAAATGTATAGATTATTTGACAACATATCAACCGTGGTGAAATCCTTCAAACAAATGATGTATTCTTTTAAAACGTGTAAAAGTGACGTGGTGGTTTTCCCGAAAGTTGTCAAGGCACCTGCGCTACCTAAAATTAAACTGTTGTCTCAACGGATGAATTTTACCATTGATGATGATCCTTTTGAAGCGGAGTTAAGTATGATTTTTCAGATTGGTTTGAAAGAGCAAAAAATAAGGTTCGCTAAATTACAGGAGTTTGACGAACAAATTCGTGCCGAATTGGAAGAAAATTCCAAGAATAAACGTCGCAGTAACCACAAGGAGAGTTACGACGATAAAGGTACCGACTTATTCCACAAGTTTGTTTCCTTCAAGGGAAAATCAACTCATAAGAAAAAGTGTCAACGAAATTTGGTCTCCAAAATTGGGGTACCTTTTAATGTAGATAGCGGTAATCATGATGAAAAGGATGAACATGTTGAGAATGACAATGACAATGACAATGACAATGAAAAGGAGAATGACAATGACAATGAAAATGACAATGAAAAGGAGAGTGACAATGACAATGAAAAGGAGAGTGAAAATGAGAATGACAGTGGTGTAATGGGTGAGGATATAGATGATGAACCTATTGAAGTGAATGAAGAAGTTATTCTACACAGGGCTGCAAAACTTTTCAAAAAACTGCAAGAAAATTTTTCTACATCATGGATAAATCGGATTAAACAATTTAAATACACGCAGAGGGAGTCATTCTACAATAATTTCGCTTACTTGTGGGGTAATATTGACTATACGAAACTTCCTCCAGATGTGAATCATCGAGTTCTTCCTTTTTCGACTCATCCATTTTTAAGTACTATGACAATTGAAGATATTGACATTGATATTTTCCAACCTTCATTTGGCATGGATAAAGTTGCAGAGTTTATTTATAATGTTGGTAAGAAAGTGCCCCGGGACACAGAATATTCTATTTTGGTACCAATGTATTTGGACGCTAAGTTCCAAGAAATTAGGTGGCATCTAAGGGATTATCCTTTACCTTTTATTTATATTCCTCGTCTTGATAATTCCCAACTTTACGAGAAAACTTCCATCAAGATACATGGTGATTTCGTGATTGGCGAAGATATTATCCGCTCTGAACGAGAATTGAGAACTCTTTTCATTCCTCTTATTCCCTCAATTGTATTAGAAAACACGGACTGTTATTATTCCTTATTAATTCCAAGAACAATCACCGCTATGAAGGTTTTCACTGATTTAAAGCTTGATTTCAATTCTATGCGAACCACCCATGTGACTTGGGGTGGTGGTTATCAACCTGCGATTCAACAGACAATGCAGTGTTTTGATAATTTTTCAAAACCACCGTTGGATCCTTCAAGTAAAACAGGTTTTTGGGACAAATTAAGGTACTTATTCCATGCCAGGATTAAAATTTCTTGGAATAACCATGGAAGGTTTGAAGTGGGTTTGAAAGGTGGCAAGAGTCCACATAAGATCGGGGCAGACTCTGCGGGTTTCCTGGTAGGCTTTCATAAGAACATCGTCCTTACTGTGAATGAAGATGGAGATCCTAAGAAGTTTGTGTCGTGTTCAGCTGATGAAATTTACTTTAGTATACCCAACTATTTTGCTAAGCCTCTCTTGGTGTGGTCACGTCCAAGTAGTCAAACAGTTTTCGTACCGATCCATAGTGAACCTACTCTGCAGGACTATGCATTCTTCTATTATTTATGTGATCTCGAAACTACTCTAGAAAGATTCCAACAAGTGAGAACTATGGGTTTACATTATATCGAAAAGACTGGTATTAAGTTAACCGGTGGTGTAACATTAAATGTTGGGACAAGCTTTGAGCGCCTCATTCCTGGTAGTCGGGAAAGGACTTTTGATTCAGTGCCACATCATAAGATTCGATTAAGTAATCCGATTTATTTGTCTGACCGAAAAAATCATGATTCTTATGCAGGATTTCGGAGTGATTTTATTCATCTCTCTTTCACGTTGCTTTCTGCATCATCTTCTGCATATAATGCACTTCAGTTAAGTCCGGCAGGGCTTGATACCTTTTTAAAATGGTGGAAATCGTTCGCGGGGAATTTCCCTGTGAGGAGTGGTCCGTTGTTTGGGCTGCAGAGTATCAGTCCTAAGTTTGGTGATCATTTGCGTACGATATCATATCGTGCAGATGTTTCTCCTCTATTTGTTAGTTATACTGCCCATGGTGTAAATATTTCCCGTTTGACAAAGAAGGTTCAGTCGGATGTACAGGAATTTGCTGGTGTTAAAGCTAAAGCTACCAAATTTGTAATGGACCTTCATCAGAGAAAGGAAGTGTTAATCACGTTCCAAGAAGAACTTAATAGAACGAAGCAGATTATGAAGTTAAATTTCTTAGGAGGAGAAGTTTTGGCGAAGAAACTGGATATTCGTACTGTTCAAGGCAATTTTAGACCCATGAAAACTCCAGATGAGAAAAGCAGTGGTGTATTTGAAGTCTATGATAATGATATGGCTTGGTACGATGTTACAGATTTTAAAGAAGCTTATGCGCTTGGTTTGGAGAATTATATTCCTCATGTGCGTATTAAACCTTTCTTGTACACGCCGCATTTTGTCTATCGTAAGCGTGCCTCTTACGGTGACAAATATCAGGTCGATCCAAAAGACCATCAACCTATTCCTCCTTTTAAAAATGACATTTCCCATGATTGTACTTTAGGTGAAACAGAGCTGTTGCACTTGGGTATCCTGGAACAAAGGGTTCATACCCTCAATGATTTGAAAATTAAGAAAGTGAAGGAAGATGGTGATGCTAGCCACGAAGATTTCATGCGGAAACTTGAATTGGAAGTTGAAAAAGCACAAAATTTATTTGAGGATTTCAAGCATATGCAGAATCATGCGGGGGATTCTAACGACATGCATGAGTATCATTATGAGCTACCAAACTTAATGAAGCAATCTCGCTCAGAAACATATGAGCATCGTTATTGTGTGAATTATGCACTATTGAGGTGGAATGAGGATACAAGGGATGCTCTTTTTAAATTTTTGCATTATATTTTTTTGGCTCATCAATTTTCTCAACTTTCTGCTACTAAATCTCTGCAAATTATTGAAGATGTGGTAAAACAAAAGACTGAATCGATTTTAGCCGAGGAATGGCGCCATTATGTGCCAAATCCAACCAAAAATTCAACCAAACACATTAATCTGGATAATCTAGGTGAAAATAATCTTAATTATATGCTTTCGAGTATTCTAGAAAGACATATGTGTGAACTGGAAGTTCCTGTGAAATACATTTTACGTAACAATCACTTTGTTGAATTTTTGAGTCCTCAGATTCAAATGGTTAGTCGTGAAGAACCAGATTCTTGCGTCATGCTTACGTCCTCTGGGGTGAAGATGGAAGTTGTTTCATTTGACAATGATTTAAATGGTGATGAGTATAGAAGGAATACCATGTTGAAACGCTATGGTATACACGTTATCAACTCAAACGTTTTCCATTTTCGTAGAAAAGATTTTATGGATCACCCAGCGATGTATTTCGACGTAGCTGCTTATGGGCACGTTGATGGGACTTCATGGCCGCCTTGGGTTGCATTGGAATTATGTTTTGATTCCAATCAAGTTCCTGAGGAGGCTATAATTATTAAGAATCTTTCTTTTGCCTTATGTTATGATAAACTTTCGGAGCTATCGAGTTATTACAACATGATGAAGGAAAGATTACAAAACAAATTAAGCGGTTATTTTCCAAAGGTATCTATTTCTTCGGATTCAAAAACTTACGCCTCTTTCTATAGATTGGTGAAAACTTTGTGTCTTTACAGTGAACCTGATCGTGCTGAACTCAAGAAACAAATAGACAAATTGACAATTGGATTTGATTTGGGCAATGTTACAGATATGCGGAATGCTATTCAGGGGTTGCATGAGAATTTAAGGGTGCTCTCTACTGTGGAAAGTGCCTTCCTTTTTAAAAGACAAATTTTGGACGATGTAGACAAACTCGACTTCGAGAATGTTCAAAACGAAAAGCTTTATCACTCGTTGAGGCTTTATATCATGATAGAAGTCTTTATTTCGAACAGCAGAGGGTCTGATAATGGTGAGGACTTCCTATTCTGGGACTTCCATGTGGGTACTGTTGGATTACACCTCCTAATGGAAAAGGTCAAACCGTTCTTAGACATAAATGTCGAGGGTGTACATATCGAACGATTACAATCATCGAATGGATTTAACAATAACAAAGTAGTTGCCACTAGATTCCATATTAGAGATATGCGAGAGGGTGTCATATATCAAAACGTTATTGGTCCCATTGATTCGAAATATTTGACCAGTGGGGAAAACACTGAAGAGTCACCTCTTTTTTCTATTGAATGGCAGATGAGCGAACCAGTTGGTGGTATTAAAGTTGTAAAGAGTGTTGATACCAGAATTACTGGACTAGATTTAAACTTAGAAGATGAGATGATCACAAAAGTGGTGCAGTGGTTTTTACCTGATGAATTAAAGAATTCGGTTGTAGATGACAATTCTGGAGATACTGGTTCATCAGAACTGGAATCAGCAATTGCGGATATAGAAGAAGACGGTATTGGCAGAGAAATCACTTTAGAAAATCATGGCGACTTAAATGAAATGGTTCAGAGGTCTTCAGACTTTATAATTCTTGAAAATTTGACTTTAAACACCTTTAAAGTCTGTGTTTCTTTTAGAGGTAAAGGTGCTCTGAGGTTGGCCAATGTTACAGATTTTGTTTATAATTTCCCCACGTTAAAATTACAAAATCAAACCATGAGAGTTGCGGATTTATTAATGATTCTGAAAAAAGTATTGATAAAAGATTTGCTTAAACATACAGGTAAATTTTTAGGTGCTAAAGTCAGCAGAAGGCGAGATACCATTTCGATTGATAGTGAAAGGAATGGTGTGATGTCGCTAGGAGGATCCTTGAAAAGATTACCGTCTTTCTCTAGCGCTACTGGGAACAAAGAGCTTTAACGGTACAAGATAATATATATATATCAATCATTTTCTATGATTTCTTCCCCTTTAATTCTTTACTATTATCCAATAATGTTCTTTTTCGAGCTAATTCGTCCTTTCATTCGATTATTATTTTAACTATTACTATGTTTATATATGTATGTACATGTCCTCTAGTAAATTTCAATTTTGACCTTTAAAAAAAATGGTTCTTATATTGGGTAAATATAGAGAAATACAAAAGCTGAGTAAACAGAAGAGAAAGGATCGGCAAAGTCTGTAAATCAGTTAGTATAGCATTTTTTGATGGTTTTTAGTAATGCTAGCGAGTTGGATGGAGTCAGATTCGACTCTTGGTTTAATGCAGGCGGCCTTGGAGTTTCAAAGGAAGCTACTCACAGAGATGAGTTAGACAGAACATGGTTCGAATATGAGAAGCAGATTCACAGTAGAAAGCCACTAAGATGTTTGGCAACTTTTTTGCCAGATAATTTTAGAGAGCATTGGAATCAGCTTTTGCGCATCAAATCTATGACAACAGGTGCTTCTGCAACTACTTTTGCTCCACGAAGAGAATTGGAAGACATGTTTGGTATTGCTAGAGACCCTGAATCTCTTGAAGATTCTGATATGGACGATTTCCTGGGGAATTCTCAGCAAATTGATTCTCGCCATAAATTTGATGAAAGAATTGTTGAAATCTCCTTACATAGGGAGTACTTATTAGTTTCGTCGAATTCTGTGTTTAAAGCTGGTGATTCACGACAAACTCTGTTCGATGGTGGAATCGTAGATTGTCAAGTTGTTAACACGTTACCGGGCAAACTTGGTAGTATTTTATTGATTACTACACCTGCAGGATATATTTTTAGCATGCTGTTAGATTTGGAAGATAATAAACCTGTGATACTTCAATATTGGAAACTGAGGCAAAATAGTGGTGAATGGAATATTCTTAGTCATCGATATAACGAACAATTCGTGGTTATCAACAAAGAGAAAGGTATTTGCAAATTTTTTGAATTCAGAGACCCTTTACACTTTACTTTAGTGAATAATCTGTCGATTGATAATACCAAATTTTTAACTTGCTCGTTTTTCCTTAATGCAAGCAATTCGCACTATTTATTCTTCGTTCCATCAATTAGGTACTGTCGCATGGTTTTATTTTGCATCGAGTGGGATTCGAATTGTCCTGAAATGAAGGAAGTCCATCAGCTTACTTATCTCAATGGTTCTGAAGTCAATTCTTGTGTCCCTGTGGGTCATAATATTTGTTTAATATCCGGTGGTTGTCAGCATTATTTGATATTGGCTCATCAAATTATGTCAGGTGAGACAAGCTTTCAACATTTTGAATCGAAATTTTTGGAGGGAATCTGTTCATATTTTGATGCCCCTATATTATTGGAAAAGATTAAGAACTGTCATGAAGGTTTATTTGATAAATTTAACAAGTGTACTGTTTTGGCAACTGTCTCAGGAAATATTGGAATTAGCCTTTGGGATGAAAATGGTGAAGTAGCCTTCTATTCATTGACAAGGTTTAAGGGTTTGAAAGATATCTGTCCTGTTACTTATCAAGAAGCAGTAGATAATGAATACGAAATTGTTGTCATAAGTTTTGGGCGAACCTTACAACTTACTTTAGATGTTAAATGCATTCACCAATTGGATGGGGATGCAACTATTTCACCATTAAATGGAGTTCTTTTCAAGCACACTATTGATAGTTCTACAGAGGAAAATTCCGAAATTATTCTTTTTCCTCCTCCTAAGAATAATAGTAGGTTTTCGATAGAGCTCTGGTTGACCTCTAGTATGGCACTTTCACATCTTCAGACCTTTGCACCAATTAGAAAATTACATGAACTTTGTAAGCTGCGACAATTCCAAGTTTTTAACACTTTAAAAGTTTTCAATTGTTCGAATATTAATGAAAATCTGCGGGGAACTTTATTACAAGGTATGAACGTTGGAGACGATTCGGAAGTTTACTTGATTATTGCTTCAGACCTCATTTCAATTTCAAAAGCATTTTTATTAAATACAACTTCCTCTGAATCTAGTACAATGGAATTGGATGATTTATTGCAAAGTGTCGCTGGCGACAATGTAGAAGTTTTCTTTTCACCGGGTACTAATATGATTCAAATTACTCAAGATACAGTTTATGTGGATTCATTGGGATCTTCTGAAGATCAAAACATTGAAAAATATTCCCCTGGTTGGAAGATCGATGGGGCGTCCTACTGTGGTTCCAGGGTAATTATTTGGAATATTGACCAATTGAAAATCTCTTATATTAGTGATGTTGATGAATTGAATAGAACAACCACTTTTATTGAAAGCATTTTTTTTGAGGAGGTACTTCGAATTGCCAAGGAAGAGCACGAAGAAAATTTGAATCAAAAACCAGAAGAATATAAAGATCATGATTCCTCTTTCTGTTTCAATTTTGATATTGTGCAATTGGAAAACGGGGTTGTTTTCATCTATCTAGCCTATTTCGTTGGTTTGGTCAAATACTCCTGGGAAGCTTTATATCTGAATTTTGATGGTGAAGATACCGGAAAGTTAGTGACCTGTACACAGGATGTTGCATTTTTAGCACTAAAAAAACATGTATACATCAAAAACTTTGATGGTCAGTTAATAGGAGCTGATCATATAAATTCTTCGTTGCGCATAATCAAAGCGGAATATGCAAAGAAAGATGTTCAAATCAGACCCTTTGGTGACAATGCAGTTATTCTATTTTCCCCTCAGGAAATCACCATAGCTTCTATGTCGTCTTCGGAAGATGGTGAAGGTGACAAAATTTATGAACTAAAATTACCATTTCAGAATAAAGCGAATCCCATTTTGGATGTTTCCGCCGACGTGAAAGGTAACAAGGTCTTTGTGCTTTATGCCGATGGATTAGAAGTGTTTCAATTATCTTATTCCACATGGAATAGTTCAAATTACTTATTGAAATCCACCAAAACTTTGAAAAGGATTTTTTTCGTTGAGAAAATAAACCGCATGCTTGTGGTGAATTTACGTGCAAAGGAGTGGGACTGTATTAAGCTAGTTGACGGTAAAAGTCTTTCGCTTGATGCTACGGTGCTTAAAACACCTAAAAACTTAAATCTTTTAGATGTTATAGAGTTACCTAGTGGAAAAGAGGACAGAAACGTACATCTGTTGCTACATTTTGGTACTTTGCTTAAGTTTGTTCGTCTGGTACCTCAGAAAGGCAGAATTATCGTGCAAGAAGTCACACAACGTGAATTTAATTCGGAACTGTTCAATCGTATTGAAGTTGTAGAAAACGGCAATTTCATAGTATATGTTCCAGCACATGTCGCAGTTTTGGGTCAAAAGCCAGCAAGCCAATTTTTGTTACTAGGAATTAACCAACTCGACCAATTGGAAGAGATTGGCAAGCTTGAATTTCCAGATGAACTGCATTTGCAAGATTTTAAATTATGTGGTAAGGATGTGGCCGTTGTCAGCAAGGACTATGATCGACTATTTTTATTTAAAGATTTTTTAAGACTAGCAGCGTTAAGGAGACCTATGGCGATTGCCCTGAAGATGCCTGCAGCATCCAAGGTTGAAAGAATCTGTCCTGTTGGAGCTGACTCGTTTGTAGTAGCGGTAAGATGCGAAGGAAGGTCCGATCATTTATCGGAGTTGTTATTTTGTCATAGGAACGATATCTGCTTAAACCGTGAAAGCGACCAGGATTCCTCTAAGGGGGATGTGCTTTACGATGCAACTGTTGTGGATGATATCCAAAGAAGGGAGGAAGGTGATGTTTATCGAATTGGACTTGATGACGATGAGGATGGTCTCGAGGATGAGGATGATGAGGATGATGAGGATGATGAGGGTGGGGGTCTCATCGGACCAAGACTCGGCAGGAGAAGAAGTTATTGGGATGGAAATTATCGTGATTTTTTGGACCGCATAGTCAATGGACCGAGGACAGTATCTACAGAGGGTTGGGAATTTGAGGATATTGATATGGAATATGAAGCAGGTGAACATGACGAAAGTGATCAGGACTCTGATAGTGATGAGGACATGCTAGATACGGATGATATGGATGAAATGGATGAAACCGATGCATTTGGAAGAAGAAACGACTATAATTTCCCTTTTAACACTGAACCTATTCAGACACCCGACTCTGGAGTACTGGATCGTCCGTTGAGTTCGTCAGACTTGGCTGAATCAATTTCATCAAGGTTTCGCAGACCATATCAGGTGATCAATCTAGATAAATCGATTAAAGACATTAAGTACAGTTCTGAGGAAAATAGGCTTTTCGTGCTAACCGTAGATGGCTCCGTTCTCATTTTTCGTCATGTCTTCCGCAACTTACAAGATCATAGAATCGGTGATGGTGTCGTTAACATTTTGAAGAAACCAATTACAAGGCATGTGGCCCCAAAGATAACAGAATCTGGAATTTGTTCCCTAGATAGTGAAGGTCGGGTTAAAGAATGGCCATGGCTGTAGGTACGTAGAATATAACTAAAGAATTGCATGATTCATAGCCTTTTAGATTTCTTGCTTAATCCTCATGCTTTGTGAGGCCAGCGTACACCAACGAAGATCTAAACGTTAAATGTAAATGCGAAGTAAACTAAACAAGTGAAAACAGGGAGGATGGCACATATATACAAACAAGTTCAAAGGTACGGATTAAATATACATACTTATTCACAAGAGAAATTTGGTTCAAGGTTGATAAACAATGTAGTTTTAGTGGAAAATCTAAAGTGAGCAAATTACAACTCCGATGCATCCAACTAAGCTCTGAAAATTTCCATGCATGTAAAAGTTAGTGTGTAGACTCCAATAAAACTACTCTTAATGCCATTCGACGCCAATGAGTGACTCCTTATCAACGTTCTAGTGTCAGTTTCGAGGCTCAAATTTTTTTTTTTTCGTTTCAGCAAAATTTTTCAAACATCCCGTCGCTTGTAACGTTGTCCAAATCGACTGGTCACTCACAAAAACAAAGGACAACCAAACATCAAACTATTACAACTACAACAAACGGTTTAAAACAGTGACTGTCGTAGAGAGAAGGACTTACATATCCTACAACCTTCAGCAAATATTAGAGTTTGTGTACAGTAAGTAGTAAGGAATCGGAAAGTTTTCAGTCACTGAAGGAAAGAAAAACAAAAAATAGAAAAGTAAAAGGGACATACGTACATTCTGCATTACGAAATTTTAAAACCAATATCAATGTCTCAACAGGTTGGTAGCAGTATTAGAAGAAAGTTAGTTATTGTTGGTGATGGTGCTTGTGGTAAGACTTGTCTTTTGATTGTTTTTTCCAAGGGTCAATTTCCTGAAGTTTACGTGCCAACGGTTTTCGAAAACTACGTTGCTGATGTGGAAGTTGATGGACGTCGTGTTGAACTGGCCTTGTGGGATACTGCAGGTCAAGAAGATTACGACCGTTTAAGACCATTATCTTACCCAGATTCCAATGTTGTCTTAATCTGTTTCTCAATTGATTTGCCAGACTCATTGGAAAACGTGCAAGAAAAGTGGATTGCAGAGGTTTTGCACTTTTGTCAAGGTGTACCAATTATTCTGGTTGGTTGTAAAGTCGATTTAAGGAACGATCCTCAGACTATAGAAGCATTGAGAGCAGAGGGTCAACAGCCAGTCTCATCAGCAGAAGGTCAGAGCGTAGCAGATCAAATCGGTGCTACCGGATATTACGAATGCTCTGCAAAGACAGGTTATGGTGTAAGAGAGGTTTTTGAAGCTGCCACTAGAGCAAGTTTGATGGGCAGAAATAAGCAAAACGGTAAACAAAAGAAGGAAAAAACTCCACAAGAAAAGAAGAGGAAGAGAAAGTGTATTTTGTTGTAAGGATAGATTGATTCAAGAACGAAAGAAAGAAGAAAAAAAAAAAATAATAAAAAAAAAAAAAAAAAAGAGAAGTACTATTATTATTATTGTTTTAACGTAAGGTATATTGGCAGTAATAGTAGCAAGAATAATAATTGTAGTGGTAATAATAATGGTGATAGCTTTTTGTCGTGGAAGCCTTTAATTTTTGGTATAATAAGAAAATATTGAATTTAATTGAATTTGATCGAATTAACTAGCTTGCTTTATCTAAATTGTATTGATGTATATTCTTGAGTCTTGGTATTATGCAGCCAGGTCTCGCGTTCAACATTCCTGACCCTGGGAATCTAATTCTTACCGATTCGATACAGTTTCCCTTCCTTTTGTAGCGTGGTTGATATACAGAGGCTGAGATGATGTTCGACGATATCAGGTTTACCGTTGGTTAAATCGCGTTCTTGTTACTAATCACTAACATAACGAATAAAACTAAACAACTGTCAACCTTTTCTACACAAACAACATACATCATTCGAAAGCATGAGTATGAACAATTTACAGGGTGCTGCAGGTATACAGAGCGTACGTCGTAAGTTGGTCATTGTCGGTGATGGTGCTTGTGGTAAAACGAGTCTTTTGATCGTTTTTGCCAAGGGTAAATTCCCAGAGGTGTACGTACCAACAGTGTTTGATAATTATGTTGCAGACGTAGAGGTTGATGGCAGACACGTTGAGTTGGCACTATGGGATACTGCTGGTCAAGAGGATTACGATCGACTGAGACCACTTTCGTACCCCGATTCCAACGTGGTTTTGATTTGCTACTCTGTTGATTTGCCGGACTCACTTGACAATGTTATGGAGAAATGGGTCAGTGAAGTACTGCATTTCTGTCAAGGTGTGCCATTTGTCTTGGTAGGTTGTAAGGCAGATCTAAGAGATGATCCAAGAATCATCCAAGCTTTGAGAGAAGCCGGTCAGGAACCAGTTTCTCTTGCAACCGGTCAAAGTGCTGCCGATACTATGGGAGCCGTAAGTTTCTGTGAATGTAGTGCCAAGACTGGAATGGGAGTCAGAGAGGTGTTTGAGGCTGCTACACGAGCAAGTTTAATGGGTAAGCAAAACAACAAGAAGTCGAAGAAGGAACAGAAACAGATGGCTAAGAAAGAACAGAAGAAGAAGAAGAAATGTATAATCTTGTGATTAAACCGTATTTACAGAATTCCAATTCTTTGTAAAGAAGATATAAAAAAAAAAAAGCAAAAAACAACACACATACACATATACATAAAATAAACCCAAAAATTACCAGATACCCTTCTTAACGCCAGGTAAATCTCCATGTTTGGCCTTTTCACGAAATTGGGTCCTACAGAGTCTGAAATCGCTGAAAACCGCTCTTGCATTACCAGTCTCGAAACAACGATTTTTGATCTGAGTCTGTCTCATATAATTGGGTGCGGATGACAATCTCAATTGTGCCTCTAGTCTTGCTTTTACTGGCAATGTCGTATTACGAGCAATGTATTTGAGAGCTCTTTGAGTAATTTCATTCTCTGCAAATTGTTGACGCTTGAAATTATCTCTAATTACACGAGCATTAACAAATCCTGGCGGTAGTTTGGTCTTGATTGGAAAGCGGAAGTTACCCATCCTTGATGGCCAGATACAGAGGGTTCTTGTTCTTCACGACAACAAAATTCTCTAGTTGGTTAGTAGTACTTTGAGACTGTGTTCAATTTTGTTACAGATGGACTCTAGAAAATCATCAACTGTCACGTGACATCCTTCAGGAGTTGGCACAATGGGAATCCTAATTCTGATTTCAACAGAACCGTTATCGAGGCCATGTCCTAGCGAAAGCAGTAATATCGAATTCACTTTTCATCCATCTTTCTTTACCGCTATTTTGACAATTAAACTACAAACGCACAAGTAAATAAAATACTACAAAAAAGAAAAAAAAAAAATTACGTTCGGGAAGAATTGAGGTACTGTGCAAATCTACTCGTCTCATGTAGACCACACTCGGTCTTTGCTTTGCCCTTCCAACGTCCTGCACGTTCATCCTCGCCTTCTTTAACCGGCTGCGTAGAATGGTAATCACCAATAGATTTATAGCCTAAATCGAGTAACTCGTTATATGGAACGTTATTTTCCCTGACATATCCATTAACCTGGTTAAAGTCCCACAGCACTAGAGGGTTAATTTTAACAATACCATTTAATTCATCCAATTCAATAAATTGTAATTGCGATCTTGACGTACCTTGAGTCTTACGGCGTCCGGTCAACACAGCACCACATTTCAGTTCTTTATAAGCCCTGTGTGCCGGCTCCACTTTCACCAAAAAGTCGTACCTGTCCTCATCTTTATCCCAAAGAAAATCACCATGCTTTTGAGCAAATTCCAATTCCGTATTGCAACCTTGCGGTTTAAAAATCTGCACCTTCTGGCCTACAGGTGCGTAGTAACGGTCTTCCACTCTCTTGAGAAGGTCGAGGGTTTGCGGAAACTGGTGTAAAGTATCGATAAAGATTAACGGAACCATTTTAGAATCTTTCAATTTGTCCAACATATCGATGGTTGCCAAACCGGTTAATCCGAAGGCTGTAGTTTGGTACAAGTGCGGAAACGTTATCAGAGCCCATTGCAGTACCTGCTGTGGGCTCTCCAATTTGGATAACCCTTGGTTCCAGTGATCTAGCTGTTCTTGAGTCACAATTACACCGTCATTTAACTGGTAACTCATGGATTCGACCATATTGCACTGCTATAGCTTTGGAAAAGGTGATGAAAAGCTCGACAGATTTTCGTAATGTCTACAACAATCTTGAAGATTTAATTCCACATAAGCTTACTTACCTCATCAAACAACTATCTGATGCCACAGCACGTATAACACGTGATTTTTACCAATGTGTTGAAAGGCAGGTAGATAGCACTGATTGTTCTGTTGCAATAAAGTAGATGTCAAAAGAATGTCATTTCCACCTAATATCTGCTCCTTTTCTCTTTTTTTTTGTTGTTTCTATATCAGGCGGTGAACGTGTAAACCAGTTCGCCTTCTATTCAAACTTGCAGAGGTGCTTCCCTCTATTTGGTTGACCATACGAAACGATCCAGCAACATTATCAATGCAGAACGCTGCCGAGCTTGCCGGTATTCAAGATGAGTTACAAGCTATCGAACAGCAGGTGGTTACCATCATAGAATCTTTTATTGAGCTCGGAGTTTCTGTGTATGATTTCCCAGGCACTCAGGAAGCCACTCAAGGTATGGTTACTAACTTGAGGCGCAATGTGGACCGTCTTTTAAAGTTGAACCAACATAGTAATGATCCTGGATCTCAATTGCACAAATTGAGCATTCCTGTTGAAGTTTTGCAGTACATTGAAGATGGACGTAATCCTGATATCTATACAAGAGAATTCGTCGAAGCCATTAGAAGATCTAATCAATATCAGAGGGCGAAAATGAACGGTTTGAGACAGTTGAGAGATTCGCTGGCAGAGAAAATCGATGAGGAGTTTCCAGACCTGGAGCAAAGCGTTCAAGGTATTATTGAAAGAACTGGCGGAAGTACAGCTCGAGATGCAGGGCCAAATGCCTGAAGAAGACAAATTGATCTAGGAATTAAGGTAGGCTATAAAAGTGGATTAATCTCAGTGTGATAGCTCTCAAGATAAACATTGACCACTGTATGTGCGTGTCTGTGCACATGTCACGTGCATCCTGAAATTTTTTACGTTCCCCATTAAAAAAAAAAAAAAAAAAAATCGATGAGATGAGATGAGATGAAGACAGTAGTGGTTATAACAGAAATTCTGCGAATTGAAGCCAATTAATTGTTCAATTCAGCATCTTCGTCATTATACACATATGGTTAAGGACAAGAAGAACACCAGTGGAATTATCAACTCTAAGTCTCTTCCTTTGTTGGAACTTCGTTATGGTGAACCATTATTTCAAATGGCATGCCATCCTACACGTCCGCTAATCTACAGCGGGTTAGCTACTGGTCATATTTACTGTCACCAGTATGAACCTAGCATCCTTGAGAAGTTTCTACGCGAACGGAAGTCACTAGATAAAGAAATCAATTTTAAGCCCTGGTTGCAGATTGATGCTGAAAATGCAGACGACGATGGCATTCGTATTTTGTGGAAGACTAAACGTCATCGTGGTAGTGTGAGGTGTATTTGTCTGGATGCTGAAGGTGAGTATGTTTACAGTGTCGGTATGGATAATATACTAAAGAAAGCCAGTCCAGAAAATGGCAAGGTTTTAAAGAAGGTAGATTTGGGAAATCAGGGATCTAAATTCACCAAATTGGTTCATTCTGGAACACATCCATATCTCCTTCTGGGTGATGAAGAAGGCAATGTACTCGTGCTAGATAGTACGACTTTGAAATTGAAAAATAAAATCACAAAGATCCATGGAGGTGATGCCATTAACGATATTTTTCAATTTACTAAAAGGTCTGTATATAAGTACATTTCTTTGGGCCAAACCACTTTAGCATACTGGGATTCTCGTGAATCGAATGAAAACGACACTGATGATACACCAGAAGAAAAGCGCAATGTGCTTGTCAGTGATGATCAAGAGGATGAGATCCTGTGCGGCACGTTTGTAGATCCAGAATCTGGTAATACCATTGTGTGTGGTATGGGTGAAGGAATCTTGACCGTTTGGAAACCAGAGAAGAATGATTTGGAGGACCAGGTAAATAGAATCAAGGTTTCTAAAGGTGAGAGCATTGATGCTGTTATGCCAACTTTACGAGATGATAACTGCGTCTGGTGTGGTGCCTCCGATGGAAAGTTGTACAAAGTGGACACGAAACGTGGTCAAGTAGTAGAAATTAGAGAGCACAGTGCAATGGATGAAGTTGGCTTCTTAGATTTGGATTACCAATATCGTCTAGTATCAGGAGGTATGGATAGTTTGTTAGTTTGGAATGCTGATGTCGAACAGGACAATGAGGATAAAGGACAAGACGAAAGCGAAGATGAGAGTGTAGATGAGAGTGAAGATGGGAGTGAAGACAGCAGCAATACCGCTGGTGACAGACCTACTGATCATGGTGGTACTAATGCTGAGACCGAAAATAGCGCTAGCGATAACGATACCAACAGCAGTGGTAGAGACGATAGTGATAGTAGTGAAAATGAATCTGGACCTGCTGGTCCTTCAAAAGAAGAAATCATAGCCGAGTTGGACAAAGAAATTGAAGAAAACGAGCGCACAAGAGAAGAAAATGCTGAACAGGGAGAAGATAGAAGAAAGCTCACTAAAAGAAAGAGAAAGGAAAAATTAAAAAATAATAAGCGCCCTGATAACGGAATCGCCAAGTTTGAAGGTTTGTAATTTAGTTTTATAGATTAACTGTTAAGTGATGTACTAAGTGTTTGGAATTTTTACCGGGTAAAACCTGAACTGGCCCCGATGGGGATTATAAAAAGTACAGCACAAAAAAGCTCGCACTCAGGTTCGAACTAAGGACCAACAGATTTGCAATCTGCTGCGCTACCACTGCGCCATACGAGCTACCTGTGCTGCCTGCACGCAGCAGGAATGAATTTATTCAGGGGATAACATGTTTGGATTACTGATAATTATTTGAATAGCAGCTATTAAGTAAGTACCTCGACTATGCTGAGGCTTGAGATTTCACAGCTTTTTTTTTTTCTTTCTATAGTTCGACTCTGTTTACATTGGGTAATGAACAGTGCGTCAAGAACAAAACAATAAATCTTGGAATGAGAAAAATATACATAAAATAATTAAAACCGCTACTTGCAAACTATTAGAAGTATCATTTTTTTTTTTTTTTTTTTTGTTTTTTCTTTTATAAGGTGGAATAACACTTCACCCAAACAATTCTTCGGTGAACAAAAAAATGGTCTCTAGCGGGTTCGAACCGCTGATCCCCGCGTTATTAGCACGGTGCCTTAACCAACTGGGCCAAGAGACCTGACAAATGCTTGTTGTGTACTGATGAAAGAAAGGAACACTACGACAAAATAAATCACGTTAGAATTTCCAAGTTTGTTGCAACATCAAAAGGGTTTTCTACATCGTCAACTACAAGAGTTAATTGAAAGAAGGGGAAGACTAGAATAGTGCACTATGAGACCTGTTGTGTCAGTATGTTACCAAATCAGGGATAGGCTACCAAAGGAGCACCTCGCCCTTATGCTGATTATATCCATCTTCTTCCTAATTTCTTATTTCCCTCCTATGCATACTAACAGAAAATTTCAGCCCGGAAAAGCATGGTTTTGTACCATTTTATCTGCATTTGGTGTACTTATTCTTACACCGATCGCATACCTTTTTAATTCAAACCATGAATCTTTTGTAGGATCTGTGAATGATCCTGAAGATGGCCCTGCGTATGTATTCGATTCAGAATATCATCAGAGGATCCGAAGCAGCAACCTCTCTCCATTTTTTTTTTTTTTTTTACTGAATTACTAACCACTTGTTTCAACAGGGTTGCACACACGGTATATCTAGCAGCATTGGTTTATCTAATCTTTTTCGTATTTTGTGGGTCCCAAGCCTTCCTTTCAAGTAGAAAACGTTCCGTTGCACTGCGCTGAAGGCGGAAAGAGGTTCCAATTTTTCCATATAGAACAAATTATGCTGATTCCAATTGAATCATTCTCAAGTCTTTAAAAATCCATCTAGCAGGGGAGTTTGTACGATATAGTTTATAGTCATCATTAACCTCTTCGAGGTGACGTTAATAGTGATATGTTATTTTACAATCAACGCTTAACCATAGTCAATGTTCTTCGAATTCTGACGCCCAAATTACCAAAGTAGTGCTAGTTGATGAACTACCAACCAAAGTAGTTCAAAATCCAGTCGTTTTCAGTCAATTAGATTACCAAAAGCCATGGGAAGAAGTGCAGAGCTGGAGGAATTTTTAAAGCGTGTAGAGGATTACGATTTGCAACGGGACGGAAATAACAATGCTGTAAAGACTGTTAGTACTACCAGTAAAGAGGCGAACAGCGGATATTCTGAAGAAAGCTTGTTAAGAGCAAGAAAATTACTATCTGAAAATGGTGTAGCAATCATTGATAAAGAACCAAGAGGCAGCACATTAGATGCACCTGAATTAGCATACAGATCAGCTTATAACTACGAAAGGACTTTTTCACCCAGGAAAATAGCTAGCGGTTCCAAGACATATATGGTTTCAGAAGACGATTATCTTCTTTTACAAAGGTTAAAGGCTAAGGAGAAGCCTCCAGCACCACTTCCACCTCGTGAGAAATCTGAAGAGGAGAAATCCAGAGATAGTAACCGTTTAAAAACATTACTAGACGGTGTAACAACACCATTTTTCTCTAGAACAGCAACTTCCCTGCCGAGTAACGACTACTATAACCTTAAATTAGAACCAGGAAATACTAAATCACCTCATATTGAGGCTCCAAGAAATAAAGAACCACCACCACTTCCTCCTAAAGCAAGATCAAGGACAGAGAATAAACTGGAGAATGCTGACTCCAGAGAAAATTTCAAAGAGCCAACTTCGCGATCAATCTCACCACCAAGCTCACCAACTAGATTATTTTCCGAAGTGGAGTTGAAAACCAATCCCAGAAAGTTTAATCTTCAGACAAAACTGGGATCACCTGAGAGGGCTCTTTCAGATAACAATGAAATGTCTTCTTCACCAGCTAAGGAACTACATCCATCCTCCTTACCCTCTTTTGATTTTTTAGACTCAGTACAGAAGAACAAAGTGGAATCTAAGTTAGAAACATCAAAATCTAAGCCACCGTTTAAGAGTTTATCCCCTCACTCAGACCATCCAATTGATTCTACCACTCATAACTCGACGCCACCAGCCAAACCTTCTAAACCCCTACAATTGGCTAACAGTCCAAAAATTTCTTTACGAAGAACGGACTCTGAGAGCTACATTAGCTCTGCATTAAAATCCTCATCCCCCCAATCAACTTCTTCCAATAACGTTCGTACCAATTTTAAAGTATCTTCAAAACCCAGCACCGAAACTTTTATCAATTCAGCCCTCAAAAGTTCGCCGCCACCACCACCACCAACTCCAACAAGAACCAACACAACCCTCAAACCGCGTCCCCTTGCCAAACCTGCCTCACTAAAGAAATCATCTACAGCAACTGAGAACGATGAACTTAAACCTGGAAAACCTGCAGAATTAGCTCAAACAAAACCATCAGGTTCAAACGAGTGTCCCAAACCACGTGTCCCTCCGAAAAAGCCTGAACTTGCACTTCCAAAGCTTCGTCATGTAGACCCTAACGATTCGAACAGAAGTAAAATAAAGCCAGAGACTGATTTTACGGCGAATCTAAAGAAGGCGACACCACCAGACGTACCTAAGAAAAATCCTGATCTTCCGGAGGCGCTCGCAAGATTAGGTAATTTGTCCAGGGCAGAACCTCCTCCAAAACGTGAAGAAGACGTACCTGAAGCTTTAATTAAAGCGGGTCACTTATCAAAAGCGCTTCCTTCCCCCAGGAGAAAAGAAGATGTTCCTGAGGCCTTGGTCCATTTGGAGAAATTGAACAAAGTAAGTAAACAGCCACCAGTACCTACTCGTAAGATTTCGATGGAAGAAGCTTTGCAAAAGGCTCAAGAATTGAAAAAGCAACAACAAAAACAACCGCAACTTCCTGAAGAAAAACTAAAACAACCCAAGGATATGAAAAGTGAACTTGGGGCGGTCCTCAAGATGCAAAAATTACAATCCTCTAAACATTTTCTGTCAAGTTCATCTAGTACAGAGCCTTCGAGTAGCAACAACAGCACCACGAGTTTAGATAGTAGTGATAAACCAAATGTACTGAGCCACGCAACTAAAACGAGATCGAAAGGTCCAAAGAGAAGAGTGCCTACTAGTATAAAGAAGTGATAAGAAGTGAGTATTTCTTCAATCGAGATGCTTTTGTTTTTCTTCGCGTCGTCTAGACGCGAAATGCGGGTAAACTCAGACAACAGATCAATGCTTTTTCTTTTTTTTTTTTTTTTTTTTTTTTTTTTTTTTTTTTTCTGCTAGTAGTACAGCTACAACAAATAGTGGCATTAAGAAACTACTTACAAGTTCCATAAGAAGTTTACCGTTCCAAGGGAAGAAGTTTTAAAAAAGGATTTTGGCGGCCATAGATCTTGGGAAGAGGTTGTTTGTCTGTGTGGTGTGTTTGTTCGTGCGTGCGTGCGTTTGTGTTTGTGTTTGTGTGTGTCTAAGTTTGAGTGTTGCTTCCCCTGTTTTTACGAATTTGTTAAATTTGGGAGATGGTTAAAGAGTTAAAAACTGGTGATTTAGTGCTCTGTAAAGTGGGGTCTTTTCCACCTTGGCCCGCAGTGGTTTTCCCACAAAGGTTGTTAAGAAATGACGTTTATCGTAAGCGAAGGCCGAACTGCGTTGCTGTTTGTTTTTTCAATGATCCGACTTACTATTGGGAGCAACCTCATAAGCTAAGACCTTTCGAACCAAAAACAACTGAAACCTTTCTGCAGCAGGAGGCAACGTCGACGTCTCAGAAAGATTTAATCGAGGCGTATAAGCAAGCCCGAAGCTTTAGTAGCTTAAATGATTTCATAGTCGATCGATTGAAGGAGGAGGATAGATTTGGCGAATTAAAGGAAGAATTGAACAAAGTGACTATACTGCCGGGAGAAGATCCATTTATGAGTAAGGCAGAAGCTAAGAAAAGAACGTCGATGCAAACTAGTACCAGAAGCAGAAATAGGCGAAGCATAAAGTCAGAAAACGAAGGACAAGGAGATACAAACATTAATGATACCCAATTTTCAGTAGTAGAACATAACGATAATGTTGACGAAAGTAAAACAAGTAGTAATAAAAAAAGAAAAAAGTCAAAGTTGGATCGGTCACGCAGAGTAGAGATTTCGCTCTTAATACGTCGTAGACTGCAGCGAAATTTAGTTCAAAGAGACACGCCACCCTCTGAACAAGAAGCATTGGAGTCTTACAAGCTTTTAGACAAAATTTCACAGAACTTGGTTTGTGATCCTCCGTTCTTTGATATCGATGCTCTAAGAGAGTCCAAATTGCATAAACTTTTGAAAGTAATTGTCAATAATCCTGAATTAAACGAATTTCATTACATATGCAAAGACATATTAGTTTATTGGGCTGATCTGATTTCACAATTGAAAGCGGAAAAGTTAGCGAACGACCAAAAGCAGCAACAGCAACAGCAACATCAGCAACAACCTCAGAACCATGCTCCCACTGAGACTCCCATGATATCATAGTAAACTTATGAATGATGGGAGAAAAAAGAGGTCATGAAAGGGGAACCAGTAAGTAAAATTCGGTTTGTAATCATTAAATTGACGTTAGAACATTTTCTTTCGGACGCTTCTATCACATGATTTTCGCACGTACGGTAGCTCGCTATTATGCTCACTCTTGAGCAGACCGTCTAATTAGCTGATCTTCGTAATGGTACACAGCACCTACTACTTGTAAGAACAAGAGACTGAACATTGAGTAATATCGTAGTCAGCATGTCCTGTACCGAAAAATTCCCACCACATTTGTTTGAATTGATTAAAACATCTAAATACGTTCATGTGGCGACATGTTCAAAGGACTGTATACCTACGGTATCACTAATGAACTATATTTATGTGCCTGTAGATAAGAGCTACAGGGAAAGAGAAGATGTTAATAATAAGGATAGTATCGTTTTTGCCACCTTAACTAATACTGAAAAATACCGTAATATCTGTGACAACCCCAAAGTTTCGCTGCTATTCCATGATTGGATTACCGCTAAGAATCTTTCTGTGAGGAAGCACAGTTTATCTCAAAGTTCAACCCCTGACAATAACGGTGAGACCCAAGAACATCCAAGCAAACTTCTGAACCTATTACAAGAATTGAACCAAGCTGAATTATTTCAAATGAGTGCCAATCTAAGAGGTTCGGCATCCGTTATTAATCCTTCTAGTGATGAATCCAAATATTACAAAGATTTGCTACTGAAGGTTAATCCAGATGCCCACATTTTCATACAACACAATGACACAGTCATTGTTAAAGTACAGATTGAATCTGCTAAAGTATCAGATACAGAAAATAACACTAGGGTTTATAACTAATCACGTCTCTATTTCCTCTGTTATTATAATTATATGTTTTATGTAGTTTATATGGGTTAATGAAATAGAACTAAGCAATAAAAAGAATAATTCCATTATACTATGTTTGTGCCTATTGCAGTTTGAAGTTTAATTTCCCTCTTGTCCAAAATCACGGGTAAACTCGAGCTGTTTTCTCAGATCTTCGTTATTCACTGTTGGCCTCGTAATCTTCACCGCTTTAAGGAAATCCTTAATGGTCAATTCTGGTTCTTGCAATTCGTCAGCTTCAATATCAACCCAATTCAATTCAATTGCACCATTATCACCAGGCGAACAGGGAGTTAATTTCCTTTGGCCACCTACTATGGAAACGTCCTTGAAATGGGTAGCACTCTGGATTCTTCTGACAGGTTCCATAAGTGCATCCTTAACAGCAACAGCGACATCACTACCTGAATAACCTTCTGTCAATTCACCTAGCTGTCTAAATTCCTCCTTAGTCAATGAACATGGCGTTTCACCAACATCAATTTCAAACATTCTAGTTCTAGCACTTTGATCTGGTAATGGGATATATATTCTCTTTTCAAATCTTCTTCTAATGGCACCATCTAGCTGCCATGGAATATTAGTAGCGCCCAATACTAGGACACCATCAGAATCTGTACCCACCCCATTCATTTGTACTAACAACTCCGTCTTTATCCTTCTGCTTGCTTCGCTTTCACCTTCACCTCTTTGACCCATCAATGCATCTACTTCATCAATAAAGATAATCGAAGGTTTGTTTTCTCTAGCCATAGCAAATAGTTGTTTAACCAATCTTTCGGATTCTCCCATCCATTTAGAGACCAGATCACTGGAAGATATGCTAAAAAAAGTTGAATTTGCCTCTGTAGCCACAGCCTTAGCCAAATACGATTTACCTGTTCCTGGAGGCCCGTAAAGTAAGATCCCAGATGTCGGCTTTCTATTTCCTCTGAACAGGTGGGGGAATTTCACGGGCAATATCACGGCTTCTTTCAAGGCCTCCTTAGCCGAATCCAAACCGGCGATATCTTCCCAACGTACATTCGGCTTTTCAGTTAAAATAGCCCCCGATAATGCACCTCTAAGTTTCTTCGAGTCGTCAGAATCCTCATCATTCGTGACTTTCCTGTTTTGAGCTACATTCTTGGATCCATTTTTTTTATTCTCTTCTTCTGTTTCCAGATGTTGTTTTAATTGTTCAGCTCTATTCAAATACTCTGTAAATTTGGTTCTAATCAGATCTTTGGACTTTGGATTCTTCTCGTACTTCAATGCCAGCATTAGATAGTCGAGCCCATTGTAATAAGCGGTATATGCTTCCTCATACTGCGTAGCAGTGTCAAAGTCAATAGCCTTTTGGATTAACTCTATACCCTTGGTTAAGAAATCCCCTGTGCTCATTTACAAGCACTTTTTTCTATATTTTTCGCCTTAGGCAATTATACAACGACGACGACAACAAATAGCAACAATGAACAGTACAACAGCGATCCTTGCTGGACAGGCTTCTATACCTTTTATATCCTTTAAAGTGCCGTTAAGTCAATCTTCGTTGATTTAATGACTGACGATGCCCGTTCGCTCTACTTTTGAAGCCCAGATAAATCACACCGGGTAACGGACAACCTCACGTGGAATATTTTGAATAATCGATTCTTATAGGCGATAGAGAGGTTCGATCGCGTTCCTGTACAAGCAATTCCGTCTCTGGGATCCTGGGATACTTGTTGTAGAAATTTTGCTGTGGATCCTTTCTTTGTTCCTGTCCTTGTTCCTGTTCTTGTTCCTGAGCAGAAGAAGGTTTGCGCATAGGACTTGACGTGAACAGTGGATTAATGGATCTCCTAGGAGAAGGTGGTAACTCAGCTTCTGGTTTTAGATTCTCCTTTTGCAAATTCTTAATATCCCTACGGGATTTAACGTATTCACTATCGATGTTAGCATCATCCAACAACGATTCTAAAAGAGTGTTCTTCTCCTGAGCAAATTTCAACTTCTTCTGAGTAATCTGCAATTCTTTATCCATATCCTGTACCTTAGAATCTAACTCCTCCAATTTTCTTTGCAATAAAACTACTTTGTCGCCTCGTAACGGTTGGAAATCATATAATCCGTCGTTTACGCTTCTTCTGCCGGCAGATGCAGATCTTCCACGCCGAACCTGTTCCAACATTCGATCATCATACTTAATTTCAAGCAATTTTCTTTTAAATGCTTCACTCCTTAAAATTCTATCTCTGAGTCTTTTACGCCCTTCTGACCCTTGATTTGGACCCCTTCTAGCTGCCAGTGGTAACATAGCATTGGTATTACCACATGCCTGTTGCATTAGATTTAAATCCTGGTCCTCAGTAGAGAAAACATTTTTAATCGAGTTCATTAGCTTACTAAATGTACCCCGTCCGGTCCTGGTAGAACGATCTCTCACCTTGCTTACTCTATTGTTGTTTTGAGGTCTCACATATTTCCTATTACCGGCTGAATTGCCATTACTAGCAATGGCTCGTTTCCTACGCAATCTATTGCGATCTGAACGCGTATGAGAACCTCTTGCATCTTGATTATTTTCATTTCTAATATCATCCAAATTACCGTACTCTTTCTTTCTAGGGTCAGCAGACTGATATCCTAATATTTCACCAACGAATCCCCGAACTGACTCAAGCATGGCAATAAATGTATTTCTAGTAGCACAGATTTCAACTAAAGCACCTATCAAGAATGTAAATCCCTCGATTGACCGCTATCTTTGCCTAATGAGATTGTTTATTGATGCTTTCAAGTTGTTTCGTTCCGTCTTCCCTATCTTTTGAAGCCCAAGTACATCTCATCAAACTCCTTTAGGCAAAAAATTGAAGAACTAAGTAATCTGTTAAGAAGAGTTGCTAGAGGAGGCCAATTGGAACCTCTGAGAATGCTATAATCTTGATTAACGAACTCAATCACCAGCAATCAATTTACTATTTATCTCATCCTATCACGTGTGGATTTTATTGTACGCGTAAGAACTAACATCAAAAGAACGTAGATAGATAATACGCTGAGTTCCGCCACATCAGTTTAGAACAATTGACACAATGCTAGCTTCTGGTAATGTCTTACCTGTGAAAATTTCACCTCCACTGCTGAGGCCTATGGCTTATAGAGTCCTCTCCAAAAAATATGGATTAAATATAAAATCTGATGGGTTAGCAGCCTTGGCAGAATTCGTTGGGAACACCTTTGGAATGGATTGGAAGAAGAGTAATGAAACTATCATTTTCTTAGAAACTTTTGCTAGCGTTTGGAGACAACAAGAAAGAGGCTTATTTGTGGACAGACAAGGTGTATTGGAAGTGATCAATGAAATTAAGGAAAGACAGAAGACTACTAGAGAGGAAGCCCATCATCAACCACAGCAACGGTCCACAACTAAAAATGTACCAATTGATCAACTTTTAAAACCTCAAAACCAAGAGAAAGATGGGAATTCTTCGCCTCCAGAACCGCCCGCTATGGGGACACCAGAAGAAGAACCAATGGATCAAGATGCAACAGATGATGATGAAGATCATTTGAACTGGAAAGAGTATTTTAAAGTAGTTAATGCCAATGAACAGACTAAATTTACTTACGATCCCATCAAGATGCAATTCATTTTAAGCACTCGAAATCTAAAATCACCCAGCGATAGTTTTAAGCTACCAGAAATTAAGGACTATGCCACACTATTTTCCACAAGGTACTACCTAATCAGAGATAGAGTCATGAGGAATGAAAATTTCCAAAATGTCGACAGTTTTAACCCTTTGTCGTCCATGATTGGGTTGCAACAGGAATTACAAAACAAGAAACCATTGAGTTCTAACAATATGGTTATTACGCAGATTAAGAATTTAATTGGACGCGATGGGAAGAATTTCTTGCTTCTGGGGCTATTGAGAATGAACGCTAAGGGTCAATGGTGCCTCGAAGATCCTTCAGGAACGGTAGAGATAGACATTTCACAAACATTACCCACAAGCGGATCCTATTATGTAAGCGGTTGTTTCGTTCTAGCAGAAGGGATTTATTTCACAGCAGGAAATAAGTTCCATGTCGCCTCTATGACGCACCCACCTGGAGAAAGAAGAGACTTCACTTTAAACGCCATTGGAAATTTAGATATGCTGGGCCTTCACGGTCCCTCGATTTCAAACATAATACCTCGATTAGATAAAGATTTAAAGATAAGATTACATCTTTTGGAAAAGGAGCTAGTAGATCATAAATTTGTTATGCTGGGCGGGGATTTGTTTTTAGATCAATTGTCTACTATGGAGGCCTTACGTAAAGTTCTTTCCAGGCTTGATGAAAATCCACCAACCCTAATAGTTTTCCAAGGCTCTTTTTGTACTACTCCAGTTCACGCCTCATTAAGCAGCAAGACCACTAGTTTAAGCACTCATTACAAAAACAACTTTGACACCTTAGCGACACTTTTAGCTCGTTTTGAAAACATTATCGAAAATTCAACTTTAATCTTTGTTCCGGGTGTGAACGATCCCTGGAAATCAATGGTTTCTTTGGGGGCTGCATATGCATGGCCACAAAGACCTATACCATCATCATTCACGCACAAAATGAATAAGGTTTGCAAAAGTGTTATCTGGGCTTCGAATCCGGCAAGAATTGCCTACATCTCTCAAGAGATTGTCATTGCTAGAGACGACATTTCTCAAAGACTAAGAAGACACAGTGTAGAATTTCCTACAGTGGAAGAAGCTAAAGAACAAGAATTGATAGAGTTCCAGCAACAAATGGAGAGAAGAAAAGACGCTGATGCTACCTCTATCCGCGAATTGTTTAAAAGCGACGATCAGTTACCTGCTAAAGTGAAAGAATCGAGAAAATTAGTGAAGACACTTTTAGATCAAGGTCATTTGAGCCCTTTCACAACAGATGTACGACCGGTAGTTTGGGATCTAGACCACGTGCTAACCATGTATCCAATCCCTTCCACCTTAGTATTAGATGATACAACCGCTTCTCCATTCGATGTAACCTACAATGGTTGTAAAACTATCAATCCTGGTAAATTCATCAGCGGAAGACGCGCAAGATATATGGAATATACACCATCTTCAAAGAAGGTTTCACAAGAAGAAGTATTTTTCTAGCATTCTCCATAATATGGCACAATGCCAAAAAGTAAAATGATATTTAGTATTTTAGTATGGATATTTTTTAAATTTCTTGGTAACATGACAAGGCATGCAATACACAGGATCAATTGGAACCAAATTTTCGAACCCCATCAAACTCAAACCTGCTAAACCAAAAAGTGTATGGAAAACGTCTACTTCATTATCAGGTCGATCACTAATCCCACCTTTTTTGGAGTCTTGGCTCTTTAGAATAAATTCCCGTAATTTCTCGTAGTCTATCCATTCCAATCTACCAATAATAGCCAAAGAGGATAGAACCCACCAACTATAACAAACATCAGGCAACTTACTAGGCCTACCATTTAACCCACCTTCAGGTAACTGTCTTTCGCAAAGCCACCAACCAGTCTTCTCTAATTGATCCTCATTCAATTCGTTTAATCTACCAACAATGGCAAGAGCACCTAGGCATACAAAACATTGAGCAGAATGACTCTCAGCACCGGGACAAAGGCCAAATCCTCCATCGAAATTGTAACACCTCATAATAAATTCAACGGCAGGATCTACTACTTCTGGGGTTAATTTACCCAGAATTGACAATGCACTCAAACTTGTATAGACAAATCTGGTATCAACTTCACCAAATCTGTCACCTTGAAAAGAACCATCACTTAATTGGTTCCCCCTAATAAATTGGACAGTTTGATCAACCTGTTCTGTTGTCAATACATCAAGAGCGTCATAAGTAGCCAGCACTTGAATCCCCGAGAGAGTCGCATGAATATGAGCTTCATGGCGGGGGAAAGGTCCGAATCCACCAGTGGATTCACAATAACACTTCATCACAAATTCTACTACTTCATCTTTGTTGAAACTTTCCTTAGCATCCATTAAACATAACGCCGTTAAACCCCAGTACACTCCGTTGAGTCTAAGATGCTCCGATAACCAGTATTCAAAATTCTCTTGATGTTTATCCAGTGATTGTACATACGCAATATGCTTCTCTTTAAGTAATTGCTGCATCTAAGTAGTGTAACTGTGTCTATCGCTATCAAGTTCGCAACTCACCCACTTGTGCTTGTAGTAGTTTAAAGGAAAAGATTGAGACGATGAACTTAATACTAAAAACATATATGCGTATAAATAAAGCCTATGACAGCAAAGATTAATCTTGACTCAAACAATTTACAAGAAAAGAGTACTAATACTAAGTTTAACGAAGATTTAAAATGGCTAGAGTTTCGAAACCATGGGGGACTTAGATTAATACCTACAATTGATGAAGATGTTAAAGCTTCTCTAAGATTGCTAAAACAGCCAGAGTCTTTGACGAATGAAGATGCTTTTGCCAGAAGAGAGAGATTAGCTGATTCAATATTTAAGAATGAGGAGTATAGAAGTATCTTTGAAGCTTCCATTTACTACAAGAAAGGTCTTGAAGAACAGAAGAAGCATGAAGAAGATGAGCTTGAAGATGAAGACGAAGAGGATTTTTATACACCAGCCAGTAAATCTCTAATAAATTCTAGGAAATTCCTAATACGATATTCATTAGATAAGTCCAGAGAAAGACTAACAAAAGAATCACAAAGGTTTCAAGACTTCAATATGACCCAAGAAATTAAGAAAAGGCGAAATTTCGCCATGCAAACAAGAAATATCGAACTTGCCGGATCTCAGGTGGTATCTGCTAGACCAATTTCACAAGTTTCCCTGTCTCCCGATAGCTCTCTGATAGCAGCAGCAAGTTGGGCTGGTGACTTAACAATTCTTAATAGCGAAACATTAGACATTTTGCAAAATGAAAACCAAGGCCACATGGGTAAGGTTGGCGGTGTTAATTGGAACCCCTTCGGAGATTTGATTACTGCTGGTGGTGAGGAGGGGAGTGTAAAACTATTTGGATACGGTTCTAATTCATTAAAAGAGTTAACAACTTTCAACGGTCATGAATATAGAGTTACTGACTCCAAGTTCCACCCCAGTGGGAAGTTTATTGGTAGCGCATCTTTTGATATGACGTGGAGACTTTGGGATATAGAAACTCGAGAGGAATTACTTTTGCAAGAAGGACACGGTAAAGAATTGTATTCCATTGGATTTCAGCGCGATGGCTCGCTAGTCTGCAGTGGAGGAATGGATTGTAAGGGACTTGTATGGGATATACGGTCCGGTAGTCGTATAATGTCGTTATCTGGCCATACTAAACCAATCTATAGTTTAGAGTGGTCTCCCAATGGATACCAGGTGGCCACAGGAAGTGGTGATGGGACGATAAGAATCTGGGACTTGAGGAAACCTGAGGAACACCAAACTATACTTTCACACAACAGTATTGTTACGAAAGTGGCATTTGAAAAAGAAGGACGCTGTTTAGTTTCTTGCGGTTACGACAAATCGATCAATTTATATGGAACAGATAATTGGGCCCACTTAACAACCTTACAAGGCCACACAGATAAAATACTTTGCGTCGATATTTCTGAAAACGCGTCATCATTAGTGAGTTGTGGATGGGATAGATCTGTTAAACTATGGACAATGCAAAGTTAGCTATCGCAAAGAGCTACCACGAGAAATTTAACGAAAACAGCATTTTTTATGTACACATATGCAATTTTATTATCGTAAATAGTACTAATTTTATCTTCATTTCATACGCCTTCCGGCACCACTTTTACCGTTAGCCAATCGCACCCTGGAAGTTTGCATTTTATTCAACTTTTCTGTAACTATACCAAGTTTACTCTCCAACTCCGAATAATTGGAACTCTCAGAACTAATCTGAGATCTCAGATTCATTATTCTTTCCAAAATTTCATCTTTCTGATGATTCATATTCCTTGTGGCTTGCAGCATCTGTTTTTGTAGTTCTTCTGCTTCCAAAGTCTTAGCTTTAATTTCTATTTCCATTTCATGTACAGCTTTAGTAGCTCTGTTTATTTCTTTTTCCATATATTCCCTTTCCATTTCTTTAGAACTCGATAACCTTTCCTCCTTAGAAATTTCATTTTCTAGATCTCCACATTCTGAAAACAATTCTTTCATATTTTGGTACTTATCTCGATCTCCAGATAATATTTCTAGCAAATCATCTAATTCTTTTTCTTTTATCTCAATGGCCTCCATTTTAGCATGATTAGAAGATTCTAAAGCCTTTGAAGAATTCACATTTTCTAACTTGCGTGAATTAACATCATTGAATTTTTTTTCAATAGCTGTTTTCTCATTTTGATAAAAGCTCTTACGTCTCTCTTGAAGATCATCCAAGTTTTCATAAAAGGCTATTTGATCCCGTTGTAACTTGAGATATAAATATGTTTGACCAATCAACTGGATCAATTTATGCGTAATAATGCCCGTTGACAGATGGTAGTTGTTTGACATAACCACATAATTCGCAATTCCTGTTATACGCCCCATATCTTGTTTTATGGGATTTGTGGAATAATCATTCTTCAACCTCTTGACATCGTAAAAAGACTTCGCTTCAACAGCCTTAACGTTATTCTTTTCCCATTTTGCGCGTACCCGTTTTTTGCCGGTACTAAAAGCAGCTTCTAACTCATCCTCTATTTGACTGTAATGAACTTCAGTGAGTAATGACTTTTCAACATCCATAGGTGTATATTTCTTAATTGCATACAAATCCGGTAATGGCCAAGGTATGCTTGGATTTTCCAACCAATCCATCAAATATCTCACTTTCTGAGCATAAATAGGTCTTAAATCTGGTGGCAAAGTTCCTACCCTGTCTCTTAATACTACGACAGCAGCGGTAACACTTTCCAAAAACTCTCTACTATTTTTACCATGTAATTTTCCAAAAAAAAGCTGACAGTGATCGACAGAATTAATGGCTATTAGTCTGACTATAGGCGCTCTAAACTCTTTACTCTTCGGATCTCTCGAATGTTGCAAGATCTTTTGGATATCAGAAGCATTCGTGTCCACAGAAGTATCAAGGCATATCAACATATCAAATTGGCTATTAATCTCTATTGGGTATCTAGATAAATCCAGATCCTGAGAAGGAAACAAATGACAAGTGCACGAAAAATTCTTGAATTTTTGCTTGGGTTTGATCGAATGTCCATCGTATCTCTTAATATTAACCTTATTGGCCAAAAGCAAAGCTTCCAAAAGATCCATTGTTCTACCTGGACGACAGACAATAGCCGTATTAGTCTCGTATTCTTGGACTAGATCAATCAAATCCCTAAGAACAGTAAACTTACCACTAGTTTCCGCCAAATGCCCAGGAATATCCTTGGTAATCAAGGATTTCGGTAGGTGGTGGTCAATTAACAGGTAAGGGTGAGTAGCTACATATCCACTGTTCAAACACATAGTCTCCATGGAATGAATAACAACATCATCTTTGTAGTCTTTGGTCTCGAAATACCTAAGTATATCAGAATAATGTAAAGATACGATCTGATCTGTCAATTCCTTCTGATAAAGACACATAGTGGTCGGAAGCCAGTAATCTCCACTAGTATTATCAGACGCACTCAATATACGTGCATCTACAATTGCAGGCACAGGCTTAGTATCCAAAATTTTTAGTAAATCCATATTTTGACACCAAGTAATGCTATGAAAACACTCCAGATTGGAATTAGACCAAATTCCACTCACTGAATAAAGTTGTACCGTTGAAAAGAAATAAAATAGCAGCTGTTATAGTGTTAAGTACCGCATTAAGTAAGTTTTGAATCTATAACGTTCAAATGTAAATCTTTTCTAAACCGGGCTTCCGACAGCACGTAGAGAAACTTCTGCACATAACAATACATACAAGACAAACTAGTGAAATTCAGCAGCTCCACACTAATTGAATCATGATGGAACCCTCAAATATCACATCTGAACGTTTGAGTAAAGATGAGATTGATTTATATGACAGACAGATTCGACTTTGGGGGATGGCAGCACAAGCCAGAATGAGATCAGCCAAAGTATTGTTGATTGGGCTGGGATCTTTGGGTACAGAAATATGCAAAAATGTTGTATTATGTGGCTTGGGCCACTTAACGATTTTAGATGATACTTTAGTACAGGAGGAAGATTTAGGTTCACAGTTTTTTATTAGTGGTGAAGATGTAGGCTCCCTCAAATTAGATAGTGCCAAAGGTAGAATCCAAGACTTAAACCCTCGGGTCGAATTGTCATTTGACACACAAAGTATAGAATCTAAGACTTCAGATTTTTACAAGGGATTCGACTTGGTAATTGGCACCGAATTAAGCACTAAACAAATGATTATGCTCAATGAATTGACAAGAAAGTATAACATTCCAATATATTTGGCAGGATCAAATGGGCTGTTTGCATACATTTTTGTCGACCTGATCCAATTCGACGCAGAAGATGAGAAATTGAAAGGCAGCCAGCCTACAGAAAAGGGTCAAATTTCTACAAACACAGAAGTTATTGAAGTCAGAACTCGCCACGACGAGGATGACGATAAAAAGGTTTTTGAAGTAATCAAGACAAGACACTACTACAAAAGCTTTCAACAAATGATCAAAACAGCCTCCTTAAAAGGCCGACTTAACAGGAGGCAAACCAGAAGACTCTCTAGTGTTCTTCCCCTCACACTTGCACTGCTTCAAACAGAAAACGAAACTGGCAAATTGAACTCCCAAAAGCTAAAGGAAAAAGCCGTAATGACCTGCCTACAACTAGGTATTCCAGAAACTGTCTTAGATGACACTTACGTGGAACAATTTACTCAACAAGAAGGTGTACAATTCGCACCAGTATCAGCTGTCATAGGTGGATCCATTGCGCAAGATGTGATAAACATCTTGGGTAAAAGACAACCACCTTTGAACAACCTTATCGTTTTCGATGGAATTACTCTGGATATGCCAATCTTTGAATTCTAAGTCCTTTGAAATACTCTCAGTCGAATTATCCTTTTAAGGAATGCTCTTTATTTCGTATTTTTTACAGAAAGTTTAATGTTAATGTACATTTCCAAAGTAATGATAATTTTATTTCTTCGTTCATTTATTCATTCCTTTAAATTATTTTTAATGTTGTCTTGACATGACATCGTATGCATATTATCTCAAGTTTGGCCACTCACAGAGACCTGTTGTAAATGGGTCATAAAGTTTTGCAAAGAAACGTCATCAGTCAATACAATAGTAGAGCCACCATGCGCAGCATCTTGGTAGCTATCTGATGGATTCAATTTGGACAACAAAAATCTTGCTTGAGATCCACCTGCCTCAGTGTCAATAAATCTAGGTAGAGGGAATCTATCCACTAACAATTCGGCCGCTTCTAACTTAGGCTCTTCCAACAATGATTTGAAATCAATGTACTGTGGATCATCTTGATAACCTGCTTTCCTCCACTGAGCAATTTGTTCACCATGGTATATTAAGATAAAGAAGAAGGTGTCCAACAACAAGATTGTATTTGGTTTCACAGACACAGAGTCTAACAAAACTGGTTGTGGATCTTCTTCCATCGAGAATGAAGTCAAAGTTGGCTGAATCATGATCAGAGAATTCGTAGTATCTTCTCTAGTGAAGATGTGTCTGTAAAAGGCCGTCTCATCCGGAGAGTTATTGAAAACACTCAAAAATTGAGATCTTCTCAAATAGTAAGTGAACTGAGGATATAGGGAAAAATTAGGAGCCAATCTAAAGGATGATGGGTCATCCTTGTTGTAATCAGCATATTTTTGACACAGTTTAATTAATGTTCTATCAATCCATCTGATCACATCCGCACCGTCATCAGATTCAGCCTTATAAACAGCAATTCTTGCCATTAGAACAGCCGCAGCCTCTTGATCAAAAGAGGCCGCAATGGCAGGTGCACCAAATGGCAACAATTGGTTGGCAACGGTAGTGACTCGGACACGATTAGTTCCCGAAGAATGTTGATAATGAGTAATGAACTGAGTGTATGCTAGGCGTAGTCTATCAGAGACGACTGGGGCTGCGGCTGCAGTATTAGCAATTTCGAAAAAGATTGCATAAGTGTGGCCCGAAGACAAGGAGGAAATTTTCCAGGCAGATGTACCTCCAATACCAATTTCAGAATCACTCACATTGGACAAATCGGACTTCTTGACAGGAGAGGCATGACCGATCAAACCTTGTATCTTTAAATCCTTGCTTGTCTTGATGGTCATATTACCGCTGAAGGCCATCTTCAAATAGCCCTCTTCATCCTTGGCAAACAACCTCAAGTAAGACTGCTTGAAAATAGCAGTAGAAAATGCATCCGTCAATAGCAAGACACCACCAGTGGAATCTGTTAGCCTCTTCATTTCAGACATACCGATTTGATCATAGCAGCCTGCAAAAACATCAACGGTATGCCCGTTCTCAGCCACCCTTTCCGACAATTGATTGTAAAATTTGCAAGCTTTTTTGTAGTGTTGAGCACGATCAGAATCAATGTCATGGTGAGATCTCAATGGGTCCTTTAATTCATTAGAAACAATCAAACCTGGATTTACAGTACATGGACCAGCTGCGAACAAGATAATTCTCGCAGAAACATTCTTGTAGGAGCCTTGCAATAAAAGGGAGGCAATGTTCAATGCAGACCCTGTAGCCCTCAATGGCCTACGACCCGCAGGAACAGTCCATTGATCTGGAGTCAAATTTTCCAGCAATTGAGTCAATTTGAACTCGACTTGCTCCAATGGAAGGAAAAATCTGTTCAAGGAAAACGGTGTAATCTTCGTATTTGGTAGTGCCCCCATCGTATTTGTCGATCTTTGACCAGTCAACATCTCAACCAATTGATCGTATTGGTATTCTCTATCACCTCTAAAGACGTTACACCTATCGATGGTCTGAGAGGACAAATCATGTAACTGAACCACGTTACCATAGGTAATCAAACCGACAAAAGCGTTTGGTGGTAAAAGAGATAAGGAGGTGATAATAGATTCTTTCAAAGCATCCAGATTCTCCTGTTCGGCTGTGAGATCGACCACAAAGAAAAAAATTGGTGGAATCTGAACCGGTCTATTAGTGATATATTCCACCGTAGTGTTCTGCAATTCAGCTGGCATATTTTCCTGGGTCATATTAGCATACTGAGCCGGCAAGTGATTTCTAGAATTACAGATGGGACAAGTCCACGAATTGTTACGTGGATCAATCGCACAGTATGGGTTTAGAATAGATTTACATTGAGGTCCAGCACATATCACAGGGTTATAAGGGGCCACATTCAAACCTTCACATTCCTTCAAAGGTGTATAAAGACATCCAACTGGAACAACATTTTTATTCGCATCAGTACGTGTTGATGGGAACACGTTCCAAGAGAAACGGATCCCGTTGATATCCTCGTTTGTCTCGAAATCCATAATGTCGGTATAAAAGAGGCAGAGGAGGCAAAAAGAGATGTTAAACTAACGAAATCACTTCTAAACAAAGAATTGGGCCCTAACTGAATCAAACCTCTCCTTTTTTCGTCCTGTAACCTTGACAAATCTTTGTTCGACTATTGTATAGATCTGTCCTTTTGTTATTTGTTGTTTGTTGCTTGGCTACTTTTTTTTCTTTTCAGTTGCCACCGTGTTGAATCCCGCTCCGTGAACAGTGACCAATTATGTCAAGCGCGTAAACAAACGACCACATGATTATCACGTGATAATCATTTTCTAAACAAAAAAAATAGAGTCATGAAACGGACAGGAATTGAACCTGCAACCCTTCGATTGCCAATTCCGGAAATTCCAGGATCTAACTGGAGTCGAAAGCTCTACCATTGAGCCACCGCTTCCCAACCGTACAAAGGTATGCATAATAATACTACTTATACCACATAAGCGGTATTCAGTAACGTGACAGAAAGCCCTAAGCTACGCACGAACAAACCTATATTACGCGGTTCCATACCAACAGACTTGGCATTAGAGTACCATGATGTTTTCGATTAGTCAAAATTTAAGATGTAGCTTAATGGGACATAAACAACTATAAATCATATAGTATGGTATAAATGCCCTAGCCTACGATAAGCACACCTGTTGAACCATGCAAACTGCAGTTCATCAGCACTTTGTCCATGTGATAACATGGTTCTTAGCTCGTAAATAGAGCAGTTGATTACCTCCGCCGAACAGCTCTGGTACTACTCAATTCGTATATATACTATCTTGGAGCAGTAACTACTACACCCAACTAAGAAGACCACACTATAAACTAAGACGAGGTTACACACACAAAGTAGTGAAAAAAAAGGTGAGCAACGAAGAGTATCACGTGCCACGTAGCATAAAAGCCTCCCCCCAAGTAAAGCATACATGCCGGCTACTCTTTTCCTCTCACATGTCCTTTATTTTTCTTACGACTATTGCTATTCCAGCAGGTTCTAGCTTCTCTTTGCCGTTTCTGTTGTCACATGATACTATCACTTTTTCAACTTTGAACCCTGGACATTAATTAGAAACAGTAAACATGCGTTGAACAACGCATCTAAATCACAACCATTCGGTGCTAAATAGCTGCGCTATACCATAGTAGAACAATGCTACTGGAGGAGAAGTATGCAGTGGTAGGCTGTATAGTGATGCGGTTAATAGTTTCTCTTCTTTTCCCATCTTTGCAGGCTCAACTAGATAAATCGGTTGAATTGTCGACCCCGATGTCATCTTACCGCTCACTGACAGAAGGTATTTTCCTGTTACGCAATGGCTTTCCGCTTTACTATGGTGGTGTCGTACATCATCCTCCCTTGCTCGTGGCATTTATGTCATTATTTGAGCCTCAGTGTTTAATAGCATTAATATATGCGCTCACCGATGGCCTTATTTCATACCAATTGATGTGCATGGCAAGATGTTTCCCAGGTCTAGACATGCCGAGTTGGTTACCAGGAGCGCTCTACGCATTGAACCCATTGGTGCTCCTATCATGTGTGAGTCAGTCGTCTGTCATTTTTGCAAATGCCTTTACCTCAACAGCCATTTTATGTGCTCTCAAAGGTAATTTGCTTTTTTTTGCCGTGGCTTCAGGAGTTGCATCTTATTTATCGCTATACCAGTCACTGCTACTCGTACCCTCCTTGTTCGTTTTGTCGAGAGAAAACAAGCAAAGGACAAAAGCCGCTTTCGCAGCATTAAGTGTATTTATTGTGCTATTGCAACTAAGTTCCGCAGTAACAGGTGGCAGCTGGGAATTTCTACAGGCTACTTACTGGTCCCAAATGAATTTTGAGAAATTATTCCCCAATCTGGGCCTCTGGTGGTATTTCTTCATCGAAATGTTTGATATGTTTATCCCATTTTTTAAAGCTGCTTTCAACCTTTTCGTCATTTCATTTATACTTCCCTTCTCTATTCGTTTCCAGAGACAACCCTTCTACGCTCTGGTTCTGTGTATCGGTTGGATTACTTTGACTAAACCTTATCCAACTTTAGGTGACGCAGGATTTTTCTTTTCCTTCTTACCATTTTTCAAACCACTTTTCGGCTACATGAGATGTCCACTGTTGTCTGTTCTACTCTGCATCCATGCTATTATCTTATCGCCGATCTTTTACCATTTGTGGGTTGATCTAGGATCGGGTAATAGTAACTTCTTTTACGCTATTTCTCTAGTCTACGCGTTGGCCCTAGGATTTGTTCTGATAGATCTATGTTGGTCCATGTTAAGAATTGAATTCGATGGGGGTAGACCTAACTACAACCTTAAGGTGACTCAAATATAGTTCTGATTCGGAGATGGTCGTGGCAACCATGTCACGTGACACTCCTAGATCGCTTTTTTTTTTTTGAAAGTTTTCAACATGTACAATTTCAAAGGGTTCTAAGTAACAAGCTCAATTCGAAAGCGCACATACACACTACCAGCTCATCGGATTCAAGAAACAACAAACAAACAAGCACAGATGTCAGATGTATGTAGCTGAGAAGGCGCCGTTTTCTGCCCAATTTCTGCCCCTCTCATCTCCTCCCCTCTTTTCCATAAAGTCCCCTTTTACTAACCAATTCGTTTCTGTCAGTTTACCCCCACGAATCCCAAACCTTTTCTTGGCGAACTGGTCAATAAACCCATAGTAGTCACTCTAAAGTTTAACAAGACACAGTACAAGGGAAATTTAATATCTACAGACAACTATTTTAACCTACAACTAAGCGAGGCTGAAGAAGTTGTAGACGGCAAAAATAAGGGTAAAGTGGGAGACATATTTATACGTTGTAACAACGTGCTATGGATTGGTGAAGATCTTTCAGCCAAAGAACAGCATCAGCAGAAGCCTACCACAAATGATGACACGCCAGCTACTACTACCGACTAGCTCTCGTATGTACTATTTTAATTCTTTTAACGTTTTAATTTCATCTGCCCGTCCCATCCCATCCCATCACATCACATCACGCTACGCGTAAGCCTTACGTGTCATCCGAGGTAGAAATAAAAAATATTTCAAGAGACCGGTAGAGTAAGGACACGTACAAGAAGTCAGTCAACAACAGTCGCTACTTAGACCTGACAACAGACGAGTGGAGCATAAGCTACTTAGTATGCCTATCGAACAATCAGTTATCGTCCCAGCTTACAAAGAGAAATTGAACATTAAACCTTTGACTACGAGACTCTTCGCAGCTCTGGGTAATGACGGTTCACGTACAACTGAATTAATCTTCGTTGATGACAACTCCAGAGATGGGTCAGTGGAAGAGGTAGAAAGATTGGAAAAGCAGGGTTACAATGTAAGGATTATTGTGAGGACTGATGAACGTGGACTATCATCTGCGGTTCTTAAGGGCTTTTATGAAGCCAGGGGTGAGTATTTGATTTGTATGGATGCGGATTTGCAGCATCCTCCTGAAAGCGTTCCGCTTTTGTTCCAATCTTTAAAAAAGCATCCATTTGCATTGGGTACACGTTACGCACCAGGTGTTGGTATTGATAAGGATTGGCCACTACACCGTAGAGTTATTTCTACGACTGCACGCTTGATGGCAAGACCTTTGACTACTGCCTCTGATCCAATGAGCGGATTTTTCGGTTTACAAAAGCAATATTTGTTAAAATGTGATCCAAAAGAGATTAACTCCCACGGATTCAAAATCGCATTGGAATTAATGGCAAAATTACCACTACCTGAAGGCTCCAGATTGGGTGAGATTCCATTTTCGTTTGGTGTCAGGACTGAAGGTGAATCCAAGCTATCAGGTAAGGTTATCATTCAATATTTACAACAATTGAAAGAGCTCTATGCTTACAAATATGGATTAGGTAATATCTTCCTTTTTATCATATGCTGGGTTGTCCTTGTCTTATACGCTCTGAACGAACTAGTAAAATTTGTTTTGGGTTAGACGAAGCAAATGATTCCAAAGAGGCAAATCTATATATGGAGCTACTTATTGGCTTACTAGTCACAATCGTCACTCTCATGACTTGGAATGGGTTTTGAGTATCATCCTTAATAGTAAAAAACAATTATAATTTATGTCAACATTCCTTTCGAGGTAGTTATTTTTTATAGCCTTTGAAACTCTTAGTTCTTTTGAAAGCCACGTCTGAACCAAAAGCAACTAAAACAAACAAGCAAACAAACAAAAAAAAAAAAAAAAGGACTATAAACATCTAGTTGGCTATTTACATTGTCATTTTCTAAATGTAATTTCAACTGAATAGTATAAACGCTGAGGTGCATTTGTACTTATTTCAATAAGTCAGAGGTGGACGTAATACGCTTTTGTTGTCACATAAGGGCGCACTATACTCTTCTAGACCACTTAACTCTAATAGAATATATATGCGGCCCATGGCACACCAATACTGACAGACTAAGCGTCACTATTACTTGTACTTCTCCCAGAATTAGCCGCTAGCCGGGTAAAATAATTTTAAGGGAGCCAGAATGTCCCAAAATATTTTTATCATCTCCCCGACTTCTTTTTCCACTTGAGCGGAAAATTGAGTATATAAGAAGAGATATCATCAAGGGGCCTCTACAAGATTACCAGTGCAATGAATACTCTGGATATTTTATTTCATACAGTCTTGTTCGATAAGAATGACATTAAACAGGACTGTTTTGCTAAGGCTTAATAGTAACGGTGAACCGGTAGTTGCGCTATCATATGGTAAAGGTGTTTTAACCTTGCCATCGGTGCCATTACCCCCTGGAACTCCTAAGGGGACACCGCTCTTTACGGTTAGGCTTGTAATCACTGCAGGTTCCAAGGTCTCTAGGGACGGTCTTGTATGGACAAATTGTCCACCAGATAGCGACACGGAATTCGATAGACACAGGTTTTACAAGAAACCAGTTGGTGCTACTTTTCACAAAGATGATCAGATTGATCTAGACATTTTTAGACCGGGACCTTACTGTTTCTATCTGTCCTTCAGAAACAGAGAAGGAAGACTAGAAACTACCAGGAAATTTTATTTTGTCGCCCCACCTATTTTACATGTAGATGGCAAGTTGATAAAGCTAGACTCTGTAAATTTACAAACAGTGGTGTCTAAGTGGATGGGTAAGGACTGGGATGCTGTATTCGAGAAAATTGCCGCCAAAAAATACAACATGATCCATTTCACACCTTTACAACGTCGAGGACATTCCAATTCTCCTTACTCGATTTATGACCAATTAGAATTCGACCCAGACTACTTTAGTAGTGTTGAGGAAGTCAAGCAAATGGTTCATCGGTTGCATACCAAGTACAAAGCTTTGACGTTAACCGATGTGGTTTTTAACCATACTGCAGATAACTCCGAGTGGTTAAGGGAACATCCGGAATCTGGCTATAATGCTATCACAGCACCCCACTTAATTCCAGCCATCGAATTAGATGGCGCTCTGTTACGATTTAGTAAACAAATGGGTCGGTTAGGTTACCCCACGGATTTACACGGTCTCGATGATTTGAAGCGCGTGATGGAAGGGATTAATACTCACGTGATAAAAGTAGTCAGATTATGGGAATTCTACGTGGTTGATGTTCACGGTACTTTGGAGCAATTGAAAGGACATTGGTGTAAAGTCAACACCGATCCTGAACTTGAAGTTCAACTAGATTCGAACTCTCCGATACACGAAGTCGCTCGCTACATCCGTGAACATGCAACTGTCAAACCATTTGGCATTTTGGGTGCCCGTTTTGCCAACAAGGTAGATATATTTAAATTCGGATCTGTCTTACAAAAGTTGTATGGGAAAGATTGGAATCAAGACATTTTGTCCAGGGCCCAAGAAATCTTGAACGACCTGAATTTACCGCTCTATACAGAATACGATAACGACACTAAGGAGATCCAAAACCAGTTGTACAATCGTATCAAGTATTTGAGACTGGATGAATGGGGGCCAAGACAGGGCCCTATCAACGACAAATTTCCTCTAACGGAGCCTTATTTTACTAGGTTCAAAGCTAACGATGGAGAAGACTATGCTTTAGCGAATAACGGTTGGATCTGGGCGAGTGACCCCTTGATTGATTTTGCCTCTAGCAAATCGAAGGCCTATTTACGCAGAGAAGTTATTGTTTGGGGTGACTGTGTTAAGTTGAGGTATGGTAGTGGACCAGAGGATTCTCCATACTTATGGAAGCGTATTTCTAATTATGTGACTGAGAGTGCTACAGTATTCGACGGATTTAGAATCGATAATGCTCATTCCACGCCTTTACACGTGGGGGAATACTTTTTAGATTTGGCTAGAAAGGTAAATCCTAATTTATACGTCGTGGCGGAATTGTTCAGCGGCTCTGAACAGATGGATTGTTTATTTGTGGAGCGTCTTGGTTTATCATGTTTGATTAGAGAAGCTATGCAAGCTTGGACAGAAGGTGAATTATCCGGTTTGCTTCATAAAAATGGTGGTAGACCGATTGGCTCTTACAGGTTTGTACCCATGGATAATTTTTCCTACGACAAAGATATACAACTGGACGAAAACTATTGTTACCAGAGTACGTCAGATGGAACTATAAAATGTGTTTCTGAAATTATGATCCCCCGTATTCTGACTGCAGTTCCTCCTCGTGCACTCCTAATGGATTGCACCCATGATAATGAGACTCCTACCCAGAAAAGAACAGTCGAAGACACCCTTCCTAATGCGGGCCTTGTAGCGTTATGCTCTTCAGCCATTGGTTCTACTTTTGGTTACGATGAAATTTTCCCAAAATTATTGAACTTAGTCACCGAATCAAGAACTTATGATATCCGTGATTCTCCTGGTATTGGCAAAGTGAAGTCCTTGCTTAACGACATTAGAGAAGAAATCAACGAGTTGAGTATAGACGTGGAAGATTCTGAAGCTTATGTACACCATGATGAACAATACATCACTTTCCATCGTAGCGATGTGAAGACTGGGAAAGGCTGGTACCTGATTGCTAGAATGAAATTTAGCGAAAACCAAAACGATCAGAAATTAGAACCTCAAACTTTCGCCCATACTACTGTAAAATCATTATTTGCTTACTCATTGGAAAAGACAGGTGAATTTACAGATGATCCCAGATCACTCAGAGGTGTCCCTACTAAATTAGTCGAATTAGAAGGATCCCAAATCCACTTTGATGAAAATTCAAAAATTTCCACCGTAACTCTACCAGATTATTTTCCTCAGGGCTCTATTGCTGTTTTCGAAACCCAACATTTAGGTGTCGATGAAGATTTGGACCATTTTATCAGATCAGGTGCCATCAAGGCAGCAGGTGAATTGGATTTGATTACATTAAATGCTTTGCTCTACCACTCTGATCAAGAAGAAAATGACATCACAGGCGGTGCCATCGGTTCCTACAACATCCCTAATTTCGGCAAGTTAGTTTATTGTGGATTACAGGGATGGATTTCAGTACTTAGAGGTGTTATCTTTAACAACGATCTAGCTCACCCTTTGAGCGAAAACTTACGCCAAGGTACTTGGGCCCTTGATTATCTGGTTGGAAGATTGGACCACTACAGTCACGAACCAGGAGTTGCTGCCGCACAGGATTGGTTACGCAGTAGATTCGACAGAATCAAACAACTGCCCTTCTTTTTGAGGCCTAGCTATTTTGCCCTTACGGTTGCCATCATTTACGGAACATGCCGTTTGCGTGCTGTACAGTTAATGGGTGATATGATCGGCAAATCCACCTTGTTTGTTCAAAGTTTGGCAATGACTTCTATTCAAATGGTAACAAGGATGAGATCTACTTCGATTTATCCGGACCGCGTGGTCCCCTCTATGGCAGCAGGTTTGCCACACTTCAGTACTGGGTGGGCCAGATGCTGGGGCAGGGATGTGTTTATCTCCCTAAGAGGTTTGTTGTTAACAACCGGTAGATTTGATGTTGCTGAAGACCACATCCTAGCATTTGCCAAGACTTTGAAACATGGGTTGATCCCTAACTTGCTGGATTCTGGAAATAATCCTCGGTACAACGCCCGTGATGCTGCTTGGTTCTTTATTCAAGCAGTTCAAGATTATATTGACATTGTTCCCAATGGTGAATCAATTCTCCAAAAGAAAGTGACTAGGAGATTCCCCCTGAATGATACCTACGTCCCTGTGGAGGATCCAAGAGCTTTTCAACATACCAGCACTGTGGAAGAGATCATTTACGAAATCTTCTACAGGCATGCAAACGGCATCAAATACAGAGAGGCGAACGCAGGGCCTCGTCTGGATAGAGTTATGTCCGATCAAGGCTTTAATGTGGAGGTACGTGTTGATTGGTCTACAGGATTTATTCACGGTGGTTCTCAATCAAATTGCGGCACTTGGATGGACAAAATGGGTGAAAGCGAACGCGCTGGTTCCTACGGCGTACCAGGTACACCTCGTGACGGTGCTGCCGTAGAAATTATTGGTCTGCTGAAAAGTTCCTTAAGATTTGTCAATGAACTGAATAAAAGAGGTCTATTTAGAAATACTGAAGTCAAGCGAGAAGATGGATCTCGGATTACTTTCTCAGAATGGGAGCAGTTAATTCAAGAAAATTTCGAAAAGAAATTCTACATTCCCAAGGATCACAAGAACGACAACCAGTACGATATCAGTTCTAACTTGGTCAACAGAAGGGGTATCTACAAGGACCTTTACCGCTCCGGTAAACCATACGAAGATTATCAATTGAGGCCCAATTTTACCATCGCCATGACAGTCGCCCCTGAATTATTCACCCCTGAACTCGCTTTGGGGGCCCTCAACATTGCTGACGAAGTTATTAGAGGTCCAATTGGTATGAAAACATTAGATCCGAGTGACTACAACTATCACCCGTATTACAACAATGGTGAGGATAGTGATAATTTTGCGACTTCTAAAGGTCGCAACTACCATCAAGGTCCCGAATGGGTTTGGCTGTATGGCTACTTTTTAAGGGCCTTCTACAAATTCCATTTCGTGACAAATCCGGCCTGCCAGAGCAGAGATCGCAAGAATCCGTCCTCCTACCTATACCAGGAATTGTCCCACAGGATTGATCTTCACTCTCAATGGATCGCTACGAGTCCCTGGGCAGGCATCACCGAATTAACAAATAAGAATGGTGAGTTCTGCAGTGACTCCAGCCCTTCGCAAGCCTGGAGCACAGCGTGCTTGTTGGACATGTATCATGATCTATGGGTATCTTTTGAGAAGTAAATCAAACAGTAAATGAAACTGTGAACATATTTTTTCGACAGGACAACAAACTACCGATTAATAAATAAATATGAAGTATTAAAATTCGTATCGTATAGGTTCTCCTATTCATTACACTTAGAATGCATTTCCTCTTCTCTTTCTCTCCTCCCTTCCACGTTCCCTTTCGCCAGTTGAGGTGTCGTATGGATTGGCGGCTAACAGTGTGATGAATTATAAGCATTACAAACCATCATCTATTCACGTGACTATGATATTGTATCTTGATTTTTTTGTACCGTAAGGAAGCGAGCGGGCCTTTGAAATCAGAAATTGATATGGCCAAACAATAAAGGCAAGAAACAAGGTCACAAATAATCAGTAGTAAGAAAATAGAAAATAAAACAGAAAAACTTGAAAAGACAAAACGACCTGAAACCCTAAAAGAGGTTTTAAATAAGTGCTAGACACTTTTAGAGCCCAAATAGAGAGTGTCAGTTGTTCTATTTGGATTTTTAATTAAAAGTGTCACTTTAAGACAATTTGGGGCAAGGTGTATCTATAAGATACACATGTCTACAAGGAGTTCTTTAATTCTTAAATTAAAAGAATAAGGACAAAGAAAATAAAGAGAAATACATCTTTTAATTCAAATAATACGGCTTAGTGGCTTGTAATTAAGACTCTAATTTGCACCAGTTGTGTGTTCTTCACGAGGTGGTATTGGCGCTTAAAACGTATTGAGTTGTGTTTAGGGTACTAAACATTATATGGATTACCAATAAAGATGTCTTCTATGATTGGAAATGATAAAGAAGTGATTGAGCTGATAGACAATTTTTTCTTTAAATCTACTTTACTCATCTGTTCAACAAAATCAAATAAATTGCAAACACCCTTAGATGAAATCCCTCATATTGACGAGGAGTGGTTTTTGAAGAAAACTGAAAAAGAACTAGAACTACCTGATATAATTAGGCAGTGGTCACATTTTGATGGTGCGAGAGAACTACCGCCTCTTGTCATTGAAACATATCTAGATTTAAGAAACTTGGGACCCCAGGATAGTGTTCATTTGAAAGATGACGAAGAAAACTTATGGAATGTCTGTAAAGGTACTAAGAAGAGCGAAATTGTCTTAGAAAGGTGGCTAATCGAACTGGATTCGCTTTCAGCAGCTTTCAAGACTCATAAGATTTCCGAAGAGGAAAACAACAACTTATCAAGACAATTTGTTTTACTTTTCCGTTATTTGTACACTTTGACGCAATTGTTACCTGCGAACGACCTGTATTTATTACTTTCCAAGAATGGTGTATCTCATGGCACACCGCCCTCGATCAGCGTGTCGACCAGAATTCTTGATGGGTCAAAACCGATTTTGTCAAAGGGAAGGATTGGTTTGAGTAAGCCAATAATCAGTGCTTATTCCAATGTTATCAACGAATCAAATGTGCCATCGCACTTAGAACAAAGAAAGATTACCCCAGTTTGGACCAAATATGGATTGCTAAGAGTTTCGGTCTCCTACAGACGCGATTGCCGCTTTGAAATTCACCACGATAATGAAGATGAGACGAATGTGACAACGATGACAACCACCACAGGAACTTCTACAACGCGAAGGCCATCACAAAATCAACAACGGTCAGAATCGTTGTCTCCTCATGGGCGCGCAGGATCGTTCAATTCCATGGAACAACAATCTTTACCGAAAAAACCGTTGTCGATCACTAGGCAATTGCAGCCCTTTAAGGTGGGGTCAGTAGGAAGTACCCCCATTCCACAACCTCATGTATTAAGCAGAAATCCGTCAAGTTCTTCATCTATATTGGCGAATTTGCAAGCACAGAGGTCAACTAATAGTTCATTATGGGGACCTACCCCGCAGCAGATAGCCCCTCACGATGTTCATATTGAAAGCACAAGTGCCGGCAGCGCGTCTAAATATTCTTCTTCGTTTGATAGGTTGCGTCGCCATTCAAGCGCAAAATATAGTGATCCGCCAACAGAGAGACCTTTAAAACCAACTCGACTGTCTTCAGATCCACAACCAAGTGAAGATTTATTAGATTTTGTCAAAATGATAAATGATAGACCCGAACTGAATATTAGAAGAAGTCCTCGACCCAATGTGGATATTTCAAATTCGTTAATGAAATTCCAAAATTTAAAGCCTACGAATGATATCATCAGCGAGAATTTGAATTCATCGTTATCGCTAGATCCGAGCCATACCTTACAATCCAATTCCCATAGATCTAATTCTCATTCACCATTACCATCATTTTCACCGAACTTCCATTACCCAATGGTTACATCGAAGTTTCCTCAACCACATTCTCTATCAAATGATAGTGACAGCGTAATAGGTATGACCACCAGCAGGCGCAATTCTTCCGATACTTCTTCAAAGAATCCAGCATCAAATCGCACCCGTAATAATAGCGTTTCCGGTAGTCGTAGACCTAGTGGCTCTGAGAAAAGTGCAACAACTCCCTCTTTCACTCCAGGTCTTGGTTATCAACATATGAACCGTCCTAGGAATGATTCAAAGGAAGAAGGTATAGACGATGAAGAAGAAGACAATCTCTTGCTTAATAGAAGTGGTTCAAGCGATACGAGAATTAAATCAATGGATAGTATCTCGACATCGATGTCCAAAAACAAGCTACCTATCCGACAACCTTCCAACTATTCGCAACCTACAACAACAGCGGTTCCTGCTTATGCAAAGTTACATAGACCAGGAGCCAAGTCCGCAGAACAACAAAGAGATGAACCTTGTAGAAAGTTGGAGAGTTCTATTACTACGACGACTTCCACTCCAAATCCAACTACCACCGACAGTGTGCCAACTCGTGATGAAGAAAATGATGATGAAGACTTACTCTTTTTTATGAGCGATATGAATCTTTCTAAAATGTGAAACGAGAGAAAATAAGAAAAAAAAAAAAAAAAAAAGATGACAATATATATATATATAAGTTCAAATCATTCTTATTTTCAAATTTTTATCGTCCCCCTTCAACTGTTATTTACATTCTGTCCTATAGCTGTTTCATTTCATTATTACGAATTACACATATTATGAACCTTAATATCAATGTTCTACTATACCACTGCTTTCAGCCTCATTACCATTACCATTACCATTATCGTTACTATTCCGCAATATTTCCTCCTCTTGTTTGTCCTGCAAAACTTTCATTTTTAAATCGTGAATCTTGTGTTTTTCGATATGCTGCTCATACCTTTCCACCGTTTTGAAAGTCCTATAACATTTTTCGTAGTGGCATTGCTTCTTCCTACCAACTGTGTTTAACAGGAGGTCCATACCACTTTTACCTTGGACAAAATATTGTTCTAAATTTTGTTGCGCATGCTCTAACTCTGAAACCTTACGCTTTCGACTCCTATGTTGTTCACAATTATGACCGCTATGTTCGTTATAGGAGGTCTCATCTTCCTTTGAAGGTAAAAACGATTGCACCACAGAAGGCGGCGGGAGTTTATCCTGGTGGCTATTTTCAAAATGAGCTATTAGTTCATTCTTCTTGGCAAACGTTACGCCATCACAAATCGAACATTTCCAATTTTTAGCAACAAGTGTTTCGTCATGTACTTTCATGTGCATCTTTAAACCCTGTTCACCCACACAGGGCTTACTACAAATTTCACAACGTAATTTAGGATGATCATTCTTGATATGCGTCTGTAGAGCTGTCCATGTCTTGAAGCCCTGCCCACAGCTGGCGAATGTGCACTGATAAGGATTGACTACATTGGGATTATGAAACTTAGTTTCATGATGTCTTAATGCAGCAGGACTTTTCAACTCCTTATTACACTGCCCACATACCAATTTCCTATGAGTAGACAGTATATGGGATCTCAAAGTTGGGTGTCTGTAAAAGGCTTCGTTGCAATCGGGATATGTACATTTGAATGATTTCGTATGGGTAATTTCGTGTCTTTTCAAGTGCTGTTTTGTGACAACACCTTTACCACATTGTGAACAATGGAATGGCCTTTCATCTGTGTGTAGCCATAAATGTCTTTCGAGGTGAATTTGCTTTGTGAAGGATTCCTCACACTGATTGCATTTAAAGGGCCTGATACCTCTATGCACAATATCTTGGTGTTCTGTCAATGTGGATGGTCTAGCAAAGGACTTACTACAACCTTCATAATCACAAAAATAAATTTTAGGTCTCGAACTACTAGTCGAAGAAAGACTTGATACTGAACGTGTGCTCTGGGGTGATCCAGGAACAGATTCAGACCCCGTTTTAGAATTCTGCTGCCAAGATCTCAATTCCGCCAGCCCAGGTATCATATTCCACCCCCGAGGAATCTGTTACTAAATCAATAGCCTTCTTTATCAGTTGATGAGATGAGACGAAACTGTTGAAATTTCATCACGTCGGAAATGATTGATTTTTTTCTTTTCATGAATTGGTGATGATGAAAAAAAAAAAAAAAAAAGAAGCTTGAAAAAGTGACGAACTGTGAAGGCTGAAAGATAATTCACCTAAGAATCAAACCCCGTTGAGAATTAATTCTCGTCAATTGATTCATCATGTCTGATTACGAGGAAGCGTATGTTGTCTTTTTCCTGATAAATTTGAGTAATATTGGTCATTTTTGGACTTTCTTTAACTAACGATAATGTCTTATGACAATAATACAGTTTTAACGATGGTGGTAATGAGAACTTTGAAGATTTCGATGTGGAACATTTCTCTGACGATGACAATTTTAACGACGTTAATGGCAATGGCGGAGCTGGGGGTGGCGAAGAACTCGCACAGGGTGATGGACCCAAGGCAGAAAATGGAGAAGGTATAGTGGCAAGCGGTATGACAGGCGAAGAATTTGGTAGCAGTGAACAGAATAGAAGAAAAACTTTGAAGGAAAAGGCAATCTCCAAAGAAGAAAGAACCACGACGCCGTATATGACCAAATATGAAAGAGCTAGGATTCTTGGTACTAGAGCATTACAAATATCGATGAATGCGCCCGTATTCGTCGACTTGGAGGGTGAAACAGATCCTTTAAGAATTGCCATGAAAGAATTAGCAGAAAAGAAAATCCCACTTGTCATTAGAAGGTACATGCCCGATGGTTCTTTTGAAGATTGGAGTGTAGAGGAGCTAATCGTCGATTTGTAAAAAAAAAAAATGTATAATAATAATAGTAACAATAATAATGGCTTATTATTCTGAAATAGTATTCATAAATTGTTTCCCCTTAAACACCTTTTTCCCTACAAAATCTTGATCCGATGTAAACTCTCTGAACAACTTCTCGAACTCAACTTCAGCATTAGGATAACCCGAATTTTTTAAATAGGTAAGCAACTCATCGACGGGCACATTCAATTCTTCATTATCTGATAAAACTCTTAAACAATTCACGATCTCTGTATCTTCAGGATATTTACCCATAGTTTCACCCATAATTGATAAAAATTCTGGAAATGTAATGCCTTCATCATCTTTGGCATTTGTAGTAGTGAGCATCAATTCTAGTTGCTCTGGTTTCATTTGCTTACCAATGCTTTTAAATATTTTATCGAGATCCTTCTGTGATATGGCGCCATCGCCATCTTCATCAATGGTTTGGAATGCATCTTTTAACCTTTGAATATGGGTCTGTGTAAGTTTGCTAAATGTCAACGTATCATTATCAGACATCTTGGTGGTAATATTAGAGGACTACGAGTTTCTATATGAGTTCTTTTTTTCTCTTGGGATGTTTGTACAGTTCGTTGATAGGTAAAAAGAATCGAACTTCAACTTCCTTACCACTGAACAGTAACAACATTATAGAGATAAACTTGATTAAAAAAAAAGAAAGGAAATACAACTATATCCTCATGTCGAGTGTCAAAGATCTCCTGAAAGAGGCTAAGGTTGAATTATCTAGAGAGGATTATGCTGAAGTTGTAAAGATTTGTAAGAAAGTTTTAAACGTTGACAAGGATAACTATTTCGCCCATGTATTTCTGGGCAAAGCATATTCTAATATGGATAGCAGGGTTCAAGACGCTATTGAAAACTATAACAAAGCTATAGAAGTGTTGCCCGAAGAATTGCTGGCGTGGAAAGGTCTTTATCTTGTTTTCAAAGAAGATAAAGTAGTACCAAGTGTTGTAAATTTTAACACATACTTCGATTTTTGTGGTGGGTATGCAAGAGCGCTGGCCAATAAAGGTGTTTCCCAAGTGGATTTAATTCACGATATTAGGGTATTCCGTAAGACTCACTCTGATTGTGAAGAGTCTTTCCTCAGACACATGATACCAGGAACCCCGACTGCAGAACAACTAGCACGTCATTTGATTTCAGCACAAGATGCTATTTCAGGACTCATTAGAATACTAAATTCTAAGCAACAAGATCAGATTTCCAAGCATGTGAGTCGTGAGAGATTGAAATTGAGTGCCAATGATCCAAGTTATCAGGCCAAGATTAACACTTTATCTTGGGAAGTCTACAAAGACTCAGAATTAGATGATCTGTACAATCGATTGATTAATATTACGGATGACGATGAACACAGAAGTAATCTAGAAGCTCAGTGGCTAGAATATAGACTAAAAGTGTTGAAATCTACTCCACAAAATTTAAAGGAATCGTCTTTTGAAAAGTTGAAAAGGATGATCGAAGATATGGTTCTCGTAGATCATGCCTCCATGAGACCGTGGAAGTTGTATTTTGAGTGGCAGGATTATGAAGATTTAGATTCAATGGATATGGACCTCATCGTAAAATTCTTCAAAAAATTTCCAATAGAACCACTAGCAGTTATCCTTTATGCTTGGGTTTGCTCTAATTTCTCTCAATATGATACTAGAAAATTACAGGCGGAATCAGAAAAGAAACTTTATGCTCAAGATGAAACTAATGAATTAAACGAGATAGATGAAGGTGAAAGGGGTGCTCTCAAGGAAATGATGGAAGCTGAAAATGATACTACCACCATGGCTGAGGATGAGGTAATGACGGCATTGATGGATAACATCACAAGAGCTCAAAGTAGTGCGTTAGCACATCGGATAGTTTCACAGTATTACATATATTCTAAGGAAAATGAGGCTGCTCTTACTTACGTAAAGAAGGGTGCTTCCTTAGTAGCATACGATGTGAGAGATTATGGTGCCCAATTAAGCAATTCTAAGAGAGAATTCACATTGAAACTAGCGACTCTTTATATTTATATTGATTCTCCCAAAAACCATTCTTTAGCACTAAGTTTATTTGAAAAAGTATTGAAGGAGAATCCAGAAAATACTCAAGCAAAAATGGGAAAAGGCTTAATTTTTATGGAAAGGCAGAGTTACACGGATGCGAAAATTCTACTTTCAGAGGTTATCAGCCAATATGCCGATAATTTGGAATTTCTTTCAGAATTGGCGTGGTGTGAAGCTTGTTTAGGAAATTTGAATGAATCCATTGAAATCCTGAACAAAGTGATAACTACTTTACAAGGAACTGATTTAAGAACTTCTGCATTTAGGGCCTTAAACATTTGGAGATTAGCAAAGACTCATGTGTTAAAACAAGAAAGAGAGAAACCAGAAGATCAGAAATATGTCAAAATTGCCTTTAGGTTGTTGGTTCAATCTATTAAAGTACTAGATACATATGCTCCAAACTATTCTGCGTTAGGTGATATCTACAACAGATTTTACAAAGATGGGGTAAGAGCTTTTAAATGTTTTTACAAGGCATTTGAACTCGATGATTCTGATTTAATGGCTGCTAGGTACATGTCTGAAAATTACACAAACTTAGGAAATTGGCAGGCTGCTCGTGTAGTGTGCGAAAGACTTGTAGAATCAGAAAGAGCTAAAAGGGATTTACAAACAGCCAACTGGCCATTTAGAGTCATAGGTATTGCATACTTAGAAAGTCAACAAGAAGCTGATTCTATAGAGTGGTTCCAATCTGCACTAAGAGTTAACCAGTTTGATGTAGAAGCGTGGGTTGGATTAGGACAAGCTTATTATGCTTGTGGTCGTATCGAAGCTTCTATCAAAGTTTTTGAAAAAGCTATCGAATTGAATGCAGAGCACTTTTATGCGAAATATCTAAAGGCTCAGTCACTTTCGATAATGGGTCAATTTAGTCAAGCAATTGAAATTTTAGATGATATAACCAAAATTCTACCGCAAGAAGCGATATTTCAAGTGACTAAAGCTACTATTTTGGTGAATTATGCTCATGATTTGTATTCTCAAGGGTTTTTAATGAAATCAGTAGCAATTGCCGCCGAATCAATCGGTCTAATGCAATTTATTGCCACAGAATTATCCTTCTATGGCCAGGCTCTATGGATCGGAATCCTAAGGGCTTTGAAACTGTTTATTTGGGTGGAATCTAAAGTTAGTGATCTTCCTGTAGAAGCTTTAATGTCTATTTTTGGCTCCGTAAATGTTTCAAACCAAGGTTTAGGTCCCATTGACGAGCTAGACGGGATTACATTAGACAATATTTTAGCAGAAATTGAGGATAGCAGTATTTCCATAGCTTGCAAACTATTAATTTTATCCGCAAAGTATTCTTTCATGACAATTGCTTATGAAACGCTAACGAGAACAGTGAGATCTTCTTTATGGTATAACATGGGAACAGCTGAACTATCTGCTTACCACATTTTGAAAAGTGAAAAATTTAGAAATTCTGCAATTGCATCTTTCAAGAAATCTATTCAATATCAGTCTAACACCGTTGAGTCTTGGATGGGATTAGGGATCGCAACGATGGATGTCAACTATCGAGTTGCCCAACATTGTTTTATAAAATGTACTGCAATGGCACCTAAGGAAAGTTCTGTATGGTTCGATCTGGCTCTGCTGGCCTTACAGAATAATGATGCAGAATTTGCTTTAACTGTGCTAAATAAGTCACAAAGCATTGCACCGCAAGATTCGTCTCCATGGTTGGGTAATGCCTTGATCTTGGAAAAACAGGGTAAGACGAAGGAAAGTTGCAGAATGTTCGCCCATGCTTTTGTATTGTCGAATGGTAGGTCCAAGGCAGCTCAACTTTACTTTGCGAAATCTGTGCTTCAAAATCGTATTGGTTATTCGGGTGATGAAAGGGATATTTCTGCTGTTGAGGAGATGTCGGCCAGTGTTTACGGTTTGGACCAATATTTTAAAAAAGCCCCTTCTGACTCATTTGCTCTTCAATGCGCATTATTAGCTTTGGAAAGATTGCGTATTTTCCCTTATGCTACTGGTGTTGCTGACAAGTTAGTTCATTTAATCGAGTCCCGTTTCGAAAAAGGTCAGGATAACCAAGAACTTTACAATTTTGCCGTGGTGAAAGCTCAGATTGCCCGTGTCCAGCTGGGTCTTGGTAAATATCAATCTGTGATTGAAAATGCAGATTTATCGAGAAGTCTTTTAGTGGATTTTGAAAGAGAGGATAACACTTCAATTATTATCTCTAATCATATTTGCCTCGCATTAGCATACTTTTTCTCAGATAATTTTGATGAAACTTTAATACATTTACAGGAGTTATTGAGATTGTCTAAGGAATCCAAACATCTTGTTATTTTAATCGCTAAGCTTCTGTACTCTGTTGGTTCAGATGATACAAAGACAATTGCCATCGAGGAATTGACTGAATGCCTTGCAAATAAGAACGGTGACCTGATAACATGTTTGACACTAGCAGCAATAGCCTTACTCGAACAAAGACATGAGGATATGTCCATCATTTTTGGCAGACTCCGTGAAACTCCGTTAGAGGCTGTAATAGCAGATGAACACCGTGATCTTCCTTATTTGATGGACCTTTTGTACAAGAAATTGTGTCACGGCAAGTCCTCGGACACTGGCATATTATGGCAGAGAGCTGCTTTTTTTTTCATGAACGATAATAAAGTATGGACCGATCTAAACAAGAAAATCCAACAAAGAGTTGCTTCCGATGGTCAAAATAAAGTTACTTCTCGCCAACTGAGTGATTGTTATTGGTCACAGAAGAATTTAAAGAGCATCCAAAGGAGTATTTTCCTTTGCCCTGATAATGCACTTGCCCTATCGGCGCTTAAACAGTGCTTCTAGTTATCAACAGAGGTAATCCAAAATTAGTAATGGTGAGATCTATTTTCATTCCTCCACCGTCTATAAATATTAAAATACATAGACTAGTTACAAGTTATCATCAAACAAGTTAGAATTTGAATACCTCCCAAAGAGAAAGCATTCGTGATGTTCGGGTCCAGATGTTGAGTTCACGTTCGTTGACCATCTTCAATTGATTTAATTCACTTGGGAGCAAGAGTTCAGTTTCTTTACCCTTGACGTCATCTCTATTTGCCTTTGTTAGAAGAGTAGAATTGTCCTCTTTTAACCTTTCCTTTTTATGAATCAAATTAGCAAGATTCCATGCTAAGTTTTGCTTCATGAAATTATAAGCATGTCTTTCCTTAGATCTAAAGAGGAATATCGCTCTAGATGCAGCCCTGTCCGCGGTTCTGGGGACTTCTTGAATTTCAATGACATTATATTTAATCAGCGAGCCTATAGTGGTTCTAATATCTCTTTCTCTCATTAAAGCCGTTGAATTGATGAATTTCTCAGAAACAAGGTTGTTTTCTCTGATACAACGACAAATACGCATGGCGGAAGGCCCCAAAGTGGACGCTATAATATAGTCATAAGTCAGTGTCTTCAATATAGGAATAGCTTTTGTATAGGGGACATAATAGACCCCCGGCCTAACTTCTCTCAAAAAAGGAATGCTCGTCGACGCCAGTAACTTCAGATGACCATTTACTAAAGAAATAGAGTGGGGGTCATCATCATCTTCTTCAATTGGATCATCATCTTCGTTATAATCCTCTTCTTGTTTTTGTTCTTGCTGAGGATTGGGTAGTGGTGGGATAACAAACCCATCCTCTGTCTTCAACTTTTTAGTTGGTATTTGGCCGTTAGTATTCAATCCACGTTTATTAGGTCTTAAGGATGTTGTCAAAGTATTTCGAAGATCTAGAGATTCAGGTAAACATTTGGCAATATCAATCGCACTAAAAGAGACACCAGTATTCTTTTCTTCCAGAAGTTCTTGCTCCTCATTTATAGATTTGGCCTCATCTAAATCTTGCAAAAGTCCCGTCTGAGTAAGTGGATCTACGGGTTGCAGCGACTTTTGTTCTGTAATTCTTAATGCAACATCGTAAACTTGGGATGGGATACTACCAATCCTAGTCCTAGCTAGTTGAGCCAACTGTTTTGATCTCCTTATTTTGAGAAATCTACCGAGATTTACTGTCAAGGGTACATTACCAGCAACAGTTCTTAGAGAAGTCTGTGGATCAATAGTCAGTACTTTGGATAGATCATTAGCGCTATTCAAGATTTGTAAAAATTCTGTCTTGGCCTTTGATTTAGCTTCATTTCTTTTCTTCAAATCGGACATTGTAGAATTCCTTGGAATAGCGTTGTACGCCTTTATATAAAGCTCATCCCACAGTGATTTAATAGGTGTATAATGGATCTTGGAGATAGCAGTTAAAAACCCACCTTCACAAAGTTGGACAAACGCTGAAGTAACGTCCCTCTTTGACATCTGAGGGTCACAACTCTGTAGATAATCATTTGGTGTCAAGGAACCTAATGAGAGGATGTTCTGGACAATCTGAGTTGCTATATCAGAATTTGCAACTCTTTTGCCTAATTCCTCAATAATGAACCCAGAATACAGAAAAAGAAGTAAACCTTCTTCGTTGAAATAATAAAAAGTCGCAGTTTTACCAGAATTACCAATAGTCTCTTCCACGTACTTAATACATCTAAGTTGAATTAGTGACACCAACGTAGCCTTGATGCTACGCGCATTCATCGATGATGGCGCTCTTGAGCAGATTTCACTCACAGAGAGCCTCCCTAGTGAGATCAGTATATCAACGATAAATGCAGCACGTTCTCCTAGCAGAGATTTAGTTAATTCTGTATATAAAAACCACTCTGGACTTAAAGTTCTCTGTTCCAATGAAGAAACCATCACTACATCTTCCTGTTGTGATCCCGGAGTATTTGAAGGGTTTGGTGCTGGAGTTGTTGATGACGCATTTGGCAGCGGTGTTGAGGATTGTGTGACGGACGCCATTGTAATGATTTTCGAGACAGTCGATGCCTTATGAATAAATATACGATGTATGCACTCACATATGATTTAGGATATAAATCGTAAATTTAGCTCAGCTCATCTCATCTCAAAGTGAAAAAAAATCTTAGTGTTACCCGGTGTACCAATCCTACAACAATACTGAAAAGTAGCCGCCAAGACTCCTCTATAAACTTTTAAGTGGGCACTACAAGGTGCTCAACATCTCGTTGGAACGTAACCTATTTTTGCTCGACTCTTCATCAATTGGCTGTTTAGGAATACCTTTTAGCTGCAAAACTTTATTCAAGTAGAGAAGATCACAGCGTATTCTTGAGCAGTATCAAAAACTTTTTCAAAAAAAGAAGCCCTGCAGGGGGCTCGAACCCCTAACCTTGTGATTAAGAGTCACACGCGCTACCGATTGCGCCAGCAAGGCTAACTAAATCTGTAATTTGTGGAAAATTGGTAGTTACAGATCAATGAGTAAAGTACATGAGTTTCTTCTTCATACAATCGTTTGTATTTTAGTAGTGACGAATTGTCATTTGGATTGTGTTTGATCGAGTTAATCTCAGAAATAATCCAGTTTTAACTGTTTACAGATCTACATGAGTACTCTGCGGCGTCAAGCTAATGCCGACTTTAGCTCTTGAAACTGAAAAGTATAAGCTTATCATTGATCTAAATTAGTGACTTTGATATTACATATATAGGTGATACCATTCGCTGAGAAATTAGCACAAGGTGTTTCTTTGGTTTTTATGCCGTTCGGAGTTGTTCAATATGTAACATTGAAGCTCATCGCGATGAGATAGACAGCAACTATAACGTACTACTGCAGAAAAAAAGAAAAAGAAAAAAAAAATGCATCTAGTAGACCAATTTCTTACTAGTATATCCCATGAAAGGGATCAGGATGTTAACCAGACTGAAAAATTACTACATTCATTGCCATTGACTAAATTGATTAAAGCAGGTTATGCTATTAGCAACTTGCATCTCGAGAATTTGAGAACAGGTTTAGGTGGTAAAATCTATTTGGAATTAGGCCCTGATAGTGCTATAGATCAAGAAATTACAAGAGGAGATGTTAAAGTTGGCGATATAGTTGTTATATCCCCCATAAAATCTAAATCCAAAGATGAATTTCGTTGTAGTGGTGTGGTATTTAAAATGACTTCCCAACAGCTAGTGGTATCTATTGAAGACTCCATGGAAGAAGAAGCTGTGAAACTGTACTCCTCAAGGCTTTATGTACTCAAGACTACTAATACCATCACATACCAACGTATGGAATCCTCGATGCGTAAATTAAAAGAGATACAATCGTTGAAGGGGAATCCAATTGTACAGTATCTGGTAGAAGATAAACCATTTCACGCATCGGCTCCAGATACAACTGTGAAAATCCATAACGAGTGTCTGAATGAGCCCCAGCGTCAAGCTATAAAATTTGCTATATCAAATGAAATTAGCATAATCCATGGGCCTCCCGGTACAGGGAAGACTTATACGCTAGTAGAGTTGATCCAACAATTAGTGGAGAGAGGACAGAGAGTACTTGTGTGTGGGCCTTCGAATGTTTCTGTGGATACTATTTTGGAGAGATTGGCCAGAGTTCTTCCAGGAAATTCACTAATACGTATAGGACATCCGGCTCGATTACTAGAAAGGAATTTGGCCCATTCTCTAGATATCCTGAGTAAAACTGGTGATGCAGGTGCTATAGTCAAAGATATTTCAAAGGAGATTGATCAGACTATTGCAAGTATCAAAAAGTCAAGATCTTTTCATGACCGCCGAGTAGGTTGGAAGACGGTTAAAGATTTGAGAAAGGAACTACGGCAGCGGGAAAGGAAAGTAATTAATGATTTGATCATGGAATCTAGAGTTGTTGTAGCAACACTACATGGATCTAGTAGTAAAGAGTTACTTTCCACATATAATGTGATACCCAAACTTTTCGATACGTTGATCATTGATGAAGTTTCACAAAGTTTGGAACCTCAGTGTTGGATTCCGCTAATTTCTCACCAACAATCTAATATTGGAAAGTTGGTGCTGGCTGGTGACAACAAGCAATTACCACCCACCATCAAAACTGAAGATGATAAAAAGGTACAAAAACTGCTAGGAACCACACTGTTTGATCGACTGGTAAAGAAATATGGCGACAGCTTTAAGAAATTGCTAACAATTCAGTATAGAATGAATGAGGAAATTATGAACTTTTCCTCACAGGAAATGTACGAAAGTAAGTTGATCGCAGATAAATCTGTAGCTACACAGAGACTCACAGACTTACCTGGCGTAGACGTCAATGAAGATACTGAGATGCCATTGATATGGTATGATACACAGGGTGACGACTTCTTGGAAAGCTCTAACGAAGATGAGGAGGTCACTGCTTCAAGGTTTAATGAAAATGAAGCTTTGCTAGTACAGGATCACATTTCAAAATTAGTTGAAAGCAACGTACCACAAGAAGCTATTGGTGTAATTGCGCCCTACAGTGCACAAGTTGGTCTTATAAAAAGATTAATCTATGAAAAGTACCCTCAAGTAGAAATATCCACTGTTGATGGATTCCAAGGTAGAGAAAAAGAAGTAATCATACTGTCACTGGTTCGAAGTAACGAAAATTTTGAAGTTGGGTTCCTTAAAGATGATAGAAGGCTTAACGTTGCTATTACAAGACCAAAGAAGCAATTATGTATAGTGGGCAACATGGAAATTTTAGAAAGAAGTCGCGTACCTTTTCTGGAACATTGGGCCCATTGGAGTGAAGAACACGCCGAAATTAGATATCCTGACATAGACGATTTATTGTGAACTATCTAACTTAATTAATTATCCTGGCCAACATAAAAATCAACCATTTCATCCGCAGTGACAAACATCGCATATTTAGGGTTGAATGCTATAGTTCTCGGGCATGACTCAGGGGCAGCCTGTATATAACCTTGTGGTTTCAAATTTTTGCCACTAATTGATTCCGAATGGTTCCACACGGCAATTTTGCCATCATAATCGGTACCCACTGTATATCGACCATCAGGTGTAAAGCAGGCGGATCCGGAATCCATAAATTCTCTTAATGGAAAAGATTTCGTACCTGACAATTCAAATAACTGAGAACCATCAAATGCATCGAGTATAATTTGTCTACCTGCGGAAGATCCCAACAGCAAATATTTCCCATCGTTTGAAAATTCTAGTTTGTTCCATTTGTCAAATTTGGGGTTAACTTTGATCACCAAGAAAGGTCCATTCTTCAATTGTTTTAAATTGTATAATCCAATTTCGTAATTTTGAGGATTACCTAACGCGAACACCAACCCACTGGGGTCATAAGCTATACAACTTGGTATTAAACTAGGCACGATCGCCTGTGCCTTTGATGCTCTCATGTCCCAAAGTCTTACAGACTCATCGTAAGATGCTGAAAGAAAAGTATCATTCAGTGGTGACATTTGAAGATCGCTGACAAGTGCACCATGCCCTGTAAAATATCTCAAATACTGATTGGTCTCTAAATTTAAATGTCTAATATCAAAACTTTTCATTGTTGAACTGTAAATACACTCTGATTGTGAATGCGTAAACCTTGCAGCGTGGCAACCATATTTCTTGGAGGCAATTGTATTCAAAAATCTACATCCAACTGCATCGTAAAGATGCATGTTGTCACTTGCTGATGCGCTCAATAAGTATTGTCCATGATCATCGAAACTTAATGACGTTATAGGTAGCACCTCATTTTCCGGCAATCTAAATGATTTAACAGCTCTAAACTTTAACAGATTTTCCTTTGAAATGTCCATTTAAAGCACTAATTGAATCCAATATAACCTTCTTTTGTAGCTTTCGTTGACGTTTTGTGTAAAGTTTGTACAACTTAAAGCTTTTTCACTTTTATGTCAAATACCAAGAACAAATAAAGGTCAATAGAAAACAAGTTTACACGGAATTCTTCACTCTTCAGCTCTAAATTCCTTGTATAATGAGCGTCAACAGTCTTTTGCACTTTAGTTTTGACTTGACTTTAATTGCCATGATTCTCGCTGCAATAAGGCATAATACTGGCTATGTATTCGCATATGAACACTACGGAATCAAAACATACTTAGAGAAATATTTAGGATGGGGAGAATGGTGTTATTCATATATGGTAAAATTTGTAAAGCGTTCTGGTAAATTTAGAAAACAACTGCCTCAAGATAAGTTTATACTGCATTCTTCTACTCGAATAGAAGAATTAGATCGCACTGAACGCAAGTCAAAATCAAGGAGGTATTCTCGACGCCAATAGATAGCTTAGTTGTGGCCAATTGAGCTTCTAATCGTTGCTTTATTTCATCACATGATGTCGCTGTAGTATACTATCTATCAGGTCACCGCGGTTTTCAGATGTTAGCTTAACTTTACTATATAGTAATGAATGACAAGGTTAAATTATAATAAACTAAAAGTAGGGTGTAAGGGAAATTTAACGCGATTTAGATGACCAGCGGTGTTCCGTTGAGTGGGTTGCCACTCTTTAGAGATGTAAAGGAGAACTTGGTTCAACAGAGGAATGAACAACAGCAGTATCATCAGCAACAGCAGACTGTTCATCAGGCCAGAAGAAGAAATCATTTTAAGAAGGTATCAAATAATCGCCACTATATGCCACCGTTATCTGCTTATAATGCTAGTGAAGAAAGGCCGTACTATCCTGGTGGAAGATTCAATGAGATGACTATGAGAATTGAAATGGAACAGAGGAGATTAAATAGTATACGGAATTTAGGATGTAATTATATCAGACCCATTGGTGTAGGCCATACCTTACAAATGGTTAGAGAAAAGAAACAACTAGCTGCAAAATTAAGAGCAGAGGAAGCGGCCCAACAGCAGGAACAATTGGAGTTACAAAGACATGAGGAACGGGAACAACAACGGAGCCAAGGACGGAACCAACAAGATTCCTCAATTCTTCCTTCTGCATTTCAAGAAAATGGAGATCATAGTAGTCGTAACGAGTTCGGTATAATGGACGATGTGGTGGAGGAACCAGCAGGCAGATCGCCATCGCAATCGATTGGACAAACCTTGGCACCTCCCTTCAACGCCGCACTAGGAGAGGATGATGAAGAGGAAGATGAAATTTCTTACGATTATGAAGCTGAATTTGCCCATGTAGAAGATGAACATGAGGAGGATGAGGAGGATGAATATTTAGACAAAAACCAGGAGGGTCGATTGAAGATGTTGAATCCTGGGGGTACTACAAGAGACTTCACAATTCAGCAATTCGTAGAAACTTCTCACATGCAGAGCCATCCTTATGATATGGACGATGATTATGAAAATCCTCAACTGGAAGTCGAGACTAACCAAGGCGATAGTGGTGATTTTACAGAGGTTCCCTGGATTAACATTTCAGACACGGTGGACAACGTTGACTCTCCGCGTGCTAGTAGCTTAAACAGCCTCGTGGGAAATAGAATGATTTCCTCGAGCACAGTGACTACAAATAATAACAATACAAGATTACTACCGCCACGAGCTAGAAGAGTTTCTGATAATAACAGCGATCAAGAATTTATCTAAAAAGTTGGTTTTTTCTTTGTTGTTTTTTTTTAGAGAAATTATTTGGCTATCGAGTACTATTTGGTGTTAGAGATGATCCATTCAGTGACATAAGGTCTACTTTGTCTGTTTGTAAGTGAATGGCGGGTATTACCCACTTACCGCAACTGCACCTCGAACCCTTCCAGTTGTAACCACCTACTTTTCTGTGACAACCGGGACAACCAAATTTACCCTCTAGTTCTTGTTTAGTTTGCAGCTCATCTTTCATCCAATTCAAAGGCTCTACAAAATAATGAGAACACTGGTTCTGTGAAGCTTCTACACCAATCACTCTACGTGAATTGGTGGCCCTTCTGATAAAATGACCTTCTGAAGATTGCTTACTTGGTGGGGAATGCGGAACAAAGGATGTAGAAAGCGCCAATCTTTGTCTACATTTTTTACAGCGAGCTACTTTAACTTGAACCTGTTCTTCTCTGGTCATATTCTCAAAATCCCGTTCCTCATCATCTTTGAAAGTTTCATCATGAGAAAGAATCTCGCTTCCGGTTGGATCGAGTTTTACAGAATTCTTGAGAAGCCACTGCTTATACAGCTGGTTATTAGTATCAACATAATGAGATCCCATCTCTTCATAAAGTTGTAATTGCTCCAAAAAGTTATCATTTGGTTGAGACATTGGTCTTTTTCGCCTGACAGCATGTAAAGCAGTTTTCAAGTCAAGACGATAGCGATACATTAGGTAAGCTATAGTGAAGCTAACTGACCTAGAAACCCCTGCTTGGCAATGGATATAAACGCTACCACCATGTGGTTTTTTTCTGAAATCGACTTTAGTGGGATCGTATTCAATTTCATTTGGGTAAAGACAGTGGTCTAGAAATCTATTAGATTCGTTGAAGTATTCCAAAATATTTGTGTGCAGATCATCGTCAATCGATATGTTCTTCAAAGTATAGCTTTTTCTGACTAGGTATTCAGGTATAACTTCAAATTTTATTATTGATAATATATGTGTAATCTCCCATCTTGCATGTAAAGGTACATGTTCGCTGATAGGTTGAATACTACCAACATATATTCCACCCAAGATCCGGTTTAAGTCAGGCTCACGTTCAACAAACATTATAATCTTTGGTTCAATGTCTTTTGATGAGATGAGATGAGATGAGATGAGATGAAGTTTTTTCAACTAAGCGTCGGAAAATTGTTAAAGGAATGAAGTGAACTGAATAAATGAAAAAAAAAAAAAAAAAAAAAAAAAAAAAAAAAAAAAAAAAAAAAAAAGAATATTGGTAAGGGTGTTTTGAAATTGGTGTCGTATTTAAAATGTTTTGTGAGTTACCATTGAAATTTACTTAAATCCTAAAGCCCGAATTATATCGTAGAATGCTTCAGCGAAAAATTGGCATAATGTTGACCTAAGGGTATTCAAACATATATATTATTCTGGTGGTCTTAAAGCATTTCTCAACTTGCTGTAATTTTAGCAATCTTACGTTCCCACATATTCTTCCTTATGGGGTCGTACCTCGTAGCCAATCCCTTGTATGCTTGTATGGCCTTTGGGATCATGGCTCCACCGCGTAAGGTATAGATGTGTGCTAAAAATTCTAATGCAAAAGATGACTCTACTTCTACATTTACATTCAGTTCCGCCTGCTCATCTTCCACACCATGTGTAAAATTCCTTGTAAATTGTACAATTTCATCATCATAGTTACCATTGAAGAAATTTTCATACAATCCACGCAAGTAAGTCCAGACGCTAACATTTTGAGGAACCAATTTAATCTTACCTTTTACAAATTCAATTTCCTCTAATAGGTGATCATGGCTGGGGCTTGTATATTTTAGCACAAACATTCTATGCGTCCAGGCACTGTTATTATAAACATCTCTTTCCAATAACATCTCTGTATAGGCCAATTCATGGGAAAAGTCTCCGAAAAACAAAATACACCATTTTCTAAAAGACCATACATGGTAATTTTTGGTATCGTCATCTAACATTAACTGCAGGATTGGTAACTCCCTCTTGAAACTGGGAGAAGGATGATTTTTTAAGACCGCTTCCTTATATGACCAAATCTGATAATTCTTAGGATTATTCAAAGTAACCTCATCAATCCACTCTAACTCTCGATTTAAAAGTTCTGCGTTACCATGAGCCAAATGCATTAAAATGTCGAATCTGTAATTCCATGCAGTATAATAAGCAGGAGCCAAATCAATCACTCGTCCAGTCAGTTCTTTTGCTCTCTCAGAGTATTCTCTCCTCTCCATCAATGCTCTAGCGGTACCAACAACCATTCTGTACTCGTCAGTGTACATTATCTGGCATAGCTCGTCTTTAAAACCGGTGTCTAAGGGCAACGGCGATATGTCTTCATACCCTTCCATAGTTTCCGATAGTGCAGAATTATCTTCAGCCAACAAATTGACTTATAAAAAAACCTTTAGGCCTCTTGGTCTTCCTTTCAAATGTTGATGATCCTCTTAATGAGGCTCTTTAGTGTCCGTTTCCTGTGATAATCATCTCATCATGTATCAACAATCTTCAACAAAACAAGTCGACAAATTTCTAAAATGTAACGTCAATCATAGTAGAAACGGATACATAAGGAAGTTGGTATAAACTATTGAGAAAATCTTTGTTTTGATATTGAATCCAATAGTATCTGTAGTAGCCATCGAGTTGCTACATTTTCTTTGCTTTTTAAAGTATTAAAACCGCATTATTTTTGACTTAGTTTCATTAAAATATGTTACGTCAGGTTAAAAATGACACGTCGTATCCGATGGGCTCAGCTAATGGTAATGAAGAGGATTCTAATATGTTAGAATCTGATCTGTTAGAGGATTTTATGTTTGGTCATAACGATAAACCGGATGATGAAGACGCAATTTTCAACTCTTTTATAAAGACTGATGAGCTGGAAGATCCAACAGCGGGTGTGGATAGGGAGATATTTAACGAGTCAATAGTCGATGAAGCGCCGATTGTTAATAATGAAGAAGAACAGGTGTATGCTTCGCCCTTACAGGATCCTCAACAACCTGGGTCACCATTATTGAGTGCATTGGATTATGAAAAGCATTGTCAGGAACTTGTAGATCATTCTCTGGTATTTGGAAGAACAGAACCTTTACAGACTGCTTATGTGAATCCATTGGACTACTTGCATATTGATGGTAATTCGTTGCCATATCAGTTAGATATTAGTGGATTGCCTGAGGTTTCCAGAGTGGAAAATCAAATTAAACTAGAGTTTAAGATATCACCTCCAATGAAGCAGTGCATGATTCACTTACCAACAGATTGTATTGCTAGACATAAATTCTATCTGGAAAAAGATGTTTCCACGTATCCGCAAGAGTTTCAAGATCAGCTACTGTTTGCAGAAGCATTTTTGTTGTGTTCTTCGAATGATAAGACCACTTATGTTTGTACAAGATGTGTGAAAAGGGAACATAGAAGAGCCTCTCGGAGGAAGTCTGGTTTGAGTGATAATATGTTATGGTGTAATAATGAGAATAGGAGAGCGATTATCTTTAATAATAAGCAGGTGTTTGTTGCCACGGGTTCAGAAGCTAATTCTACAGAAAGTTATAAAAAATTTGAGTTGACTGCTAGAGTGGTGTGCTATTGTAGACATCATAAATCACCAGATGGATTCAAAATTTTGTTTGTACTAAAAAATTCCAAGGGCGAAGTATTGGCCAAGACCGTTAGTAGTAACATCATGATTATGGATAAAAAACCCCAGCTAAACTCTAGTGAATCAGTAGTTAATACAAAGTTGAATGCCAATAGTAATGACAATGTGGATTCCGGTGTGGATACGGCAACAGAAATGTTTTCCAACACAAATGTTGGTGAATTTCCAACAACTGCTTCAGCAAGTGAAAGTAATAATAACAGCAATAATTATGTTGCCAACAGCAGTACCGCAAGTGTGGACTTAGAATCCGCATCTGGTAAGTATTTTTCTATGGATGAGCTTTCTCCTCCTGTTGGAAGTTTTGGTATGGTTAATAGCAATGATGAACGTCGTGACAACTATAATGGTGGTAATGTTAGTGACCATTTGGTTGCCAAAGGTATAATGCCGTCTCCCACATCGATGAGTGAAGATGGCTCAGAGTCATACTTGTCGGCAATGGATCGTAGGCGAACCTCCGGCGCACTTGGTTCTGGATCTGCTGCATATGCTCGTACCAATAATTATCAAAGAAAGAGGCCTCGTCATTCGGGTGCTATGGATGATGGTGAAGATGGGGGATCTTGGTCAGGTTCTTCCGTTGGTGTAGTGTCTGGTAAACAGGTGGTGCCTAAAGGACCCTCACATAAACAACTAGCGCAAACTTCACAGGAGGAGTGTCCTTCTATACAACGTGTTATACCTTCACAGGGCCCCATAAATGGTGGTATAGAAATTACTCTATTAGGGTCTAGATTTAAGGATGGATTAATTGTGAAATTCGGTGAGAATGTAGCATTATCTACACAGTGTTGGAGTGAAACTACAATGGTCACCTGCCTTCCTCCCGCTACTCACACTGGGCAAGTGCTTGTTTCCGTGGTGAATCCTTCAGGTACCAGCAATAACACCACTTCAGAAGTGCAGATTAGCAATCAAGCTACCTTCACTTATCTGGATGATACGGATAGACAGTTGATTGAATTGGCTTTGCAAATTGTTGGACTAAAAATGAATGGTAAGCTAGAGGATGCACGAAACATTGCCAAAAGAATTGTTGGTAATGACGATTCATCAGGAGTGAGCTCTCCAACATTGTCTGTTGGTAGTAATAATGCTGGCGGTTCTATCCAGGATGCCCTCGATAACAAGCTAATGTATTCTGATGAAAACTTGTTGGTCAGGGTGATTAGATCTTTGAATGTTAATTCGAACTTATCAATGTGCGATAATTTGGGACGCACTTTGTTACAGTTAGCATCATTAAAAGGATACCATACACTTTGTTCGGTACTTGTTAAAAAAGGTGCCCGTGTTGATGATAGAGATTCATTTGGATTTTCTCCATTGCACTTTGCGTGTGTTGGAGGTGATACCAAAGTAATACGATTGCTTTTGCAGTGTAAAGCGGATCCTACGCTGAAGGCTTATAATGGTGTCTCGTGCAAACAACTATTTGTGATCAATCATGCTACTAAGAAAGATAATTATCAGTATGTGGAGGACGTTCTGAAAATATTTGATGAGTTTAAGCAACCAACTTTATCTAACAAGCCAACGAGGAAATTATCGGATGCTAGCTTCAATTCCAGTCTTTACGATACAGAGTCACTAGATTCCTTGGATACGGGGACTGGAGTTTTACAAGCTTCCGTAGGAGCTGAAGATCACAATGTATCTGATCATGAAGAGAGTGAATTAGAAGAAGATGGCGATGAAGATTTACTGATGGAGGATGACTTTTCACCTTCGGCAACAAATATACAACATATGGGAACGAGTGAAGCTAACGCCATAAGCAATTTGAATACCCAGACAATGGATAGTAAGTTACTCAGTAAGATGTTAAACTATTTGAATGACGGACCTCCAAAATATGAAGATCTATACCCAAATGCACCACAGGATGATGCTAGTAAATTGAGAGAAATGAGCCGCGAAAATAGTGAGAGACCAGTTTCCACCGCAGAGGAGTCTCAGAATTCATCAGAAGATGAAGAGGATGCATTGCAATTGAGACTAAACAGATTCTTTCAGCAGAGACAGAACTTCAAAAATGACAAAATGCTATTATTTTTCTGGCTACCGTTGACGGTCGTCTTATTATCGTGGTACACTTTGTTCAAGTTTGGTCAAGACGGTGATTATGTACATTATTTTAGCAACATGGTGGCTGAGCAATTAAGAGTTATATTAGCAAAGATAATATTGGGTAACGAAAGGATGAAAGCTGCATTTAAAGAGCAACTATCGATGTTTCAAAACACAAGTATCTTAAGTGTCAATACAGAATAAAACATGCTATGATAAACCAATAAATGGATACTATGTTCAAATTTATATGTCGTAATACTATAAAATAATGTTTTTTCTTTAGTTGATACAATGTGTATAGATAATGGTTTTTTTTATGTTTACATGTGTATGTCTCGATGGGCATTGTAAGAGCTCATCTTGATGTGAAAATTTTATACACAAAAAAATGTAAAGAAACAAATTAAAAAAGGGCGATACGATGGTCAGAAATCAATTTAGAATCATTGTTGGTTCTTATGAGCACAATATTTTGTGTCTTTCATTAGATCTCTCGTTATCCACACCAATATTCACGCCAATCTTCCATTTCCAAGCCCATACCTTAAGTGTTAAATGTATGGACGTTAGTAATAGATATTTAATATCAGGATCACACGATGAACATATTAGGATCTACGATTTACAAAAGAGAAAAGAATTGGGGACATTACTTTCACATCAGGGATCCATTACGAGTTTAAAATTCTCTAGAAAAGTTATCAATAGTAATAATGATGATGAGACTCAGTTAGCGAAGCCTGGCGCGGAAGGTAAGAGTAAATGGTTATTTTCTACTTCAGATGATCATAAAATTATTATATGGAGAGTTAAGGACTGGGAAGACATCGGTGTTCTTCGTGGCCATACTGCTAGAGTAAACGATTTGGATATCCATCCGTCGAATAGGATTGCTGTTAGTGTAAGTGATGATCATACGGTTCGCCTTTGGAATTTAATGACCATAAGGAAGGCTGCAGTGTTGAAACTAAAAGGTTATTCTCAAAATGGTCAATTTGTTAGATGGATTGGCTCAGAGGGTAAATATTTTGCGGTGGCATTATTGAACAAGGTATTGCTATATGATTCCTCTGCTGCAAAGGTTTCTCAGGAGATTGACATGGGCAGAAAGACAATAATGCATTTAGAAGCTATGAAGTGGGAAGATAAGGATTACATTGTCGTTGGATTGAGTAACGGTGCAGTGGAATTTTACAGATTGGATTCAGTGTTAGATTCGAAGGTACAAGAGCCTGAGTTTTCATTACAGGGGCATGCAAATCGTGTGAAGGATTTTAGACCTTATACTAATGAGTTTGGTACTTACTTCGTTGCCATTGGATCTGATGGTAAAATTGTTGTATGGGATCTCAAGAGCAAAGAACAGTTGGCCATTTTTGATTCAGGCGAAAGATTGAACTGTCTAGCTGTATGTGCTGAATCTGTGGAGAAGGAAAGTACCATGAAGAAACGTGATGCTGCTACTGCTGAAATTGATGAACAGAGTGAAGCTGAAGGAGATGAGCAAGAGTTGAAAAAAGTACTGTTCGGTGAAAAGAAAGGTAAAAGTAAGAGCAAGAACGCTAAGAAACATGGAAGAAAGAAAGTTTCAGTACAGCTCGAGTAGATTAGATATTGCCTTTGTTGCATAAAGACTTTAAAGTTCTGTAATTTATATCTACATACAGATAAAAAATAGAAAAAAAAAAAAAAAAAAAAAGGAACAAAGATAATAAATCCAACTGTTATCTTATAATTTAGAGCCTTGAGCACGAGTGCAGTGTCTCTTGAACAATTTCTCAGCTTTAACCCATACTGGAGCTGTGTGTCTTTGAGGAAGTAGCTCGAGGGATGGTAGTAGATCGCGGGCGAAAAACTCAGAAGCCTCTCTTGGTAATAGAGATGGTAAGTGGTCAATGGATATTACAGAGAGTTTAGGACCTGCAGTAGTGGGGACTCTCACAGTAGGCTTAGGGAATACGGTAGCAACGTCGTATATTGGAATAGGATTATGAGGATTGGTAGTGTCAGCGGAGACGTCAACAACACTTCTCAATCTTCTGTTTGCTTGATTTAATAATTGGAAATTGATAAATGGTGGAATAGGTTGAGATAAATAGATACAGTTGATAAAGATATCAGCTTGAGCAATTTCTGGGAAGGGACCACCACGGGAAGTTTCCTTAATGTCCCATTTTAAGATGTTAACCTCAGGAATCCCTACCTTGCGCAGTAGTTCAGTAGCACCTGAACCACATCTCCCGAGTGCACCGATGATTAAGACCTTCGGCTTTTGTGCGCCTTTCTTTAAAGCAGCTCTGTAATCGCTGCTGATATCTTTGATCAAATCTCGTTCGTTAGCATATGGTGACACTGACGGTAAATCTTGAGAATCCCCATGTGTTTGTTTAAATGCCCAATCTTTAATACCAAGAGCCGCACCAGCAAACCCCGCATAAAACCCAAATGCAGCGACTCTTCTACCTTCATCGTTTTCCAGAAATTCCAAATCGTAAAGTGTACCCTTACCATCGATGAACCTTTGTAAAACATCCTTCCAACCTGCTTGGTTCTTATAGCAGTGTGCAAATTGAATGTGCTCATGAACTAATGGGAATTTATCAGTTTCCGGCAATTCTTTCAAACCGATAATAATTCTATCTCTGGGAGCATTAACCCAAGAGCCAGTAGGAACAATTTCCGCACCAGCTTCTTTGTATTCTTTGATATCGAAAGTAGATTGAGGACTCTCCTCTACATATATATTAAAACCCTTTCTCAATAGGATTTTAACTGTGGAAGGTGTTAGGGCAGCTCTGGCTTCTAACGGTTTAGTCTCAGCTCTCAGATGTAAGCTGATGGTCATTCTTATACAGTAATTATAATTTATGGTGCTTAACGTGTCTTAATGATGGATAGTTTAGCCGGATATCACCTATTAGTACAGTTTTATATATGTCGATGAGCTATCTAAAGAGTGACTCAAACGTTCAGTTGGAAAATTCCGATGGAATTAGAGCTGGGTATGGTAAAAATTCCAGTGGAAGAAAGAGATACGGAACAAAATCGTCTAAGTAAAACTGCCTTTATAGTTGACTGTTAAGCACTAATTTATGATAGTGCATTTCAATTCATTGGCGTTGTAATGTGTTGCAAGTTCTTGATATTTTATATACTGTGCTTAGTGTCAGTGTGTCGTCAAAGTGCCGACGCGAACGACACTAAATATAAAAAATTATATTAAAAGGTTCATTTGTTATAACGGTTGTCAGTGGATTTTATAGTTTTGTTCACTCAAGTATTTGATCACATAATATTTGCATTACGTGCGCTTTATACAGTTAATCCGATTAATATCTTCTACTGCGGACTAAAAATTCCATAAAAGGTTAATGGCATCAGTTAGCAAAGTATAGAGAACAAAATGATTATAGGAAGTCAGTGCTATTATCTAAACACATTCAGAACTTGATAAAAGGACACATTTGGTGGTTATTCGTTCTTATTATCGTTGTAAACCTCGTTAATAGTGATATGTGACGATATGGATTGGAATTTTGTGTATTATGGCGGTATCTCAGAGAACAACAGTTAACTTCAGAACTGCATCCTAAGTTCAACTGGCATACTGATTTGGGTTCTATATAATCTGTGTGCTGATTAGTGTTGCTGGTTTTCTACTTTTTTTTTTTCTTTTCAGTTATCTCTTTTGTTCTTCCCTTCTATATTACATTCTCTTTTGTTCCTATTTCATCATTGCTGTCAACAATTTGTGAACTATTATAGTCCATTAGTATTGAATTAATATATCGATTCGACCAATGTCAATTCATGAGACGCCTACCCAACATAACTCTACTTTAGTTATCTCGCCATTCATAACGGGTAATGCCGGATCGAAATCTAATGGTAATTCTGTACAGGCTAATCAGGTTAGTCAAGCATCGACGGATGAACAAGCATCAGCTGCCACTGATCCAAAACCAGAAGAGTCTGGAGGTAACTGGGGAGAAGCCATTTCCCATAGTCCCTATCAATCAATAGCAAATAGTCCGCTCGTGCAAAAGATGAATCCAAGTGTTACGGCAGCTTCATTGGCCACTCCTTATCATAATGGAGCTCCGAATGACACAGGTAATGGCGGTAATGGAATTTTAACCTCTATATCAAAGAACAGTTTATTTGGATCTACCATACCGTCGACCTTGCGTAAAGTTAGTTTACAGAGGGAATATAAGGACCCAACTGCGGAGAATGGTGGTGGCACAAATAATGAGGCACCCGCAGATGGTACCGGTAGTAGTTCAAGAGACGAAGCTGGTAATAATCAAGAAGGTATGGGTACAACTACTCTGACCACGACTACAACTACGACTGCAACTTCGGTAGCAGAATTTGATATTTCGGAATTATCGTCGATTGAAAAGCTGCGATTGTGGAGACATGATGCTTTGATGCAACACCTATACAAGACTGCTGAATTTATTGGTAATAAAATTTACACTATGACAGGTGATCCCAATGACGCATTTTGGCTGGCCCAAGTTTTTTACAGCAGTGGTGCTTGTATCCGTGCGGTGGAATTACTCACCAAGGATATGTTAGATTCTGTTAGCATTATGTGTCGGTACCTGCTGGCACTTTGCCTTGTGGATTTACAAAGGTACGAAGAAGCATTGGATGTCGTTGGTGAAAGTAATCCGTTTTACGAGGCTGCGGATCAAGACGCGAAGAAGCAAAATGATGGCGGTATTAAGTTGGAATCATCACTTTGTTACTTGAGGGGGAAGATTTATGCGGCGCAAAACAATTTTAACAAATCCAAGGAATCCTACAAGGAAGCTGTGTTGGTGGATGTGAAAAATTATGAGGCACTAGAAGAATTAATAGCCAAGAACCTTTTGACGCCAAAGGAGGAATGGGATCTATTGGATGCCCTGGAGCCGGAGTTTACTTCGTTAGATGACAACCAAGAAATGGTCAAATATCTTTACACAATTAGACTTTCCAAATACTTGAATGAGGACAGGATTCTAGATGCCCGTAGACGATTGATCAAAGACCATAATTTGGAGAGTAATGTTGACGTCTTACGATCGCAAGCGGAAATATACTGTACTCAGTGTAAATTTACGCAGTGTTTGGAAATTTGTGAGATTATCTTAGAAAGAGATGAGTTTAACGGTGAAGTACTACCGTTGTACATCTCCTGCTTGTATGAATTGGGCGCCAAAAATAAGCTTTTTCTATTGTCACACAAATTAGCTGAGAATTTTGCAAAGAATTCTATTACCTGGTTTAGTGTGGCCACTTACTATATGGTTGTGGAAAAAATTGAAGAAGCCCGTAAATATTTTTCCAAATCATCAATTTTAGATCCCAATTTTACACCTGCTTGGTTAGGGTTTGCGCATACTTATGCCATTGAAGGAGAACAAGATCAGGCGATTTCTGCCTATTCTACAGCCGCGAGATTCTTCCCAGGAATTCATCTACCAAATTTGTTTTTAGGCATGCAATACATGGCATTAAACACTTTTTCGTTGGCAGAAGAATACTTTACGTTGGCATATGATACTTGTCCGCAGGATCCATTGCTTCTTAATGAAATGGGGGTGATGTATTTTAAAAGAAACGATTTGCATAAGGCTAAAAGGTATTTAAAGAGGGCATTAGAAGCAGTCAAGGAACTAAACCCCACTTCGAGAACTTCTGTATCTATCCAAATGAACCTAGCTCATGCGTATAGAAGATTAGGTGAAAATGAAAGAGCCATCAGATGTTTTAAAACTGTTTTAGAGGTCTCCAATAAAGATTCGGATACTTATTGTTCGTTAGGATTTTTGTATCTGAAGATCAAAGAATTACAAAGAGCTATCGATCATTTGCATACAGCGTTATCTTTAAAACCTTCCAATTTAGCAGCTCAAGAATTATTACTCCATGCATTAGAATTGAATGTTTCGATGAATTTAGATTCTGATCATCCACTAATGGTAAACTCCCAATTATACGAATCAAACTTTGATCAATTCATTTCATCAAAAAAACGTGCACCAAAGACCTTAGATAGTGTTGGATATGCTAAGAGAATGCGTAAAACTCATAGTCCTTTGCAAATGGTTAACGATGATGACGCCATGGATTTGGAATGATGCAACCTCCCAATTTTTTATTTTTTTTTTTTTTTTTTTTTTTTTTTTTTTTTTTTTTATATATTTTTTTTTTTATAATACATCTTCGTTTTTCTTATTCGTACTTGTCGTTATTTAGCCCGTACTATTCCCTCTCTTCCTCTTTTTTGTTTCTTTTTTTTTTTAATATCATCCTTAATGTTGTGGTTGTGGTTTGACTGATTTTTACCCTTGGGTTCCGGTTCCATTTCTGGTCTTGATTCGACTTTCAATTCTGTCTTCGACTTGGACTTAGATGTTGGTCTTAAATTTTGATCTAGACTCTGATCCAGGTTAGATCTCTCGTTTTTCCATCTTCGGCTGTCCTTATACCGGGAAGAACTAAGTTTCTTTGATTGTGCTTGTTTATTAAACCTTTGTTCGTCTTGTTCAGATCTAAAAGTACCACGTCTCGACTTTGATTTCGTTATGCTATCCTTGTTTTGATTGGTGTTGAAGGGATCTATATGTTTATCGCCACTAACTTTAGATTTTTTGTCATTATTCTTTATTGCTTCAAGACGTTTACCTCTAGTTTTTGGTTTCTTTTCAGATTTTAGCGGTTCCTCAAATATTAGAACTTGCTCTTCTTGTATACCCTTAGGATTCTTCCCAATTCTCTTTTTCCCTCTTTTGCTCACACCATCACTGTTACCAAACAATTCTTCTTCACTTATAATAAATTCTAGCTTCTTTTCTTCATTTGAGGTCTGAGGTTGACTTGACTTACCATTTCTTTTGGACTTATTCTTACGGCGAGATGATTTTTGGATGCTGGGATTAATAAAAAAGTAATTGAATTCCTGATCTTTTTCCTTGGACCTCTTCAATTTCTTTGAATCTTGAGAATCTTCAATTCGAAGGTTTTCTGTAAAATCATACATTAAACTGTGGAAATCATTATCTTCATCATCACTTAGAAGGAATGCTACAATGGCTGAATCATCCATAACCTTTTAATTTAGGATTCTTAAAGGAGTGCCCTTTGACTAATCAGGCTTCTAGTTTCCAAACATTTATTGTATGCACACGTTATTGCGAGCGAAGCAGTGAATTGAGTTGAACTTTGAGGTTTTAATACACTGAAAAGTTTTTTTAAAAATAGTCCAAAGGAAGTTGGAAAAATGCTAAGAAGTGCTAGTTGTAGATTTTTAAGAGTGCCCACTGCTACTAGAGTTACTTTCTCGAGAGGTTCTTCTCTCTCAAGCGTATCAACTAGTAGAATCGCTGTTGTTGGTGGTGCAAGACCATTGGTTACTACTCGTTTGTACTCTGAAAAATCGGGACCCAGTGGTACTGGGGAAGCTAAGAATCAGTCCTCTTCTTCTCAACAATCACAACCAACCAATTCTGGTAAAGGTAAATTGTTGGTTCTTTTGGGGCTTTTAGCAGTTGGGTCTACAGTCGCCTCTATCAATTACCAAAAGAATGATCCAACTGAATTCTTGGAGGAAAATTCATTTCAAGAATCTGAGAAGAAATCATTGTTTTCCGATGACCAGGTCTCTGTCATCTTTGTTCTTGGTGGTCCTGGGAGTGGTAAAGGAACTCAATGTGCCAAATTAGTGCAAAATCACCATTTCGTTCATCTGTCTGCAGGAGATCTACTAAGAGCTGAACAGGCCAGGGAGGGTTCTCAGTATGGTGCCCTAATCAAGAAATATATTACGGAAGGTCAAATTGTACCACAAGAGATTACAGTCCAGTTGTTAAAACAGGCAATTGAATCTAAGTACAAACAGGGTAAAACGAGGTTTTTAGTGGATGGTTTTCCCAGAAAGATGGATCAAGCTATAACTTTCGAAAAGGTGGTTGCACCTAGCAAATTTACACTTTTCTTTGAATGTCCAGAAAAAGTCATGTTAGAAAGATTGCTGGAGCGTGGTAAAACCAGTGGAAGGGATGATGATAATATTGAATCCATTAAAAAAAGATTCAAGACATTTATAGACACTAGTATGCCCGTTGTTGAACATTTCGAAAAGCAATCTAAAGTGGTTAGAGTCCGTTGCGATGAACCTGTAGACGCTGTTTATTCTCATGTTGAGACCGCCATCAAAGATAAGATTTAAAATCTTATATTCCTTTTTGGGTTCCTTTACAGATTTTTATAGATATACGTTAACGTTCGTATATTTGCTTGTTTTTTGTTTTTCCTAAACTAATCTTTTGTCATTGTATCTCACATATGCTCCATTTAACTCGTCAGGTATCCCTTGGAGGGCCAAGTTAACATAGACTTTTGCTGGGATCTTAGGATCTAGAAGACTGCCATTAGTTTTCAAATCATTGAATCTCTTTAGTGATTCTGGTGACATCCCAGCTGGGCCGAATTTTTCCCTGATTTCCACTTGCATTTGAGTGTCTACTACGCCGGGAGCCACAGATATGGTTTTAACACCACCACTCTCGTTTGAAATTGTGAGTGCTAAATGATTTAGTGCCGCTTTTGAAGCCCCATAAGCACCCCAACCACTGTACCATTTATTACTCGCACCAGAGCTAACAAAGATCAAGTTTCCTTGGCTCTTGATCAAGTGTGGCATAGCCAGATTAGATAACATAAGTACACTAAAGAAATTGACATCGAACAATTTCTTCCAGCTTTCAACATTGGCATTTTGTATACTCTGCACTGGTTCCAATACGCCCGCGTTGGCAACAATAGAATCAATCTTTCCGGCTTTACTTAATGTCAGCTGTATTAGGGATCTTATAGAATTCGTATCTGTAACATCACCAACCACATAGAAGAATTTGTTGCCAAACTGATCTTTCAAACTTTTTAGGGAACCCTCTGACCTAGCGATACCAGTTACAATAGCATCCTCTCTACCATTACTAAGAATCTGTTCCACCACAGATCTACCAATACCTCTTGACACACCAGTTACGATAACGGATTTTACCATACTTAATTAGCTTATTGAAGTTTTAGGAAACCTTGTACTCGTTAAGAAGGCTTAGGGTACTTCGACATTAAGTTCGCCTTCAATTAGAGTTTTCAAAGCTCAACTTCATTTGTATGAAAATTACAACTTTCGTTACACGAAAGAAAGTAAAAGAGAGCTATTAATGGGCCTGCAATGAGTGGAATAGGTTGGGATAAGATGGATTGGCCAAAGGATATTCCCTGTAGAAACATTACGATCTATGGTTTCTGTAAGAAAGAGAAGGAAGGATGCCCATTTAAGCACGACAGCAATGATTATACGAATGTTAAGGCATCAACGTCAGCATATGGTGAGAATAGCAATAACGGTTTTAATCCCTTGGTTAGTTCAAATACTAGCTCTTCGACTCCCAAGTTTAATGCCAAGGCATCTGCAAGTTTTACTCCAATGTCAGCCAAGACTTCAAGTTTTGTGCCGCTCAATAGTGGTAGTACGAATGGCATAGGACCTGTTACAGAACCTTCATGGCTTTCAACTGTACCTCAGCCATCTTATGTGAGTCCAACCTACAATCCTTATGCTACTGGTAGTTTTACGCCTTCATCGTCAGCAGGAAACCCGTTGAATCCAATGGGGATTACACCACCTGATCCTGCTACAGACTTCAATTTACCAATAGCTAATACAGCAACTGCAATGAGTATTGGCCAATTACCGCAAGCTGATACTGATGCAAAAGTCAATTTACCCATTATGTACCCACCAATGCATAGTCTTCTGCAATATCATCTTTATGCACCGGACCCACCTCCACATCTTAGGGCGTCGTTGAGACCCAATGAACGTATGGCTCAGGATTTGTTTATTCCTAATGAATTGAGAGAACAACTAGTAAAGAGAAACCTAGCGTCTTTACAAATTTTCCCTCTTGGCGGTGCTATTCCCAGTGTAGTTCAAGATTATTTCGGATTGGTACCATTAGATTTCAATAAGAATTCCGGCAAGAAGGATTCCTTTATGGGCCATAAGAATTCGCTCTACAAGGTCTTTTCCAATGTAGATGGTAAAGTTTATTTATTACGTCGAATTCATTCGGTAGTCAATTTGGAACCATCATACATTTCAAAGACATTTCATGCTTGGAATAATGTCGATTGTAACAATGTTGTTAAGTTAGTGGATCTTTTCTTAACGACAAAATTCGGTGATTCTTCCCTGTGTGCGGTCTATGATTTTTATCCCATGGCTAATTCGTTGTATGAGGATCATTTTGTAAATTTCCCCTTGAAGCCTATTACACAAGAGTACTTGTGGTCATATTTGGTTCAATTGAGTAATGCATTGAATGCGGTTCATTCTCAAGGATTAGTGGTTGATATTCTTGACCTTCATAAAGTTATTGTCACTGGATCCCCTGGTAGAATCAAGGTTGCTGATTGTGGACCTCTAGATGTTTTGAAAGCTGGAAAGGTGAGAGATATTACAGCAGAGCAACAGGAATCCTTCGTGAAGCTAGGAAAGTTATTGATTGAATTAGCTACAAAATTGGGACCAGAAGGTGGAGCCCAAACTGAATCCGTTGATAATTTGGTTGTCGATGAGCGGTTTAAAGATGTGCTCAAATACCTAGTAAGTGATAAATCTAAATCTGTTACTGAGTTGACTTTCATGTTCCATAGTAAAATTTTTAGTGTCATAGATTCATCTTTGGCGTATGCAGAATATACCGAGGGAGTTTTATCAAAGGAATTGGAGAATGGGAGACTGTTTAGATTAATTTGCAAATTGAATTTCATATATGGCAGAATGGAACATCGAATAGATGTAAATTGGTCAGAATCTGGTGAGAAGTTTCCAATTTTGTTATTTTATGACTATGTTTTCCATCAAGTAGATGCATCAGGTAAGAATATCATGGATCTAACACACGTACTGAGATGTTTGAACAAATTAGATGCGGGTGTAGGGGAGAAGATTGCATTAGTAACGCCCGATGAGATGAATTGTATCATTGTTAGTTATAAGGAACTAAGAGATTTGATAGATATAACGTTTAGAATGTTGTGCCAGTGACGTTTTTGTACAAAATTTGTCTTGATTCATGATTTTTCGAACCAAAGGTAATCTACTTATAGTATACACTTACACAATTCAATTAGACAATGAATGTAGCAGAATCATTTAGGAGTCGTTTGCATCGTATGAAGAATAGAATACAATATCGAAATGCGAAAATTCGTTTAGAACGGCATTTGAAGAAGACACCAGGTCTATCTGCTGTACCCGTCAATCATTTTCCATCGACTTTGAGAGGAGATTTTAATTATGATTATTATACAGTTGATATTTTGAAGAGTGCAGACAACATTCAGCATGATTTTACAGATTTTCGCAGTAGTAATTGTTCCTGTTCGTGTCATAGTAGTCCTCTGCCACAAACTCCTCTTTTCCATGGAGTCAAATGTTTGAAAAACTGTGGTCAAACTAATAAAGAGTACAAATGTTATCTAACACATAAGATACGTACCGTAGGAACTTAGGTTGTGGTACTTTATAGCTGTTTAAAAATATTTTTTTTCCGTTTCTATCATGTATGATTCATTTGTTTTTATTTTTTTGGAATACCTACTATCAGAGGCTAATTTATTCCAAAGCTCCATGATACAGTCCTTAGCAGGTTATTGGATAGGGAAAATTTAGTTTACTAAAGGATTTCGTTCAATGCTGTAAATAAAGTCCCCTCAAGAATTTTCATGTTTTGTCACCATAAACTTGTTTTTAAAAAAAGGTTATTAGTTCGCTAAAGAAAATCTGGGTATACAGAGGAGCAACATGAACTGAGGAAAACATTACATGAAAAATCAAATAAATCTCTAACAGCATTTAGATAAACCTATCCCAGTAACTACTAGAGAGACTCTTGTTACTTATAACGCGACTAGGCGATCTTTGAACTCCAATGATCTTAAAACGTTACAAACGGCACACTAGCGGCAATTTCCATAATTATATGGTTCACAATTGTTTTATTTAAAAACTACTTAACCCTACAACCACCCAGCTTGGTTTCAGCTAAGTATTCTACAACACTTCAGAAGTTTTTTAAAATTCAAACAATTGCCTAGACCTCAACACTAGTAGCTTGAAATTCCTGTAAAATATAAACAGTCCTTTCTATAGCGGATACCCTCTTAGTCTCCTTTTTTTTAAAAAAACTGACATACGTATTAAATAGTTCGATTCCATTTTCCTAATTTACTCTCGAAATGAAAGCATTCCACTCGTAGATAGACATTAAAAAATCCGACGCCGAATACTCTAACAAATGCAATAAATAACGCCAGCGATTGGAGAACCTATCAAAGGCAAATTTGATAATGAGAATTAATATGTTTCTATTGTACTTCTATGTTCATTAGGAACAACACCAATTTCTCAAGGTCAGAAACAAGGCCTTGAACAAAATTGATATAACATAATTTTCCAATATCCTATCTTAAGTTGATTGCCGCAATATCAGACCCAACATTGGATTATAAGTAAGGGTTTAACAGTTCTCCAATTTAAAATTTTCCTAAGTCCGGTACTATAGTAGCAACCGGCATATTTTAAATTTAGGCATCGCATAAATTCCAGCAATCGTAAATCTAACTTCAAGCTCAATAATGATATGGAAGTAAGGGTTTCAGATGGACTAATCTCTGGTTGGTAGAATTTTTCATTTTACCACCACTTCAGTTTCTTCCTACTCTTGAAAAAAGTTGTATAATAAAAGCTTTAGCAATTTTTTTTTTTTCTTTCTTTTTTTTTTTTTTTTTTTGTTAATATGCATGTAAAATTATCTATCAGTATTATCTTCAATGACCTTATGCTAAAAATTAAATTACATTAACACTCTCTTCGGAACTAGAAATCTTCACATACGTCCCTCTTTTTTCAAAATCTGCACAACAGCATCACATACTGATTCTTCTAGACTAGTGAATGCGAATCCTAAAATCTCCTTCGTCCGTGTGGTATCAATGATCGCACGGAATCCCGTACTTAATCTTGGAACATTCTTTTCTTCAGCAATCTCTCCTCTTAAATGGGGAAACTTTTGATTCAATATATTAAGAATATCTTGAGGAAAAAATCCATCATTCCATAAACCTAATCTTTCACCATCGGTATCTTTCTGAATTGCAATCAAATGAGCCCTAGCCACATCACGAACGTCAACATAACAGGGGAAATACTTCGGAATAATTTTGTCACCTGGTTTGGTGTGCAACAGGGAGTCAACTATCTTATTATAAGTATTTGAACGAGGTCTAACATCTTCTTCAAACCTTTGAGGTCCGAGTATAAGCGCTGGATTGACGGTACTTAAAAATATTCCGGTCTCTGTCGCAAAATCCCATGCTACTTCTTCGGCAAATTTCTTCGATCCACTGTAAGCGCTGAATAAATCTATCTGGCACTCTTCCCAAGTTGCAGGATTCCAATCCTTTTCAGTGAATACAGTACACTCATTACCAAATTTAAAGACGTCGAGAATAGTTAAGAAGGAAGATGTCATAACGATTTTTTTAACATCACCATATATTCTGATTGCATTCAAAATACCTTTAGTTGTATTTACTACTGGGACCAAAATATCATTTTCATAATTTCTAACATCGACACTGTGCGGTAATGCTATATGCAGAACAATATCTATTTCCTCACCTCTCTTCTTAAAAAGAGGTTCAAAAGCTGCTGGCTCAGAGATATCAGGTATAATTTCAAAACTTAAATTTGAAGGACTTCCAAACTGCCTGTGTAATTTTTCACCCTTCTCTTGAGATCTTACAGTACCAATAATTACGTAATTTTCTTTTAACAAATAATCTACAACCCACTGGGCGAGAAAACCTGTAGCACCGGTAACCAGAACTGCCATCTTTTAATGAATCTTTTTAGGCAGCCAATACAAGAAATTGCGACACACTTTATTTTTGCTAATGTTTTAACTTCAGTTCAAATATTTTCAAAGATTCAACGTAGCACAATTCGATCGATAGTTCGTTTATGTTTCGCCTCTTTGCTATTTACATCTGTAGAACATGTTCAGACGTAAATCAATGGCACATACAAGCTTCGAGAAAAAGAACAAAAAAAAAGAAATAATTATGTTAACGGAATACCAGAACAGATTTCAGGCTTTCGCCTAGCCTTCATATTGCTTATTATACCAGAAAGTAGTTAAAAATCCATTGGTAACGTGGAAATAGCAGAGGCGAATTTTTCTTGGCGAAAAGCTTCAGTACTTCTGATTAAAGACGTCTACCGAAGAAGCGGATGTTCAAGTAAAGCGTAGATACTTCCGGTTATCAACAAAGGAAAGGATCTCTTTTTCTACTTGAAAGAAATAACAGCAAGATACATTCCAGACACTTCAAAACTCAAAAATAGTCTTTAATATGATACCACTAATTACTCGATAACTTGCTCTTTTTATCATGCATCAAGAATACCACTCAAAAATTCCTGAAAAATGAATCTCGAAGTATTTGTTATCGTGGCATTCCCTAGCCGCACCTATTTTCTCATCAACATGTTTTCTAAACTTATTCTTAGTAGCATCAGAAACATTTTCATCGTTTTTACCGTAGCCATACACAACAGATAATAGTTCAGCTCTTATTCCATAATGCTCCGTAGTCCTACAAAAAATCAATTTAAAGAACACATAACTTCTGAAAATTCTTCAAGTATCCCTGAACATTATACCAATGTGTAAACTTTGATAAGCTTTAAACGATAAGCTCATTAACCTTTTACTTAATAAATAAACTATTCCCTCTGCCTACATTATCATACGGGGAAAAATATTCTTATACTGTAGCTCATACGTATAACGTTTACGAGGTACTAAAATGCTCACAGAATGGATTCCAAAGCGATCTACAATCTTTTAATTTCACACGTTTATCAACTTGAATAATCAGACAGCCTTAATTCCATCTTTTTAGAGACAAATTCATTTCTTTTCCTCTCCATACCAATAATAGAGCTCCAAATCTTACTAAAAGGGACATCAATATGACAAAACCACCGAATTCCCTGTCTAATAAGTAGTCATTTCCAAAATCGTTTTATAAAATAGGCGACCTCACGATGCGCATCCATGAAGTTAATGTTGACAACAGCATTCAGTTCTCAAGTCTCTCACTATATGTTGTCGAAAAACACCTCTGAAGCCGCATAATGCAATCCAAATGTGTTTGTCGTGATGATTCGATACAGCGAAGTTCCCGCGCAAGGTAAATCCTCATAGAATGGTTCAGGAAGCAACTATTAAAATGCAAGTTGATTACTGTCCCACCACATCTTCATATTCCATCAATCGTTACGGCATTTTTGATTTTTAAACCTCGAGATTGCTTGCCATTTAATTATAGGAGGAACTTCAAAACATTGTCAACGCAAAAGAAGGTGACGTACCGTACAATACACAATCTGGTCGCTTACAATGAATCTGACGATGTCTACTCGGGGAAAAATATCGACCATCTTGAAGGACACATAAAAATGATTCTATTTTTATTTTATTTTTTTTTTTTTTTTTATTTTTTACGGGAAATATATGATTAAAATTTGGGTACTCAAGTTCTTTTCTTATCCTAAATTGGATTGAAGACGTCGAGTAGCACATGCTTTGAACATCTATTCGGTTATCTCTTTATCGAAACCTAGCAACGTTAGACCATTAATAAGTTACCGAGCAACCTCAGGGCTGTAAGGCTTCTTCTAAGATTAAAAAAATAAAACCCAGACTCAGGATGCATATTTTAGCCGACACTAAAGGTAAGATACTTTAGGTATATGTGTACTACAGTCCAGTTTTTATTATAAAACCTTCCATTTGGTTCGAAAGCAAAGGTTCATTAAACAATTGCAATAAGTACGTGAGAGGATTTAAAAGTAGAAAGTGAACCGTGTTATACTATAGTTCCCAAACTCTTGAGTTTTGATATGAATTCTATGGGATAGACGACCATGATATTGGTTAATAAAATTTAATTGCAAATATTTTTAAGTTTGCATTTCGCGATTGTAATTGAAACCAATATGCAATTTTAATAATAACGCTAATAAAAAGAATAATAATACCTGTAAACAAAAAGTGCTTCGTTCCAAATTGCATGGCATCTTCCACAATTCGTACATTGAGTTCTAACGATTCCCGGATATCTCATATAAACATAACAACGCGAACACATATTCAAAAAGATCCGTTGATTTACTAATATCCATCCACTGTCTTGAAATACCTCAAAATTTTTCCATATGCATCTTAACTAAGCCTCTACTACCAGAGAACTAACTTCAGAACCAACATGGTCATCCAAAACCCACTATTTCTCTCCATTAAGCTTACCAGACACTCTCATATAGCCTACAACAGTAATCCATCCTAACCAGGATTTTTTAAAAAAAATAATTCTTGAGCTACTCTGTTTGTTATGGTGGACAATGCACTTGGAAAATTTTCCCTATCCGAATTTTCAATAAAAATTCTACTGTTGTAATTCCAGCAACTCTTAAACGACTTGCCAATTAGCTAGAATCGTTTTCCGGAATAATACATAGTTCGTAGTTGCAATTTTTTCTTTTTTTTTCTTTCTAGTTGATAGTGAATAAGCCACTAAAATGAAGCATTATACGTGCTGTTTCACTGTTTTTGATATGAGCATTTATCGTTTCTGGTAAAAAAAAAAATTTTCGATAAACTCTTGAACGCCGAGACAAGAGGGACTTCTGTCACTTCTAGAAACCGTTGCTACCGTTACCGTTGTTATACCTACCAGGCACACATATCCCGCAGAAAATTTTTTTTCAGAACATCTTGACCAATGGACACGCATTCCTATGTTAGGAAAGTGCTGCCATATTCTATGACACAATTTGAGGTAACACAAGACCGGTATCGGTAATGGGAATTGGCAAATCTATCTTTCCATATGAAGAACACCTTTCTGCACTATTTCCAAATTAGGAGCACCCCGCTGCACAATTTCCCAAAGTATCTAGGTCGTTGCTCGGCTTATGAAAGGGATCACATCTCCATAATACAATAGAAGCCCTGTAGAAAAAGCGAGGTTCTCCGTGCCTTTCAGTAGTGATGCGGAGCTCTATCAAGCATCAAAAACACTACAGGAATAAAAAAATCCGATACACGAAGTAAGTAAAGGATTAGCTGCATTCAAGAACGAGGAAGAAACATAAGCGGAACTATAGTAAACAAAGTAAGTAATACTTGACCGGATCCGGATCGGCATTTACCGTACTCCTTCTGTAAGAACCACTGTCAAAGTAGATTCACCAATTAAGGACCCTAGATCTCCTTGTATTTGTACGTGGTTCTATGAACTTTTCTAAGATCTAAGAAATGGCTTTCGCGGATTATACTCAAAAAAAACCTTTTCAGTAGTATCATTCTAACTCGAACACACCTTGTAAGTCAATATCCTTTTTCCTATCCAGTAAAGTGAACGAAAAACCAAATGACCATCACTTTCCTGCCTGACAAATATTTTGACCCGCTGATATATTTCATATAAATTCAAGCCATAATTGATATATGTCACCATCTTGGAACAGTTTCCAACCTACTCTTATTCAGCTTGAGAGTAAAAGACAAGGAAGAGTATTCAATTCATGATGATCCGCTCGCTTTATTCACTACTGCTAACAGTAGCTTCCTTTGTTATTGCGTCTGGTGAATCTATTTCCACGAGCACCATCCCAACACCAATTGAATTGGCTCGTCGAGATGGCACACCAGTAGCAAACGTCCATGACGCCTGTTATGGAAGAAGCTTCATCAATAGCATCAGTGATTTTTCTCAAGAAATGGCTGTCCACGATATCAGCTACCTAGGTAATAACGTTTACGACGTGACCATCCATGTTTTTGGCCATATTTCCTTCGCTTTTGATCTTTTCGAACGCTTGGCTATTACAGACATCAATGGACCAAATAGTGAAGTAACCGTGTACAGTATTGACTCTCCGTGTCTGCTAGAATCACTAACTCCAACTGATTACACCGTGACCTTCCAATCCTATGGTGTTCCAAAGGGTGATGACATTTGGTTGCCACGCTTTCAATTGGAATATACTTACGCAAATGGGTTACCAGGTGTATTAGCATCCGCAACAAAGTATAGTTTAACTGCTGGATGTGTTGCTGAAGATACCTTTTTAGCAGGTTATTACTGGAGAAACCCAGAGTTACCTGTCCATTCCACAACCTCTAGAAGCTCTTCAACAAGTGAAACTAGTGTCCCTTCTACAAGTTCCAGTTTCCAACCAAGCGTTTCTTCGGCACCTTCTAAAGTTAGCTATTCTAGCAGTATTCCAAATAAAAATACCCAAAGTACTTTTTCGGCACCAACCAGTAGTGCCTCTACCAGTTCTGCTATAACCAACAGTGGTTCCACCTCTACTAGTTCTACTAGTTCTTTCCCAAGCAGTGACGTTTCATCCACTACCTCTGTGCCAACGAGTAG